>OX451739.1:530891951-531491951 GCA_948472305.1 Vicia faba
CAAAGAAGGAGAAGGCAATAATTATCGAGAAAGCGCACAATACCATTATATTGAGCCTTGGTGATAAGGTTCTCCGACATGTCTCAAAGAAGAAAATTACCGTTGTGTATGGTTAAAACTTGAAGGTCTTTACATGACAAAATCCTTGGTCAACCGTCTCTACCTGAATCATGCTTTGTATTCATTCAAGATGAGTGAAGACAAAAGTATTAACAGAGCTGTTGGATATGTTGAACAAGCTGATTCTTGATATGGAGAATATCATTGTTATCATCAGTGATGAAAATCAAACGCTGTAATGTTGTGTGTGTTACCTAAATCTCATACTTATTTCAAAGAAACTCTTCGTATGGAAGAGAGTCTCTGATCATTGAAGAAGTCAATCAGTCTTGTACTCTAAGGATTGAGCAGACGAAAGGAGCACACATCATTATCTGTTGGTGAAGGATTATTTGTTAAAGGAAATTTCTTAAATAAAGATGGTAGGTTTGAGAAGAAGAAGGGTAAAATTCAACAAAAGTCTCTATGGTGCTGATGCTTGTGGAATTAGATGTTACCACTGTAAGAAGAAGGGTCACACAAGAAAGGTGTGCCCTAAACGTCTGAATAATCATGTAGGTAAAGATAATGACAACGTAACTATTATGCAAGATGATTATGAATCATCTGATGTTCTTGTGGTTTTAAGTGGAAAACTGTAGCAAGGAGTGGATTATTGATTCGGTTTGTACTGGCACATGAATTAACACAAGATATGTTTGAGTAATTATGTGATCAATATGATGGTTCAGTGGAACAAAGCCTACAAAATTATAGGTATTAGATCTGTGAGATTTAAGCTCCATGATGAGTCAATAAAGTTTTTGACTGGTGTCAGGTATGTACCTAATATTAAGAGAAACTTGATTTCTCTTAGTGAATTTGACAAGAAAGGATATGTTTTTAGAGTAGAGCAAGGTATCTTAAAAGTCTTAAATGGGTTGAAGGAAGTCTTGAGAGGCGTGAAGAAGCAAAGACTTGTATACCCTAGAGGCTGAAGTTGTAAGTGGTTTAGCAGATTTTGCATCCATGAAACATGTGTCGAAGATAAAACAACAGCACATGAGACTGGGTCATGTCAAGTGAAGAGGTCTTTTCGAATTGGGGAAACAAAATCTTCTAGGTGGTGACAAGGTCAAAAAGTTGGAGTTTATGAACCTTGTGTGTTTGGTAAAGTCTGCAGAGTGAAGTTTAACAAAGGAAAACAAAGAACACATGAATCCCTTGATTACATTCATGTTGATATTTTGGAGCCTGCAAGGAATCCTTCACACTCAGATGAAAGGTATTTTCTATCCATGGTTGGTGATTATTCCAGAAAGTTATGGATATTAACTCATAAGACTAGGATGAAACTTTTGAAAATTTCCAAAGTTGGAAGACTCTGGATTGAAAATAAGACTGACAAGAAGGTCAAGAGGTTGGAACTGATAATGTAATTGAGTTATGTAATGAAGCTTTCGACAATTATTGTGCAAGTCTGGTATTACAAGGAACACGGACTACTATAGGTACTCCTCTGCAAAATGGATTGGCTGAGAGGTTCAATCGAACAATCTTGGAGAGGGTTAGATGCATGGTTGTTATACGTGATTAAATAAGGTTTTTTGGGCTGAGGTTGGTGTGACTATAACATGCCTGATAAATAGGTGTCCCTCGACTTCCTTGGGTATCACTAGATCTCAATAAACTTGGAGTATTTGGTTGTGTGGCCCCATGCTCACATTACGCAAGAAAAGGTCGAACCTAGAGCTCTAAGATGCATGTTCATGAGGGTATCTTGAGGGAGTAAAATCCTATAGGTTGTGGTTCCTAGAACCATTTCATAGAAGGTTGTATCACAAGATGTGATGTAGTTTTCTATGAAGCAGAAATGACATTCAAGAAAATTGATGACACTGGTCGAAATGCAAAGATCTCTTAAGAAGAGCTGGAATAGGAAGAGATTCATGTTGAGGTGGAGCACATTGATTCTAAATTGCATAACCCATATGAAGTCAAGGAAGAAGCACAGATGTTGAAGGAATTGAGGAAACTATTGATAAACTCCCTGCTGGCAAGAGACAGGCTGAGAAGAATCATCAAGTCCCCTTAAAGACTTGGTTATGTAGATCTCACAATGTTTGCTTTAATCTCTCTAGTGAGGTGCTTGATAAAGAACCTAGAGATTACAAGGTAGCTGTGAGGAGTCGAAACAAGACTGAATGGTTGAAAGCATGGATGATGAGATGAAATCTCTCCATGATAACCATACTTAGGAGCTGATTGGGAACCTGAAGGAGCCAGGTTAGTCAGTTGTAAGTGCATTTTCAAGGTTAAGGATGGAATCGAAGGAGTATTGTCGAAAAGATTTAAGAAATGTTGGTTTCTAGGGGGTTCACTCAGAAATAAAGAGTCGAATTTAATGATGTATTCTCACCTGTTATAAATCATTGGTCCATTAAAATGTTGTTGGCCCTGGTGGAAAAGTTTGACTTATAACTTGAAAAGATGGATGTGAAGACAACCTTCCTGTATGGTGATCTAGATGAAGCAATTCTGATAAGGTAAACTGAAGGGTATTCAAAAAGAGGAAAAGAAGATTATGTGTGCAAATTAAATAGGTCATTGTATGTCCTGAAACAATTTCCTCGATAGCGGATTAGGAGATTTGATAAGTTCATGGCACACATAGATTTCACTATAAGTTAGGTCGAAACACAATGGTCGAACTAATATAAAGCGCGGTGGAGATTTTTATTTGATTTGTGCGAGTCAAGTCAATCCAATGGCTTAGTCTCAACATTTCTACCGCTACACTACTCAAAATCAAATCCAATGTTACATGAACGACAAAAAATTCTTCATTAAACACCTTTTATCTATCAAAAACCTTGTAAATGAACTTCTTATTGTCAAAAATCTAATTGATATTAATCTCAATATCTACATCCTCAATGGTTTGGGATTAGTGTATCATAACATTATTGCATCAATTCGGACCCCTGAACACCCTTTCATATGTGATGAATTTCATAATTGTGACAATCATTGCACCAGGAGCAAAGAAAGACTATGAGAAAGAGAGTTTTTTTTAACAAATACAAGAAATTGTTCAATTCACAATGAGAGAGAGAGAGATAGAGAAACATAGTTGGTTATAAATGTTTTTCTATTCACTTTTTCAATTAGGCAAAACTTGATTACAATTGAATAACAAAAACCAACTACTCTACACGACAAGTTAGAGTAACAATCTATTTATAGAATCCTAATCTATGTCAGATGATAACATAACTACATGACATGCATATCAACAACATCATAACATATGCTAACTACAAATACTGCATACTAGAACGGACTTTGACTACACCATGCAGTTCGACTACTGCATGCTGGAACAGGCTTCGACTACAACATGCACTTCCCAATCAAACATGAATCTAGTTCTGTTGAGAATAGAGTTCTATCTAAAATACCATAAATCTCCACCTTGGAACAAACTCTACAATAGAAGGAGAACCACTAGCTATCATCATGCAACTTTATCAAGTGTATACAATAGAAGAAGTTGGTACTAGTAAATGACTTGGTGGTCAATATTGTTGTACCCCAAAATTCTCTCTCATATTATTCAAGACATACTCATAGAGGTCCCCAAATGCTCAAGGTTGACTAAGAATTGACAAGACAAATTCTCCTCCTAAGCAATAGATCTCCAACTAGGGTTTCATTTTTCACAAAGAAGTTTGGGTTTCAAAGTCCTCAAGTGATTTCCATGGTTCCTAATATGTCCTCAAGAATATCCATGTCAAGTTTTATGCCTTGCATCACAAGTTTGCTCAGTCAATGGCTTAAATGTTTGAAAATCAATTGTATTGGTCAAAAAGTCAACTATGGTCAATACACAGTCAAACTTCAAGATTTTTGGTCAACCTCAACATTTTAAGTGATATTCATCATTTGATCAAGGTTTGATCATTATTCCTCAAGGAAAGTCCTCAGATCATCAAAAGTCAAGAATTACCAAATTAAGGTTTCCTTAGGAGAAGTCAACTGAACTTTGACCATGTATAACTTTCACATGCTTCATCAACTTTTCCCCAACCAAAGCTCATTGTGAAGAAAATTCAATTCCCTTTAACTTTTCTTTTGTCCTCAAGTTCAAAAAATGCATCATTAAAAAAAGATATGAGCCAATACATTATATGTCTTTTTGAAAGTCAACAAAAAGGCATTTTTTGTCAAGGCAAGTTACATCAAGATAATTTCTCCAAATGAAAAAATGGTCAACATAGATATTATATGGGACATCTTAAGATTTCTAAAAAGTCCAAGATCATCTGCAAAATATAAAAATTAAGCAAGTTATGACTAGTACAAATTGGGAAAATTGGTGAAAATGCAAAAAAGTCAACTTTGAGCAAAAATGCATTTTTAAGTTCATAGACCTATTTTGTGGGATTCAAATATGTTTATGACTTAATAAAGGACCCATAAATTCATTCTCACCTTGCTTTGAATTTTTTCTCTATTTTATTCATATTTATTTTGTTTTTATTCAAATAAACACAAAATAAATTGCATAAAATAATAAATAAAAAGTATGGACACGTGGGCTGATGATTTGAGTTGATATTGGGACTTAGAATTTGTGCAAGGCATGAGGAAAAATACCAGGTTCATTTCATCTCAAGAAGGGCAAGTTTTTCACAATTTTGGAAGTATTTTAATATGTTTGATATTGCTTTGAAATGGGGCCATTATGTGTGGATTCTTGCCATGTTTACTCACTATTCCATCCATCTATAAATACAAAATAAAAACATAAGCCAAGGCACGAAATCCCTCTTCAAAAATCTCTCCAATTGCCTAACAAAAGCTTTAAAAAAATTTCAAAAAAAATATCTCAAACTAGTGCAAAGTCATATCTGCATTTCAAAGCCCCAACAATCCAAACAATTGATCGAATCACCTCTCTGAGGCATCCAGGAATCGAATCCAACTCATAAATGAGTCCCTTCACGTTCAGAATAATCACTACGATCATCATCGTTTTGGTATAGTTTCCTAGGATTCGATCTGTTAATATATATATGTTGTTAAATCTAACGCATGCATATATGTTTATGGAAATGATTAGAGCAGGTTTAACGTAACACATGTGAGTTTAAATGATTAAATCACAAGATGCCATTGTTAGGGCTCAATAACTTTTGAGCTTCTTAATTCAAAATGTAGGGACTTTCAGGCCAAACTAAAGCCAGATCTAAAGACTCAAAGGCGCGTTCCCACCATACATCCTTCAAGGGCCATACGTATAGGATCCTGTGCAAATACCTGGGCTCTGATTTATTGGGCTTGGGACGTTTTCATATTCTCACCCCCTATTTGCTTGTTGCAACATGACCCATATTATCCTTTGTCTTATTTATTTTCTTTTGTTTTAATTAATTCCTTTTTATTTTTATTAAAAAAAATCATTAAAAAAAAGGTAAAATCATAAAATCACCAAAAACTTTGATTTAGTTTTTTTTTATTAAATTTAACTTTCATGAATCAATTAGTTAGTCACTTTGAATTATTTCCGTAATTATAAAATCAATTAGAATTTAGAATTTAATTAATTTCAATTTTTTTAAAAAAATACAAAAAAGATTTAGAATTAGTTTTCTTTTTATTAATTTTAATTCTCATTAATAATTAATATTTTTTTAAGATTAGATCTAATTTATTAATTTTTTTATTATTTAAACATTTTTCTTAAAATAAAACAAAAACAATAAAAAAAATTCTTAAATTACTTAGACCTTTCTTATGGTTTCGAACATTCTTTTAACCCTTGCGCGTTCATTTTACTTCCCGCATTATTATTTCCTTATTATTGTATCTGCTTATGGTTTGTAACAGTTAAAAATTAGGATTTTATTTATCGCTTTTATCCCCGATTTTTGGACTTGTAATTTTCCCCCTCCCCGAAGCCATGTAATAGTTAGATTAAATTTCCGCACTTTAATTTCCCGTATTGATATTCAACTGTTAGATGTATGCCTAATAGGATTGCATGACAAGAATATAAAAAACAAAATATTAGCAAACCTAACATCAAAGAAAAATAACTGAATACAACACACTCGCACATGTGCACCTCTAGGGTATTCCCACTTCGGTTGCCTTCACAATAAAATGGTCACGATTCTCGAATGTAAGAGATTTTAGTGGCTACCCTTTGGTTTAAAAAGATCATAAGTCTCTCAATGACCCTTTCGAAGTTGCCTCAATGAAATGATCTTAAAACCTTAGGGTAATTACTAAGATATCTTACTAGTTGCCCTTGTGACTGTACGACGACCCTCGATTGTCCCTCAAACATCCAACGACGGGGCTACCTACTCACTAATAGGATATCACTGTCTAAAAGAAAAGAGGAAAAGAACAAACCTTTTCAAGTAGGTAGATAGTTTTTAGATGCTTGCTCAAAACAAAACATTTTCCACACCTACACTCCTTTCCAAAAAATATTTTCAAAAACACCTTGTATACGTTCTCAACAATACGAGAAGCATTACACAGTTCGCTGCACTAAGGCGTATTTTCAAAATAATATTTTTTCAAACACACAAACACAAGGTATTTTCAAATGAGCTAGCATCTAAGAGCCCATAGATAACTACAGATGAAAAGGGTGCTAACACCTTCCCTTTCCATAATCTACCCCCCTTACTCAAATAATCTCGAAAGGTCTTTTTCTGTTATTTTCACCCTTTCCTTTGTTTGATAAAAGAAAAGTCGGTGGCGACTCTTGCTTACCGCAACATTCGCAAATACAAATGCAAAACCAGTATAACAGTCAGTTTTCCCACCGTATTACAGAACTAGCGACTCTGCTGGGGATAGTGATGACTAAAAAAAGTGGGGTTATCTTAGAGATAGTTCACATTTAAATGCTTTACTTGTCTGACTTGCTTGCTTTACATTTCGGGTTTATGTTTGGGTATTCTTGTAAAGATCCTATACCCGGATCTGGGGCACTTTTAGGTAAGAAGCAATAGATCATGGAGACTGTATGGCGTAGATTGATATGGTTGAAGTGATGGTTGCGTTAGTGTGACACATTTGTTGGTACCAGTATCCCTTGTATTAAATCGAGGAGAATACGGGGCCGCTGTGTGGTGTCATAAAGCCCTAACTGACCTTAGAACCTTAGTTGAACAAACTTTGCCATTAGAAAAGTAGTGAGATAGTCAGATTTGGTATAAAGCTGAGGATTGGTTGATACTCGATATTACACTCATTGAGATCGGACTTTCGGGATATTTTGGCCGCGAGAAAAGATAAAAATGACATGAAATGTAAATGCCAAAATAAATGGTACATAAAAGTAAAGGAATAAAGTAAAATCTTAAAATAAAAGTACAAAGTAAAAGTCAATTGTTAGTGAATTAGAAATTAGAAGTTAGCTGAATGACCATCTTGAAACTTACATTCGAAAACTCATTAGAAGATTGATAAAATCAAAGCCTCTCAACAACAAGTTTCATTTGCTTTTTGTCAAATATATCATTCATTTCAAATTCTTGAGGCGATAACATATGATCAACGATATTTAAATGATTCACTTAGACCAAAGTTTATGATGATTCATTAGAGGATTGATAAGACCAAATCCTCCTAACAATGGACCTCAAGGTTATTGGATTAAATGTTTCAAATTAAACATACTTGGGCTTGCAAACATAGGTTTGGGCCACGAATGATCATTTCTTGAATCGGGACAAAATTTAGAACTATGTTAAGCAATCATAAGTGGACTTATGTAGAAGTCACACCTATTTTGAGGACGGTCAATACCAATGTATGTACTACACAAGTCTTGAGATGTGATAGAAACCACACTCGTGAAACTTATAGTACAAGAAAAAGTCAAAGAAGAAATAAGATGGAGAAATGATGTTTGAACCAAAGAATTTAATCAAACTAATATTAAAATCATTCATCCATTTTGGTGAAGGTAAGCTCAACACCCAAGATCCAGTGATGTTAATGAAACTCATGATTAAAAATCACATCGTTCAAACTCAGCCAGAATATATTCAAAAATAAAATTGCATTTAATAAGTAAAATAGAATAAGAAAATGATTTTTTAAATTGTTATTTAAGTTAAAATAAAAAGCAAAATAACAAACTATATTCAAAGTATCAAATAAAAATTAAAAGAAATCATAGAAAAGTTAGAGATGATCTCAAGTATTTTTACAAACAGAAAAGTATTTTAAATTATTTAGAATCACTTATGTAAGTGAAAAAATGATTGAAAATAGTAAAAATGAGAATAAAATTCTAAAAAAAGTTTCAGAAAGTCAGAAATAAAGAAAATGATTTTTTATGAATTTTTCCAGAATTTAAAAATACCAAAAAGTATTTTTAAACAATTAAAAACAAGTCAAAACAAAAGAAAAATCATAAAAAATATCAAATATGAAATTAAAATTATGAAAAAATAAAAATCAAAAAGAGAATATTTGAAAATATTTTGTGAATTTTTTCATAATTTTTGAGTCCGAAATGAATTTTCTATGATTTTTTGAAGTTCAAAACAATTAATATAAAAAATTTGAAAATATAAATAAAGCCAAAAAAATATGGACCATTAGATTAATGTCAAAACGTGTTAGTAAGCAAATCCAAGAGATCTGACACGCTGTGCATAATATGGTCTTCTTTGGAAATCACAACAAATCATTTTTTAATAATTAAAAATAACTAAAAATGTGGCACGTTGGATGAAGTCTAACTAATGAAAGTAATCAGATCCAAGGGTTCTCATAACGCGTGTATGGTAAGGCAAGTACACTGGATAGAATTCAAAAAAATTACATGTCACGCTATTATTGGTTGAAGCACGGCACGTAGGTCGTCTTCAACCTCCAGATGCCCTATATTGGAGTTCCACAAACTATAAAATTAGCAAACTAGACCGATACCTTTAGATTCGCCTTTTCAAGACGATTCTAATGGTACCCCCGCGCCAAATTTGTATAAGCTGAGCAAGGCTCTATTTGAAAAAAGAAGAAAAAATAGCAAGCACGAAGTTTCCAAATATCTCTCTCAATTCTTAATGAAAATTAAAATCATAAGAAGTATGAGAATCAGAAGGATGAGTAGAGTAGAATAGTGATTTATTTGGTTCAATTTGGTGGAGAATTCTACCTGAATGAAGTAGTAGAAAATTTCTCTGAAACTGGACTTCTGTAACTCGATTTTATGCATAATTCTTCTTGCTAAGGATCAGGTTAGCTTCAATGAATGTCAAGAAAGCTACCTGAATAGAAATTTTTATGAATTAAGGTGAGGAAATGAAAAATAGAAATTAAGCTCAAGAGTTCGTGTGGGATCTTGGTAGAGTGGTTTTGACTATCCAAGCTTTAGGAAATGAGTGCAACACGTCTCTCTATTTATAGGAGAGTGAATGGGATGCTCAAGTGTGTGATATGATGAGATTTTGAAAGAAATCGTGTGAAGTTGCAAACATGAAAAGTGTGACTCATCTTTGCTCAAAACTTAGCCAAAACCTGCGTTTCAATGTGCTAATTGATCTTGGAAGGTTGCTAAACATGATTAGAAGGGAAAACGCGTAATAATTTTGTGATTAAGGGTCACATTAACAATTTTACAACTAACTTGTTTTGACAAAATCAATTTCATGATACCAACTTTGAATCTATGGTGCACTCATTCAAAGGGTTTTAGAGCATAATTTTTGAAGCATTTGAAAGACAAGGTTACAATCTTTATAATGTGTCAAGAAAGACTTCATTTGGATGCTTGATCTAAAATTTATGATCAATTGAAATCATGAAAAACACACTGACTTGTGGACTTAGAAAAAAAAAATCAAGTTTTGAGTTCAAAAGTGACCCATAATCTGTTGCCTTCTTACATGGCCTTCCACTAAAAATTAGGTTTTGGTCAATGAAAATGGCATGAAGTAGACTTTTTAAAGAGCATTGTGAAACTTGAATCATCCAAAAACTTCAAAAATTGAGAGAGTTATAACCTTGTGAAGTTGATGAAAATCCATGAAGTGACCTATAATCTCTTGAGCTCTTAAGGCATCTTCTAACCATTTTCAAGCTTTGCACATAAAATAAGAGTTGAAGTAGACATCCCAAAAAATGTCTTGGAAAAATAATGGTCTCAAGAAGATAAAAATTGACCATGTTATGATTATTTGAAGTCAAACCCTAAAATTCAAAGACCTTTCAAGGAGACTTATAATCTTTCTCAACCATTAGTAATCATCCATGCAAAATTATCCTTAGATTTATGAAGATATCTTGTTAAGGACTCCTTAAAGAGAAACATGGATTTGGATCCACTCAAAAATCTAAAAAAATATGCAAGATATGATCCTTAGAATTCAATAATCCTAGCTCAGAGAATATCAAAAAAGACTTGAAGTCCCTTTCAACTTTTGATGATTTTTCTTGGATAATTGGACCGTGTAGTATGAACAGAGGTTGTTGTAGATGATGATAATAATCCGTAACAAAAATAACCAACTCAAAATATTAAAAATTGAAAGAGTTGTGCACTTTTGATCATTGAATCAAGTATTTGCTCAATTAGGTCAAACTTGTTGAACCAGCCTTGAATCTTTTGATCTTTCTTGGCAAAATAAAGCATGATGAAACATAATAGGTCTTGAAATAATGTTATCTTGAAACACACTCAAAGATAAAGCTTAAGTCTCAATGAAATTTATTGGAGAAGGCATGGAAATAAACAGATGAACCTATGGATCTTCTTGATGAATGTCTATAGATCCTAACCCGGATCTGGGGGATACCTTCTTAGAAAGTAGCAACAAGATTGTGAGAGAACTGTGCGGGGTATACCGACATGGTTGAAGTAGTCTGCTATGTTGATGTGGCACTTTGGTGAGTACCGGTAACCCTTGAGTCTAGTCAAGGAGAGTACGGGGCTGCCGCGTGGTGTCGTGAAGCATCAACTGACCTTAGGAGCCTTAATTGAACCATCTTGGCCTCTTTAGGGTAGTGAGATAACTGACTTTGGTGCAGTCTGAGGTTGGTTGATACTCGATACTACACTCAGTTGAGGGTTGTTTTCTTGGAATATTTCAGTCGCCAGTTCAGTGGCTAAATCGAAACGATGAACAATGAAAGCAATCCAATGATATTGGGACCCTTAGAACCCGGTTACTTCTGATAGGACAGGTTTGAGCCCACCAACTTCAAGAGGGTAATACCTAGACCCCATGCTGGCCTAAACTCTAAGGGTTGTGGTGTGACTTGTGTGCCTTATCATGTTTGCTTTTTGTGAATACTTGTGGTGTGTTTAATCATAGCATCATAACATCATACAACATCATATGCATTGACTAACCATTTCAGGGGTTCGAATCTTCATCTTTGTTCTTGTTTTGTAGGACATGGAAACTATTCGCAGAAAGACAATTCAGATCAGCCTTGTAAGGATCCCTCCTCAACTTAAGGAACTTATATCCAGGATTCCTGAGAGCTCTTCTTTCAGTGAGAGACATGGAAGACTCATCAGCTTGGTCAACACCAACATTGAGGAAGATATGATAAAGGTCTTTTTCCAGTTCTTTGACCCTCTGCACCACTGTTTTACTTTCCTGGATTATCAACTGGTGCCTACATTGGAAGAGTTCTCCCGGCTTCTAAAGATCCCTATCCTTAGTCAACTACCCTACAACGGTACGGAAAAGGAACCCAAACTTGAAGAGATTGCTAAAGCATTACGCCTACAACCATCTGACATCAAGGGACATTGGGAAGTTAGAAGTGGTATCAAAGGGTTCTTGGCCAGGTTTCTGTTTGAGAAGGCCCAAGAATGTTAGAATTCCCTTGACCTACAAGCCTTTGAAGAAGTTGTGGCCCTCCTTGTCTATGGACTGGTGTTGTTCCCGAATCTCGATCAGCTTATAGATATCAGTGTTGTCCAGATCTTCATGTCCAGGAATCCTATACCTACGTTGCTGGGGGATATCCTTCACTCATGTTACACTCGAACCATGAGAAAAAGAGGTGTTCTTACGTGCTGTACTCCTCTCCTGGGAAGGTGGTTTATTTCGCACCTTCTACAACCAGTCTTGAAGAATGAACGGGGTTTGAGATGGTCACAACGATTAATGACTCTTACACATGCAGATATACGATTAATGATTAACTTTTCAATTTCACACCTAACATGGATCCAAGATCTAATTTTTACACTGTAGTCTTTAACTCGACTATAATACCATATGAAATATAAATTGTTTTGATACTTTGTATTGCATAACATAAGTTTTTTTTTAAAAAATTTCAATTAGGTATCCTCTATGTGCAATTGAAAAGTTAATCATTCGAGTTTAAAAAAATATAATGAATGACAAAGCTTTCATTTAAGAGATTTAGAAATGTTGCTTTCACATAATTGAATTTAAACTCCAAAGTTCTAATCAAAATTAAAGAAAAAAATACTCATGTCATTTCATTAAGTTCTGTTGAGTACATAAGAGTTTGTTTAAAACAAGTTTTTAAGGATGTGTTGTATTGACAGGACTAAATTTAAACTTTTAATCTTTAACTATAAATTGATTACAAAAGACATAGACAACATTATCATAAAGATTAAATATATTTTTGGTCTAATAGTTTTTAGCTTTTAATTTTTCTAAACATTTTTTTCGATCCATGTTATTGGTCCTTAATTTTAAATGAGAATAATGGAAGATGATGTAACAACTAATGGAAGGTGATATAGCCGAACAGATGTATAGTTAAATTAATTGTTTTTTATTTTATTGTGATTAAAATATTGAATAGATTATTATGAAGGGTTTTAATCATTCCAAAATTAAAATTAAGCCAAGGATATAATCGAATCTCCAACCTCTCCCTAATTGCACATGCAACCAAACCACCATACCACAATGTTTCTTGTTAAATATGGTGCAAACAAAAATTTATATCTTGTTGATTTCATAGAGGAATTTGTTCGTGGAAGGCTTGTAGAAGAATCGCTTACGCAGAAATTAGCCTCACTTTCTTTCGTTGCACCTGGATTTTTTTTCCAACTGTGTGGTGGCTTGTGTAACTTATATCACATATTCATATTTGAATTCTGAAACTAAAGAAAAGGAAGTTTTTAATTATATATTTATGTGAATGAAAATTTCAAAATATTAAGAATGCTAGTAAATAAAGTTCATGAAATTGAAGACATAAATGAGTATTTATCCATGCAAATATAACACATGGTAAGGCAAAAACTATAAACGATTGCTATGACGAGATTCATGATGTTCATAGCTTAGTAGCATCCAGAAAATATTTACTAATAACCGATTGACCGAACACTAAATAAAAGTGTAGTAAATATTTTGTTTGATCTTTTTTATACTCTTATTTCTCTTATATTTAAATTTGTAATTTATTCTCCATAGTTTTAAAATTACTCATTTCTCAACTATATCTTCAAGTTGAGTTGTAATAATGTGAGAGATGCACGTGACATCATAATTGATACTCTTCTATTTTAAAATGAATGTTTATAGATTAAAAAAGGTTATAAAATATTACATTTTTATTAACTAATTTTATTAATATATTAGAAATAATGTATAGAGTCATAATTAAAGAGCATAATTGAAAAAATAGTAATTATTTTTATATTGAAAAAGTAAGAATGACATTTATTTTAAAATAATTTTTTTTCTCTATAACAATACTTATTTTAAAACAGAAGAAGTACTATATAAATAAATTATTAATTGATATTTTACCTTAATTAAGTCTTTGCATCAAATTTAATTACTTTTGTAATATAAATTAATACTTCCTCTGTAACAATTTATAAGTAAATTTTATTTTTTTAATATATTTGATAATTAATGTATCTAATTTATATACGAATTGAATATATTAATCGTCAAATATATTTAAAAAAATTAAATTTACTTATAAATTATTATGAAGAGTAAATTATTTTTTAAGAATTCATATAGACACTGATACAACTTCAATTGAGATGTCACCTAAGCATCCTAAATGCTACACATCAAAATTAAGTCTCAAAATTACATATTTCCTCCATTTTAAAATCACTGTGATTTTGATAAATAAATTTTATTTTAAAATAAGTGTAATTTTCACTTTTCAATAGAATAATAATTATTTCTTTTGATCTTTTTTATAAGAGATATTTCACTTTTTTAAATTTAATAAATAATTAATATTTCTAGTCTGTTTTATAGATCTGCTATATTAATTATTCAATGAATATAGAAATGTGAAGTGTTTCTTATGAAAAAGATCAGAAGAAATACTATTTTTTAATTGTGCCATTTATTTTTTATTCTCTATACTATTTTCAATATATTAATAAGATTAATTTTATAAAAGTGTAATATCTTATGATAATATTATTATATTATTTTAATTTATATATAAAAAATTTAAACAATAGTTATTTTAAAATGAAAAGAACTTTATTTTTCCGGTACAATCAATTATAGTTATGATTTTTCACCAAAACACTTCACGGACCACTTATATTTTTTTCTTTCTTGCTGTGTGTTAACTTGATACTCCAATAAGCCACGCCATTACAATATTGTTAGGTATGATATTTAATAAGAAGCCACTTGGCATTTATAGTGGGTCCATGATTGTAACAAGAGATGTGGCTATATTCTGTTAAATCAACTTGTGGATCTAGTCATGTTGTAGTAACTGCAAAATGATATGTCACCTTATCTTATGTCCCTTCCCAAGCTTGAATACACTTCAATTTTCAACTCAATCAACCACATATCTCTTCTGTCAAAAATCAACCACATATCACTTTTAAAAGGTTTACATCAAATCAAATACAACTTCAATTCAACAATGTCATATGTTGAGTCCAAAAATATAAATAGTACATGTATAGTTATTTTAAATGGATGACCGAGAATGGATATGTTTTGTAAAATGTGGAATAGTTTAAAGTACAAATTTGACAAACTTGACACTTCTAATAGTAAGCTCATGACTTTTTCAAGGAATAATTGAATGATATCAATCTCAAATTCATGTTCATGTTTATCAATTGAGGGTAGAGATAAATTTTGAATTTTCATGTCATATTTTTTTATTAGTTTTAAAGTATTTTGTTTGGCTAATGAATTTGTCTTTATTCATTTGTTTGATTAGTAAGTTTGCGAAATAATTGAGTTTTTTCATTACGAACATCCCAAATTCATATGGCTGGTATTAGAAATTTCTCTACTCAATGACTTATTAGTAGAAATGAAAAAAAATGGTCTATATAAATCTGAATTAAAAGAATATGTGATCCTTTAAGTTTTATAAATAAAAAATTATCTATGGTTTCATGATAAAATTCTTTCTTAAGTAAGAAGCTATTAAGGCGCTCATACTAAACTTTGAGAACTTGCTTAAGATCATATAGAGTCCTTTTAAGTTTAAAAATATGGTCAATATTTCCATGATTCTCAAAATAAAGAGGTTGAGATGCACATACTTCTCTGTTAACTATTAGAGAAGGTGGACTTAACGTCTATTTGATACAACTTAAATCCAAGCAGCACACAAATGTCAAAAGGAGTCGAACTGCTTCGAGACAAGCTATGAGAGCGTACATCATTATTCGCAAAAATTCACCAACCATGGGCAGAAGATTATTGGCCTGCATCAGCCTAACCAACAATGGTTTCGAGATGTTTTGCAGTTATCTGGGATAGGAGACTTGTGCAAGACTGGTTATGTTACAGTTAACTATGGGATGCTTAATGCGTTTGTAGAGAGATGAAACACAAAGACGTCATCATTTCATCTACCATATGGTGATATATCTATCACACTGGACGATGTCTCGTGATATTAGGGGGAACTTTTAAATCATGGTAAGATTGACAAAGATGGGGAACTAGAGTTGATGGTAGAGTATCTTGGAGTTGATGGTAGAATATCTTGGAGTTAACCAAGATCCTGCTATGAAGGAGTTTGAAGTCACCCGAGTGTCTCATGCTAGGTTTCTCTTCCTGGAGAACATATGAGCTACTTAGAGAAGATCAGGCTATTAGTGATGATGAGCAGATAGCATAACATAGAGTGTATCATATGAGAGAATATATGTTGTATTTGGTCGTAACTGTCATTTTATGGACAAGAGTGCCACCAATGTGGATGTCATCTACCTACGGTACTTCAATGACTTTGAGCAGATCCATGAGTACAACTAGGGTGGCCTCTTGTTTGGTCTACTTGTATTTTAAGTTATCTGAAGTCTGTGTGTAGAAGATAAAACTGGTGATATGCATCATTACACTATTGACGGTAATATATCTTGGTCTTTTAGTGTTTGTGTGTCATTTTCATTACACTATTGCAACACCATTACTAACTAATGATTCACGAGTTCCAACACTTTTCAGGCTTGGACCTCCAAAATTTTCCATGAATCTTTGGCTGGTCATGTTTACCGACCTATAATAAGGAGATGCCACGTGCTTATGCATTCTCCTTGCTCAAAGGGAACCAGGAGCATAACCTTTCAAAGTGTATCTTGACTACTTAGTAGTAGAGGATATACACTTCCATACATACAGTGATCACCATGAGACACGTCCCTTTGAAGACATAGTCTTATACTCGGGGTGGTTTGCTTGAGGTTCAGATTTGACATTTCCATATCTTCCTGAGCGCGCCATACATCAGTTCGAATACACGCAGTATATTCTCAGAGACCCTTTTGTGTCTGCTCCCCCACTATGACATGCAGAGGTATGAATGCTATGTTTGACGATTATCTTAATCATTGGGTATCGGAGGAGGATCGGAGTACCATCGTTGAGAGCGAATGGGCCTACGTATACGGTTGTATCCGGTGGTTCTTGAGGGTGTCACATTCTTATATGGTACATGATGTTTCAGGAGATCCACCGAGCCCAGCTCATCAGGAGATACTAGAGGAGGAGAAGGCTAGGGCAGATCATGTTGTTGATATGTTGCCTAGATGTCGTCATATCATGGTGATTGCGTAGGCATGTATTGAAAAAGGACTCTTTACCGATGGTTCTAAGGCGAAGGACGTTGTAGATGCCATGATGGAGGAGGAATGAGAGGCACTACAGTACATAAAGCAACGTATGAACAAGGGATGCAGAGGCCGAGTCTGAGTCAGTCATACATATTAGTTTATAGGATTTTTACTCTAAATTTATTCTTGGTTGTATTTTATTTTGACTTTATTGTGTACTTTGGATTTATTACTTTATACATGTCATTTTATGTATATTGATTGTATTGTCTAATTCATCATAGTATACCTTTACTATATCGTGAATTTCACCTGAGCATCACTAAAAAAAACTTAAAATTTACTTTTTGGTCTGGTTACGAAGATGCATCTCTAGATTCTATCTAATGTCATTATTACGTAAAATCCATTCACAGATGTTGGAAAAGGGATACCACCACACCTGACCAACCATTGTGAGGTAATGTGTGATTGTATGTATGATTCTTTTCACCGTGTCTGTGAGACCATGATCATAAGCTAAGTATCGTGCTACCTATCACAATGGTTACTTCAACAACCGTTGTGATATTATTTAATGTATAACATTTAACAACATTTATTCTAAACAACCATTGTGATATATACAATGAGTTATATGGAATGCTTACTTCTTTAATGCTTACTAAATATATAACCTTTCAATCTGATATTGAACATTATAGTATGACAAATTGAGTATATTAGAAAAATAAGTTACATGTTTAATACTAAACAAGAATTCTTCAGCTCCTTTCCGCATTTTAAACTTTAACAGTTAGAACTAGCAATGAACGTGTAACAATATTCGTCAACGACAAACCTTAAACAACATACAAGATACAACAAAAAAATCTTAAAAACAATAAAATCATCAAAACATAGCATAAACTACATACAACATACAATTTTTATTAATAACAACATATATCAACTCATAAAATATTTCAGAAACGTACTTGTCCCATAATGGCATCCAAAATGAAAATAGGATGAAGCTGAAGTGAGATCTTCAAACTTGTGTTAATTTTGAATGGATGTCATTCTGGATCTTTCACACAAGTTTGCAGCGCTCACTTTAGCTACATCCTCGTTAATTTATTTCATTCACCATCCCTACCTACAAGTAAAAATAAGAAGAAAGTTCAAACATTATGAAATAAGCTATTAAAACGTAAATAATAATACATAAACAGATTTTGAAACATAAACTTTTGTGAAGATGAACCTTGAAGGTAACCATTTCCTAACATTTGATGTAACAAAGGTAACCATTGGAAGAAGATGAGTTCATTGCATAAGTTTGGGGGTTTCCATATGAGAGAGACGAGTGTTGAAAGTGTGATTCCTTGTGTCGAAGCAGGTTGTTGCTCGACACAAGATGTGTCGAAATAAGCTTAGTATGTTGAAGTATGTCGAGTTATGTTAGGTGTGTCGAAGCAGTAGCTACACATAAATTTGATTTAGATTTGATTCATTTGGACTTTTATAGTATTGGGATTTTTGGCTTAGGGAGAAAGCAAGCTCAATTATAAATAGAGGAAGTAACCCCCTATTTTTTGTAATTCATTCATACACAGTATTTACAGTTGCAAGTGAATAAGAAAATTTTTCACAGTTTGTGGACAAAGAGAAACTCTACATAAACCCTAAATCTTTTTCTTTCTTTAATATTATTTTTTCATTGTCATTGTGTGGTGCTAACAATCTTGTTCATCAAGATTGATAGAAATTCATCATAGGAATTGATGGATTTTCAACATCTGGTATCAAGAGCTCTGGTTGAGCGATCAAGGGAAGAAAAAGAAGAAGAAAATCATGATGGCTATGAATCATCCAAACAGGCATTTTCCAACAAGTCTTCCAATTCTTAAAGCTGATAACTATGAGAATTGGTGCAAGCAAATGAAGGTTGTGTTTTGTTGTCAAGATCTTTGAGATCTTGTGAAATATGGATTATAACCGCTTGAAGAAGATGATTTTGAAGAAGATGAGGGGAAATACAAAGAATCAAAGAAGAAGAATTATGAAGCTTTCTTTATAATTCATCAATGTCTGAGTCCAGATAATTCTGAAAAGGTTAGTGATATAGAATCTGTAAGAGAAGCTTGGGAAGTTCTGAAGAAATCGTTTTGAGGCAAAGAAAAGGTGAAAGAGGTGAGGTTACAAACTCATAAAAGAACGTATGAATTGCTTCAGATGGAAGATAATGAGAGAATATATGATTTCTTCACTAGGGTTATAAAACTAGTGAATCAAATCAAGGTTTATGGAGAGATGTTAACAACAAGAGATGTTGTTTCAAAGATCTTGAGATCTTTGGCTCCAAAGTTTGACCATGTGGTAGTTTCCATAGAAGAGTCGAAGGACATGTCAACTTTATCGAAGGAAGAGCTTCAAAGGGACGCTTGAATCTCATGAACAAAGAATGGATGAGAGAGCTGCAGGAAAGTCGAAGAGTGATGTGGCTTTGCAAGCTCAATCAACAAGAGATAATAAAGGCAAATAAAAGTGGTTCGACAATAAAGGTAAATATGGATACAATAATTCAACAGATAGAGGAAACCAACACGAAGAAAACGTGTCGAATCAGAGAAGACCATACCAAGGAAACCAAAGAGGTGGTGTTCCTAATAAAGGAAGATGTGGTGTTCAAAAGCATGACAAGAGTCACATTCAACATTTAACTTGTCAGAAGTATGGTCACTATTCTAGTGATTGTTCAGAAAAAGTGAAAGAATCAAGAAAGTGATGCAAAGTTTGCAAAACATGAAGAAGAAGAAGAAGAGATGATGCAGATGGTCACAACAAGAGATGAAGATAGATTCAAGGACCAATTATACTTGGATTCATGATTCTCATCACACATAACTGGAAAGAAAGATTGGTTTGTCAACATAAAATCCTCGATGAAGAACATGGTGAAATTCACAAATGACAATACCATAGCAACTGAAGGTATTGGTGATATTATGATTATGAGGAAAGATGGAAAGATGTCATTAATTTTCAATGTGTTGTACATACCAGACATGAAGACCAATTTGCTCAGTATAGGGCAGTTGGTCGAAAAGATTAATGAGAGTCATCAATGCAAATGGAAGATTAATCTTGAAGGCTTATATGTCTCAAAATAGAACCTTCAAGATCGAACTAAATGTGATAGAGCACAAGTGCCTTTCGAATGCAGATAGCAGAGATGAGTTGATATGTCATTATCGACTAGGCCATCTCAACTTCAAAGACATCAAAGATTTGAAAAGAAGAAATATGGTTTCAGGATTACCATAAATTGACATTCTAAATGAGGTGCGTGAGGAATGTGTGAAGTCGAAGCAGCACAAGAACAACTTCAGCAAGTATGCAGGAAGCAAGTCGAAGGCTATTCTTGAAATCATATACTCTGATGTATGTGGACCAATCCAAGCGGATTCGAATGGAGGTAACAAATACTTTTTTACATTCATAGATGATTTTAGTCGAAAACTATGGACTGACCTGATCAATAAGAAAAGTGAAGTGATCGAGGTATTTTCCAAGTTTAAATCTATGGCCGAAATACAAAGTGGTTGAAATCTTAAAGTTTTAAGAAAAAATGGTGGTCGAGAGTATGTGTCGAAAGACTTCCATACATTATGTGAGAAACAAGGGATTATGCATGAGGTGGTACCACCCTACACTCCACATCATGAATATGGTGAGAAGTATGTTGAAAGACAATCATTTACCTAAGGAGTTTTTTGGTGAAGCTATGTCAACAACAACATACATTTTGAACAGATGTCCGACGAAAAAGCTAGAAGGAATTACTCCAGAAGAATGTTGGTCTGGTGTTAAACCTAGCTTAAGTCATCTGAAGGTGTTTGGATCTATTTCACATAGACATATGCCAGATTAGCTAAGAAGAAAACTTGATGACAAGTCAAGTCAGATGATCCTAGTAGAATATCCTTCGACAGAAGGTTACAAGTTGTTAGACCCAATGAACAAGTAGATTATGATCATCAGGGACATGATCATAGATGAGCTTAAGGAATGGGATTGGACTGAAAATATCAAGAAGGATTCAGTGAGAATATTACTTGAAGAACCAGAAACTCAAATCGAAAGTGAAGTTCGACAAGAGGAAGTTATAGATCAACCAGGTACAAGTAAACCTCAGAGAATAAGACACATTCCTGCAAGGTTGCAAGATTTTGTGATTACATCAGATGATATGGTCGATGATGAAGGTGAGTAGGTACATTATGCTTTCTATGCAGATGTTAAACCAATTCAGTGGAACTGAAGTATTAAAAGATTCGAAGTGGGTGAAAGAAATGAATGAAGAAGTGAAGTCCCTAGAAGACAACAACACTTGGTCACTAGTCAAATTTCCTCAAGGCAAGAAGGAAATTGATGTCAAGTGGGTATTCAAAGTGAAGTTGAATCCCAAAAGGGAAGTAACTTGACACAAGGAAAGACTTGTGGAAAAAGGATTTCTTCAGAATAAAGGAATTGACTTCGATGAAGTATTTGCACCTGTGGCTATGATCAAAACAATAGGTTGTTCTTGGTCAAGCAGAAATGAACAGTTGGCACATATGTGTTGAAAACACTTTACAGAGCAAGTATTTAAATTGTCGTTTTCCACAGAGATTGGAGTGATATCACTTTCGTTCTATAGTTAGAATTGTTTTAAGCTTAAGTTTCATAAAAGGGTTTTGTTTTGGTTTTAGTAACAGAAAGTTTCGTTTTCATTCAAAGTATCAAGTATTGGGAAAAGAGAGTTTTGGTTTTAAACAATTGATTAAAATGTGTCAAGATTAAGGTTCGATAATCTATTTCATATGTATTTTATTAATAGAGCATGTGAACTCTTTAACAATAAATATAATCACATACTCTCTCAATATGTTTCATCTTTAAAACAAATTGTGAGTTTTATCAAATTGATTCTTAGATGATCTCTCTACCTAACTATCAACTTGATAACTTTTAAAGCTCAATATTAATGAATATCAACTCACAAAACTATGTCTAAAATTTATTTATTTATAAGTGAAAACATAGGTCAAGAGATGAAAATATTTCTCAATAATGATCAACTCAAATATAAACCATAAAATAAACGTATTTCACCATATATTTATCATCAATTATTCACACACAAAATATCAAGCTAAATACATACAAAGATGATATTATCTACCACTAACCTTGACACAAAAGAGGGGTTTAGCTACCCATTATCATGACAGCTTGATGAAAAAGTAAACAACAAAGCTTTATAAATATCAAACTTTAAGTCTCAAAGATTGATGTTGGAAAGCTTTGATTTTGATTAAAAATGGAGAAAATGGCTTTTTTTTCTCTCACTCACCAAATTTCTAGGTTACAAGAATGAGTGTTATGGAAGATCATGTCCCAAAATATCTAAAAAGTAGCATATAAGTATTGCATGTCTGCACATCGTCGCCAGGCGCTCAACACGCATCGCCGGACAACACAACTTAAAAAGAACACGTGACCACAAATAGTGCATGCATCCAACAAAAAATATCCAACATCGCCCGTCGACAAGGATGTTTCATCGGGTGACACTTCAATCGCCGGGAGATCTAAGCAGCGACGCACTCCAGACCCTTATCCAAAAATTAACCTTTCTCGCCAAGCCATCGCTCCAGCGTCGCTGGGCGACGAATCTCTTCTTCGCCACCCTTTCGTCGGGCGACACTTCCTAAAACTCTGACACCGGGCTTCCTTGATTCTTCCTCTCCGAGCCCGCTTCAAGCTGCAACATCAGAACATAAAATGCTGAAAAACTAACAAATACATTAAATCTATCAAGATTATTTACATTGATGCAAGAAGCACTTAAAATAAGTCTTTTTCATAATCAAATGCACGCAAAAGAGCTTAAAAGTGTCAATAAATGATAACAAAATTAACCAAATTTTACACTTAACAACGTGTCAGATGGACGTTAAGTGTGCATTTCTGAATGGACCCTTAGACGAATAAGTCTATGTTGTACAACCAGTTTGGTTTGAGAAACATGTCGAAGAGAGAAAAGTGTACATCCTAGATAAAGTCATGTATGGATTGAAGCAAGCTCCAAGAGATTGGAATAAGAACATAGATAGCTTTATAAGGGAGAAATAATTTGTGAAGTGCACAACTAAATATGGAGTATATGTAATACTATGTCTCTATGTCGATGAGTTGTTAATAACATGTAGCTGCAAAAGTGAGATCGAAGACTTCAAAGATGATCTCAGCAAGGAATTCAAAATGTCTGATCTGGGTGACATTTCATATTTCTTTGGCATCAAATTCTATAAGAGTATTAGAGGTTTGATGATGCATCAAAGAAGATATGAAGGAGAAATTCTCAAGAGACTTGAGATGAAAGAATGCAACTCGCCTTCGACACCTGCAGAACCAAGGCTGCAACTGTCAAAAGATGCAGAAGAAGATGATGTCGGCCCAATCCAATACATAAGACTTATTGGGTCATTGAGATACCTTTTTAATACAAGACCTGACTTAGCATACAATATAGGTATGGTAAGTAGATTCATGCAGAAGCCAAGGTATCACACCTAGCAGCGTTGAAGAGGATACTGAGGTATCTGAAAGGAACTCTTGACTATGACATTTTGTTTCCTCTAGCTGATAAAGGAAAAGAATGCAAGTTAGTTGGATACATTGATTCAAGTTTGTGTAGTGATGTTGAGGATCGAAAATCCACAACATGATATGTGTTCATTCTACGTGGTGCACTAGTTTCTTGGAGTTTGAGAAAAGAACCAGTAGTGGCAGTATCATCGTGCGAAGCAGAATACATAGCCACTTCTCTTTGTGCATGTCAAGCAACATGGATGGTGAACTTGGTCAGAGAAATCACAGGGAAAGATCATGGAGCAACTACCATGAAGATCAACAACATGTCAACTATCAATCTAGCAAAGAATTCGATAGCACATAGTCTAAGCAAGCACATCGAAATGAGGTTCCGATATATTTGAGTGCAGGTAGCAGATGGGAAGATGAACTTGGAATATTGTAGAACTGAGAATCAGATTGCAGACATCATGACAAAGGGTTTGCATGTCGAAATATTCAGAAGACTACGAACTATGATGAATATAGATAGCTTAGACACAATGAATTAGGTGGTGTGTTGAAAGTGTAATTTCTTGTGTCGAAGCAGGTTATTGCTCGACACAAGATGTGTCAAAATAGGCTTAGTCTTTCGAAGTATGCTGAGTTGTGTTAGGTGTGTCGAAGTAGTAATTACACACATATTTGATTTAGATTTGATTTAGTTATAAAATAGGTATTTTGGGCTTTTATAGTTTCGGGTTTTTTGGCTTAGGGAGAAAGCAACCTCAATTATAAATAGAGGGAGTGACCCATATTTTTTGTAATTTATTCATCCACAGTATTTGCAGCTGCAAGTGAATAAAAAAGTTTTCCACAGTTTATGGATAGAGAGAAACTCTGCAGAAAAACCCTAAATCTTTTTCTTTCTTTAATCTTCTTTTTTCATTGTCATTGTGTAGTGATAACAATCTTATTCATCAAGATTGATAGAAATCCATCATAGGAGTTGATGGATTTCCAACTACGAGTGACAGAGATGTTAGGGTTTTATTTTGAGAGAGACGAGTGAAAGAGATGTTATATTTTTGTTTTGAGATAGACAGTTGTTATGTACTGAAGCGAGAGATAATTTCGCTTATATAAATATGTAACACCTTTCTCTACGGTTGATAATATGAACCGTGATTAAATAATTGCACCTTACACCACAGTTGATTATAAGAACCGTAGTGATATACATGGTCAAATCTATTTTCTCATGATAAATAGAAAATTATTGGTGTTGGAATTCGAATGCTTTCACTCCAGGTATATTTCACTACGGTTGTTCACTATGACTGTAATGAAATATCTTAGTAAATACAAAAAAAAAAAAAAAAAAAAAAACGCCTCAAAAAGAGTTATTACCATGGTTAACAGAAATATCATTAGTGTTACGAAAGGTCTATTTCGTAGTAGTATGTGAATACGAAGATGCATCTCCAAAATAATCTATGATAAAAATGAGTGTTTTAGAGAGTAATAAATGAGATATATATTGAATTATTTCGAAGATGTATCTCTGAAATAAATTTTGAAAAATATACTGAGTGTTACTCAATTTTAACGTTTTGACTGATGAAATAAATATTTTTAGAAATATATCTCTGAAATCTGATGAATAATTTTAAATTTCTTTTTTCAATCACATAACGTGTATTAATAAATTGTCTTAATAGATTTAGATGTAACATTTTGTGTTAATCTCCTGCCAACATTTTCTTTTGTTGGTGAAAATATGGTGAAAAAGATCGAAGATTTTTATTTTAGTCGTCCTTATAAAAACAATATATATATATATATATATATATATATATATATATATATATATATATATATATATATATATATATATATATATATATATATATATATATATATATATATATATATATATATATATATATTTTATTTATTTTCCCTTTCATTTGGCTAAGTATATATCTTTCCAATTTATTTCCTATCTCATAAGTCTTTTTTCTCTCTCTCTTGTCCCTGTAATGTAACACTTTTGTCAAAGTGACCTTTCATAAATCCTGTGTTCTCTAAAATATCTATAAGTGTTACAAGAATTTTTTTCCTACATTTTCTATAATTTAAAAATGGAGTGTTTTGTATATAATTGTCCCATTTTCCTCCATTTCTTTTAATTGAACTCGCTCATTAAATTCAAAACACTTGCATGTTTATAATCCTTTCATCTCTTACATATTCTTCATGTAGGAAATCTCAAATTATTTTGCTGTTTTGAAAATAATTCAAGTGAAAATAGTTTTTGAGACACGTGCAAACAAACGTGTGTTTTCTTTGCCTTCTTAATTTTTCTTTCTTTATGAATTTTTATTTGGAATCTTGTGAGTTTTCTAGTATTGAATACACATTGTAATTATTTTCTACAACATTCCATAGATCTAGAGCTTCTAGATGTGCCTCCATTCCCACGGCTCAAAGATCAAATTTTTTTGCATAAAAGATAGGAGGTGCAGTTTCTAAAAGGCTTAATTCACCTTTTACATTGTAATCATCATATATTATTTTAACATGCAGATATTCAACAAGAAGGAATGATTATTAAAAAAATGATCTTAAGGACGTCTATTAATATTGTGCAAGTTTATTTCTTAAGTTTCTTAGAACAAGATAATGATTATTATAATATTTTTTAAGAACAATACTATGTATGCAATGTTTTATCAAATAGTTTTAAGAATCAATATGCTATACATTAAAAGTCTTTTAAGATTTTTTTAGAGAATTTTTTTATACACCTCTTATAGAATAAAAGGGGAAAGACTTTTAAAAATATGAAAATATCATTTAGAGATGTATCTCCAAACGCATCTTAAGTTAGGATTTTCAAATATGTATTTTTGAAAATAATTTATTTAGAATTAGACGTTATATTTAAATATATCGTGATATTTTCGGAGATGCATCTCCGAAACAGCATGACTTGGTTCTTTCGGAGATGTATCTCCTAAATCCTGATTTGGTTCTCTAAATCAATCTTCATCAGGATAATACAACTTAGATATTTTCTGCAGGTGGTTCACACACTTTAGTGGCCGTCGTTCCTGTAAAGATAAATAATTAATATCAATTTTAACATATTAGTGTGTAAATCATTAAAATGAAAAGTGTAACAAAAATTAATATACATGTCCCTCCGAAACATATCGAGCGACATGATCATATATCAAGAGAGAGGTGTCAGAAGACCCTCCTATAAAAATTGGGTTAGTTTGCTCCTCAGCTTCCGGAACATTAACCATTTCGGGTTCCGAAACCTGAACCGCTCGGATTCCTCCTCCTCGTAATCCATAGACGAGGACGCACGTGAAAGGTGACTCCTCAGAGCAGAAGTTGATGTTCCTTCCACTTTCTCCTACGGTACCCGACCGTGTCCTCGATGCCTCGTAGCCTACTAAACTCTCTCGTGGAGCGGATGCAGTCTGGCTAGGCCTACCAAGTCTCAATCTGTTAGGATTCTCTGCCATTTTTCTGAAAAAACAAATAATCATTAATCAAATCAAAGGTAAGCGAACAAACAAGAACATGTTTGAAAATTTAAAAAAAAATTAATCCAGACTATTTTTTGGAGATGCATCTCCGAAACTCTTTAGAGGAGTTTTCGAAAATGTATCTCCGAACAAATCTACGACTTCCATAACTAAAATTTTAACCTAACAATACCATTTTTACACCAAAATCCAATTTTTACACTTAAAAACAAGTTTTTTTTATACATATTATACATAATCTAAGCAAATTAAAATAGAAATACAAAGATAAAAAGGGATTGGAGAACTTATTCAAATTTGAAGATTTTAGAGTTGTTCAAATGTGTTGAAATTGAGAGTTGGAATGAGTTGTAACAAGTGCTAATGAGTAGTAGACAAACTTGAATGAGTTTTAAAAATAGAGGTTTTGGAGATTTTTAAGGTGTTTGATAGTTAGAAGTTGAAAGAAATGAGAATATGAAGAGTGATTGTTTGTATTTATTAAAGAAATGTCCTAATCCGGAGATTTATCTCTGAAACACCCTTGATTTAAAAAAAAAGTTTCGACAATACATCTCCGAAAATATCCAAAAAAAAATAAAATATGATATGTTTGAAAATATATCTCCGAATTCTAAAAATAAAAACGAAATATTACAAAAAATAATTAAGGAGTAAGAGTGGAGAAAAAAAATTCTTTTTTTTATTGAATCTTTTATTCAATTGGACCTATAACTGATATATGCTATGGTCCATGCTATCTTCTCATCTCTATGGGAAAACTAAATAATAAATGTCTTAAAAAATATTTTCTTAATTTGTTAAATTTTTGTTTGTTTTAACTTAAATTTTTTTTTTAAAACTAGTTTTTATAAAAATGTTTTTAAAATATTATAAAAAAATATTAAACTTATTTTTTCTATATAAAAAGATTAATTTTGACATCTTTTAACATAAATATTATAAAAGATTAAAATATAGTTAAAATTGTAATTTTTTCAAAAAATTATATTTTATAAATGAGTTTTTTTAGAATCTATTTGAAATAGCTTTAAAATTAAGTGATTTTTTTAAATTTTGATATTAAATTTTTTTTAATAAAATAAAAAACATTTAAAATAATATTTTAAAAATAACTATCCAATTAAAAAAAATTTAAATGCTTATATAAAAAATTTCTTTATAAATTTTTTTTTACACAAAAATATTTAACATTATAAAAGTTATTTAAACAAAACTGAGACAAACGGGCCTTAAATAACCGACCAATTTAATCAATTGTTTCTAGATTAAAGTACACAACTACTAAAGATTCTTTGAAAGATATGGGAAGAAACCAACTTAGATACTACTAAAGTATATTTATTAAAATCCCAAATATTAATTAAATTATCATATAGTTGTCAATATTGTAGTGAAATCTTAGATAAATTTATATTTAGTGTAGGCGAATCTTGAATATTAAAAAGTCTTATGAGATAACAAGATTCATGGGAGATCAATGGAACTCTCATGAGATAACAAGATTCATAAAGATTGATTGATGGTTAATGAAAGTCTTATGAGATGATAAGATTCATAAGAAAGTCTCATGAGATAACAAGATTCATATGAGCCTCTTATGCAATGATTCAATACATAAGAGATAACATGATCAATGATTACGTATTGTAGGGAAAGCATGGATGAGTTAATTCTAATGTAGACAAATCATTTATACTTACAGGTTAATTGTGATTTTAAGAAGGAGTGGATATGCCAAAAATATGGTTCAAATTCTTTGCTCGGTTGTATGGATTTACGTTCTATGAGTCATGAGGCATAGTAGAACTCCCAATTATATGCTCGATTGTAAGAGACTATACGTGGTTGGAATCTTATAAGTCATAAGGAGTAATATGATTGACATATCACCTTCATAGTTTACCATAGTGGGTGAGTATCTTAAAGGATAAACATATTATTTTGGTAGTTAAGACAAGTTGTACCTTCGCCCAAATGGTCGGATAGTTAGTTATTTGATGATTCTAGTTAAAGAAACCACTTATATTAGTATCTTTCTCATATAATTTTTATTTTTTTCCAAATAAAAGGTATCCAAGACAAGACATGTTTGGAGTCTCAACTTTTGAGATTCAGTTACGTTTATGTGCTGCCAAACAACTCAAGTGTGTAAAAGCATTCAAGGGTGAGGTTTATGTTTGCACACCTAATATACTAAGATCGTGGATAAGGCCAAAAGTTCTATTATTTTGTACCTCAAAGATAAAGTTTTATGGGAAGTCGTTAGAGAGAGATTGTTGATTCGATGTGGGCAAAACATAAATCGTTGTATATGACCAATTCTTTGACTCATTGATTGTGTTGCCAGTGTTAGAAACAATAACTCCCTTTATTCTAAATGGGAGAGAACAAATCCATAACAAATCAATTAATAGAATATTACACCATTGATGACTTGTATAATATTGAGGTGAAGATTAATGATATGTACATGACTATATTCTTGTTAAGATCATGACCCAAATCCTTTGAGAATTTCAAGGATGCCTTATTTTATAATAAGAAATTTACTTTTACTTTGGATGAAGTTCAAACGACTGTGAAGTTCAAATAGCTTTCAACGATGAAAGATTTGAATGATAATGATAATAGTGAAGGCTATAGTGTCTAAAGAGAAGTTTTTGAGAGTAAAGAGAAGTCCAAATCTAAGGATTTTGAAAAGTAAAGATTTAAATTCTTTATTTTTCTAAAAATTAGTCATTTCAAGAATGATTGTCCCGAAAAAAGGGAAGGGATGTTCGCTTCAGATTGTAATTCTCTCAAATGAGGATGGTTGTGAGAGTATTGGTGCACTAGTAGTGTCGTTTTTGGAGACTCAAAATAATTTAGTCATGAACTCATAATACTTTTATCTCATGTGTCTAAGGAAATAACACTTTGAAACTTTGAAGTTTAAAAAAGTGGAGTTATTCGGCTCAATGACAATAAGGCTTGCAATGTTCATGGTATTGGTATAGTTAGACTTAAAATATTCAACGATCTTGAGTTACTTATATGAAATGTGAGGTATGTTCTTGAGCTCAAGTAGTTTTTTTTTTGTCAATAAACATGTTTGGTGATCTATGTTATTACACTAAAGTTGAAGATGTGACATTGAAAATTCTACAGGATGGATTGATAATTGATAAATAGTCTAAAATATGTGAGTTATATATTTTAGATGGTTCCAATAATACTGGTAATACATCATTATCTAGTAAATAATTTTATGATAAGAATAAAACTATGATATTATAGATCAAGGCATGTTAGTGAAATAAGAACTTACAAAGGCTTGAAGGTTGTTTTATAGCTCTTTAATGATTTTTGCATGAATAAAGGGATTAAGTTACATTGGACCATTTTTGGCATGTTGCTAGAAGTTGGGTTGCCAAAGAGTTTATAGGGTAAAGGCGGTGTCAAGTTAGGTTACTTGATCAACAAATTTCTGTTAACAAGAATATAATTTAATACGCTAGTGGAGGTTTTAAGTAAAATTTGGAAGAACGCTCTAACTTAAAGTTATTCAAGTCTTTTTTTGTTTGTGTAAATCAAGATAGTTCATTGTAATGACAATGTTGTGACGCCTTGTCTTAGTTTGTTATCTAAATGTGGAAATGGTTAAAAGTTGTAGAAGATGGAATCTAAAGGGTCAATGTTTATCATAAATAATTATGTAACTTTTAGTGAGACTTGTAAAGGGAGGAAGAATAAAGAACTAGAGCTGAAGGAATATGAAACTATGTGTTGTACCCCAAAATTTTCCCTCTCATGTTTTCCAAAGTCTTCCCCCTGCATGGCTGATCACAAACCCTTGCCTAAGGAAAAAGAAATTTTTTGAGTGGTGCTTTAAGTACCTTTCGATTGGCATTCTGAAAGACCCTTCGATTGGTGTTCTGAAGGAGCCTTTCGATTGGCATTATGGACAAGCACTTCGATTGGCATTCTGAAAGACCCTTCGATTGGTATTCTGAATGAGCCTTTCGATTGGCATGGGCAAGCACTTCGATTGGAATTATGTCAAGGCCTTCCATTGGCATTCTAAAAGACTCTTCGATTGGTATTCTGAAGGAGCCTTTCGATTGGAATTATGGACAAGCACTTCGATTGGCATTATGTCAAGGCCTTCGATTGGCATGCCAAGGGATCCTTCGATTTAGCATTGTGTCAAGGCAGCTTCGACAGGCATGTTAACCATGTCCTTCAATTAGCATGAACAACATCTTTCGATTGGCCTGTTAACAAAGCCTTTCGACTGGCCTGTTAACAAAGCCATCAAGAGGGCACTCAAAAAACATGTCCAGGTACACTGAACATGAGAAAATGGCATGTTTCCCTTGCAAATATGGAAATAATTAAATGCTGATTATGGATTTAATTCCTGAGTTAAAAGTCAGATTCTTGCCTTTTCTGCTGATTCGACCAGAGTGATTTTGTGCAACTCAAGACCATTCGAAGAAGCATTCAGAAGACCCATTCGAAGGGTACATAAGAAGTCCATTTGAAGGAGTAAAATCAAGACCAATCGAAGAGCAGGGCCTGAAGGCATTCGAAATTCAAAAGTGTCCAGGTTCATTCAAGAGACACGAATGTTTCAAAAAAGGAAATTATTTAATGTGTCTGATTTTTGTCTCATGACTTTAATGGCCTGTTTAATTGGCTGTCTCTTGCCGTTACTATACCCCCACTCCTATAAATACAAGGGCCAGTGGCACATTACAAGACACGGAAAAAAAAACAGAGACCAGAACGAAAATATACAGAAAAAATAGAGAAAAGAAGCAGGAAGAACTTGGAGATACGCTGCCAAAAGTCATCAGCACTTCCAGGAAGCCATACCCAATCCTTGCACAAGCCAAAGCTGCCACCCAGCGAACACCTCCCCTCAGAACTACAGATCAAAGCACCTCTGTTTGGTAACGAAATTTAATCTCAAACTCATTTCGATCTCTGATTGCATATTCATGTTATTACTGCTGTTTGTGAATGATTTAATGTGCTACATATAAGCTACATCGCAGAGATGAGATTGTGCCATTGCTTGGGCACAATCTGAGTTTCTCCTTCGAATCCCAGGATAAAACAAACCCAGAACCAGATTCAGCAGGTGTGAATAGGGAGGATATTCGAATCAGGGGGGTAAAGTCCCCCCTGGACCTTTAACATGTGTTTCGTTTTTGCAGGAAATATATTCTCAGGATCCTGTTCAGAGTTTCGAAGCTCAGCAGCTTAGCTTCGAACTGGACCCAGGACTTCCAGATCGAAGGATGACATATCTAGATCGAACACCCTCATAGTGCAGCCCCTCATGCACCTTCGATCCAGCCTCTTCACTGGGTCGAAAGACAGCCCACACTTCTTTCGACCCAGGCCTCCAGAATTATTTTGTTTTTCTTGATTTACTGCCTGATTTCATTTTCGTTTGGACCATTTTATTTGTTTTTTTTAATCAACATAAAAATCATAAAAATAAGTAACTTAGAATTAGGATTTAATTTAGTTAATTATTTTAACTTATTTTCTCCAATTTTAAAATCAGTAGACTTAGGATTTATTTAAATTCAATCCTTTTCATAAACAAAAAAATGCAAAAAATATTAAGTATGTTTTGGAGTTAATTTTAGTCAGTTTTTTTTAATTAATTAAATTTGACTTAATTGAACATTTAGCATTTTCCCAAAAATAAAATAAAACAACAAAAGTTCTTATTCTTAGGATTTTTCAGATTCACGCGCGTTTATTTTATTGTAACTGCTTACTAGTTTGTGGTAGCTTAAATTAAGACTTTTACTTTACTGCTTTTATTCCCCCAATTTTTGGACATGTAAATAATCCCCCTCCCCGAAACCTTGTAATAGCGTAGGATTTATAATTCCCGCACTTTAAATTCTTGTACATATATTAACTGTTTAGATGTATGCTAACTAGGATTGCATGGCAAGATTAACCTTTAAATCAACCGTAGCTCACCATAACATGTACAAAGATAATATAAACTGAAAATTGACACACTCGCACATGTCACTCTTAGGGTACGCCTCACTTGGTTGCCTCAAATGTGGTCATTAAGTATAGGATGTTTTAGAGGTCGCCCTCCTGTCCAAAGATCAAAGTCGCTTCAAAATGGTTGCCTCGATAAAAAATGATCTAAGACATTAGGGTTACCGCTAAAGCATCCTAACATTGCTTTAGTGACCACACGTCCCTTAAATCGAATTGACCCGAAAACTCCAACGACGGTGCTACCTACTCCTCAATAGTGGGATAGCACTGTCTAAAGGATGTCTTCACAATTTAATTCCTTTTCGAGTAGGTAGATGTTCTTAAGTACTTGCTCATTTTAAAAACAAAATAAATCTTTTCACACTTACACTTTTCAAACAAAGTTTTCAAAACACTTCATTACACTCTTGAGGACAGAAGCAAGAGTTAAATCGAAGTTTCAAACAAAAACTCTTTTCAAAACCCACAAACACAAAGAAAAGTAAACTTTTGAAAACATAGTGAGCAAGTACCTAAGAGCCCGTGGATAACCACAGATAGAAAGGGTGCTAACACCTTCCCTTTCTATAATCTACCTCCTGAACCCGAGAAACAATCTCGAAAAGGAATTTTTCTGTGCTTTTGTCCTTTCCTTGTTGGATAAAATAAAAGACGGTGGCGACTCTTGCTTACCGCGACATTTTGCAAAAAAAAAAACGCAAAACGCGAACCAGCATTCCAAAACAGTCAGTTCTCATTCCCACCGATCATAGAACTGGCGACTCTGCTGGGGAATAATAAGTGAGGTGTACCTTAGGATTATATCACTTGTGTTTTCAATTGTATTGCTTTGTATTCTTTTAATTTTGTGGTTCTATTGTTTGGGTTTGAAATCCTCCACCCGGATTTGGGAAGCATTCATAGATAGCAATACGTTGTGGAAACTGTGCGGGGTATACCGACACGGTTGAAGCAATAGCTATATTAGTGCGACATATTTGTGAGTACCGGTAGCCTTTGAGTCAATCAAAGAGAATACGGGGCCACTGAGTGATGTCACTAAGCACTAATGACCTAGAACCTTACTTGACCATCTTGGCCTTTTTTAGTGGTAGTGAGATGACCGACTTTGGTGCAGTCCGAAGTTGGTAGATACTCGATACTACACTCATTGAGGATTGTTTTCTTGGAATATTTTGGTCGCTAGTTCAGTGGCTAAACCAAAACGATGAACATAGAAAACAATCCAATGATATTGAGCTCCTTAGAACCCGGTTACTATTTATAGGACACGTTTTGAGCCAACTAAACTCAAGAGGGTACTTGCCTATGAAACCTCATGCAAGCCTGAAATCTAAGGGATATATGTGTGACTTGTGTGTCTTCACACTTGAACTACTTGTACATACTTATTATCTGACAACATGAGTTCCTTGCAGGTTTTGTTTACAGTCCTTATCCAATAATCTGGATTTACTACAGGGCTTACTTACATCACCTCACACTTTTGCTTAAACGCATAGCATACACATCATAACATCATGCCTTAACATTTCTTTAACCATTTCAAGGATCTCAAGGGTCTGTGATGCAGGTTATGGTAAATCAAATGGCTAGCAAGGGGCAAAGGGGATTTATTTTCCTATAGCCAAGGTTGTCTAGAAATCCAAGCACAATAACTTGAGTCAGGGGCTATGACCCACTCAATATGGTGAGCTTGACTCTTGAAGAAGGACTCTCAGCAACATGAAGTTCCTTCAATCAAGCTACCAGATTCAGATTCTAACAGTTTCTTGTTTACCCCGCGAGATCCTTGAAGACATTGCATACATATATCATACATATCATTGCATTACAGGTACCAGTACAGGGCTCTTATCTTCTTCGCTGTTTATTTCAGCAATCATCATGTCTACTGAACCTTCCACTGAGCAAGCTATCAAGGCCCTCCAGGCCCAGAATGCCCAATTTCAAGAGTTGGTCATGAGCCTAGCTAAGGGTAAGCAGGACCTGAAGACCCTAATTCTGAAAGAGAGGAAGAAGAAGAAAAAGAGGACCATCCTGTTCAACACTGGACGCAGGTTTGGGAACGGGCTGCAGGATGAAGTTGATCTGACCACCCCATCTGAAGGGAAAGATAGTCCATAAGAAAGGAGGGCTCCTAGACCTATAGTCTCCGACAACGAGACGGACTATGATGAAGAACAATATCCTCCTGCTGAGGATAAGTACAAACAGCTGGAAGACCGTTTGAACGCTATGGAAATACAAAAGGTGCCCGGTCTGGACTTCGAAGATCTAGGTCTATCCTCTGGGGTGGTAATTCCCCATAAATTCAAGGCACCTGCCTTTGCCAAGTACGACAGAGCTTACTGTCCAAAGCTGCACCTCCGGTCATATGTGAGGAAGATTCAACCCTATACTGCTGATAGAAATCTCTAGGTTCATTTTTTCAAGATAGTCTGTCAGGGACTCAACTTGAATGGTTCTGTCAACTGGAAGGAGCTAACATCCGCAACTGGGAGGACCTTGCTGCTGCTTTTTACAAGCAATACCAGTATAATGCCGACCTTGCTCCCACACATACTCAGCTTCAGGGTATGTCTATGGGTACAGGCGAAGGCTTTAAGGACTACGCTCAGAAGTGGAGAGATCTTGCTGGAAGAGTCCAACCCCCTCTGTCTGATAGGGAGTTGGTGGATATGTTTCTTGGGACTTTGTCTGGTCCCTATTTCAAACACTTGATTGGAAACTCTTCAGCCGGATTCACCGAGCTAATACTGACCGGCGAAAGGGTCGAAGCTGGCATCAAAAGTGGGAAGATTCAAGAAGCTACACCTTCTGATGCTCAGAAAAATCCCTACAATGATAAGAAAGATTCCAACGTTGTGTATGGTCAAAAGAGTCGTCATGACCAACACATAGGAGAAATCTTGATCTCTAATCCTACACTTACTCAACAAAGACAGGGGCATCAGCGTAAGGAGGTCGCGCCTAAAAGACAATTCACTAAGATCAACATGTCACTAGGTCAAGCGCTACAACGCCTGTTGGAGGCAGAGCTGATTACGTTAAGGGCTCCTCTCCGGAATCCAAATACTTCCGCTCCTACCTATCATCCCAATGAAAGGTGTGCATACCACTCTAATAGTCCGGAACATGACACAAACAACTGTTGGGCTCTGAAGAACAAGATCCAAGACATGATTGATGCCAAGGAGGTCAAGTTTGACCCTCCGGAGACTCCAAACATAATCACTGCTCCTATGACGAATCATTGAAAGCTTTTGTTCATTTGAATTTTCAAGTTGTAATCTATTTGTTATTCAAACAATTATCTATTAATGCCAAACTTTGTTTCATTAATGCATTGCATATGTTTGTTTTGATTACATTTAAACTATGCTTTTTACTCACTTTATGACATTCAACTCTTGTTAAAAGTTACAAGCCTTTAGAGGGAGGATGACGAAACAATGCCATAATCTCATATAGTATGCTTTTGAACAGACCCCGCTAACGATGTACAGGCATTCTTTCAAATCCTAAACACTGGAGTTATAAGGAAGATAATCCCTAGTCAACCCCTTCGAGCCAAAAAAGTAGGAGTTTTCTGTTTTAAACACAAATTGAAACCTTTAACTTAAACCTGGGGCAAGGTAGTCTCTCAGTTAATTCAAAAGATGCGCATTGAGGTCGCAAAACTCTCAGTTCATAATACAACGAACGACATCAAAAGCATTCCTCAGGAATCAAAAGACAGTGGTGGTTCCTTATCTCATAGGCAGTCAATCTCTCAAAAGAAAAAAAGCCCACTGAGCCAAAACCTATAAAGGAGGCTTAAGAAAGCTGGGGCATCCCGCTGACTGTAATCTCGAAAACAGGAACAGTCAGGCAAAAGTTAGGGATAATAAAACAAAAGAACGAGGTCATTACAAATCCTCGACAACAAGAAAAATGTTGCAAAAAAATGATGACTGCCTTCAAAAATCCAACTTGTGTGAACCATCACCAAAACGTCGTTCCATATTCATTTGGAGTTCAAATGCACAATTAACTGAGTTTAGGATTGAAGAACATCACAAAGAGCGGGTGGGTACAAATATACTTTGAGCCTTTATCCTTTGTTTCTTAAACCTTGAACCAAGCCACGTTACAACCCTTCAAAAGTCATAACTGAAGCATGGGTTAGTTCAAAAGCATACTGTTACAATAGGTATCCTGACTCCTGTAAGGCTTTTCCCTAAATCTTGTGTTGAATTTGTCTTAAAAAAGTTTTCTGCTAAAAAAAATGCATTTTTCAAAAAAAAAAACTTCGAGACAAGCATAAACTTTGCATTATTTGAATATCACTGTTTGCATTTGGCTATTTGTTTGACAGCGGAGAAATTCACACAACGAATATCCGATGAACTAAAGCCCTCTCAGTGAACAAAATCACTTCAAAAAGGATGACACTTCCATTGACAAATCTCCTATCAACAAGGGGGCATGACATGTCACTATCCAGCACACCTGGGGCAGTCCAGTCAAGATTCCAGGAAATCTCTGAAGAAGTGCAGAGTAACCAGGGGCAAGTCCCCATCTCCGTCACTTGGGGCAGTGAACATCAATCTCAATGAAGGGTTCTGTACAATTAAACATTTTCTAGCAATGTCACAAACACTTGCTACTAGGGGCAATGACAGATCTCTCCAGAATCCTTCTCATAGGATAACTCCCAGCAAAGGTTTAATCTCTAAAAACCTTTCCCCAACTGAATCAACCTCAAGAATCCTCGAGGATTTCCCCCAACGAAGATGTCACCCCTCTAGCGGACTGACGACAGGGTTTATTTCCCCAACAACACCAGGATTCCACAACTTGAGTTTTCCTCTCCGACTACTACAAATCAAAGGACCACAACTCCTCTTCCCCAGTAGACTACTCTACAATCCCCAGCAAGTTACTATGAAACCTGGACACGACCAGATATCAGTTTAACTTCGACTCCCCAGTAGAGCAACGGACGACTAAGACTCCTAAACTCTTTTCCCAAGCAGAAATAAACATACTCCCCGCAGAGTTTTCAATATCCCCCAGCGGAGTTCTCCTCAAACAACAAAGCAGGGATCCCCGGTGGAAACATTCTAAGCAAAGTTTGAAGACATACCTACTCTTCAATAGCAGTCCAGGATTTAATAACTCCCCAACACATGTCAAGAATTTATTCTCCAAGACAAAATTACACTTCAACAACATTCATAACATATGCATACAAAATACATATGACACAAATCTCATTTTATTTTGAAAACATCATTACACAATGCATACATCATGACAATGCATACATCATGACATTGCATACAACTAACTCTTTACCTTTTCAGGAAAGATCAATCAACAGGAAAAGATCATCATCTTCTGAGATTCCTTCTAGAGATAGTTCAGATGCGACCCAGATATGGCTGACATTCTGATACTTATTCCAGACTCCTTCTAGAGATAATTCAGATGCGACCCAAATATGGCTGACATTTTGATACTTATTCCAGACTCCTTCTAGAGATAGTTCAGATGCGACCCAGATATGGATGACATTCTGATACTTATTCCAGACTCCTTCTAGAGATAGTTCAGATGCGACCCAAATATGGCTGACATTCTGATACTTATTCCAGACTCCTTCTAGAGACAGTTCAGATGCGACCCAGATATGGCTGACATTCTGATACTTATTCCAGACTCCTTCTAGAGATAGTTCAGATGCGACCCAGATATGGCTGACATTCTGATACTTATTCCAGAATCATTCAAATTACAGTCCAGATACGATCCAGATTCAGATGTCATTCTGTCACTCATTCAAAATACAGTCCAGATACGATCCAGATTCGGATGTCATTCTGTCACTCATTCAGATTACAGTCCAGATACGATCCAGATTCGGATATCATTCTGTCACTCATTTCAAATTACAGTCCAGATACGATCCAGATTGGAATGTTTTTCTGTCACTCATTCAAATTACAGTCCAGATACGACCCAGATTCATATGTCATTATGTCACTCATTCAAATTACAGTCCAGATACGATCCAGATTCGGATGTCATTCTGTCACTCATTCAAATTACAGTCCAGATATGATCCAGATTCAGATGTCATTCTGTCACTCATTTCAAATTACAGTCCAGATACGATCCAGATTCAGATGTCATTCTGTCACTCATTTCAAATTATAGTCCAGATATGATCCAGATTCAGATGTCATTCTGTCACTCATTCAAATACATTTCAGATACGCTCCAGATGCAGACGCAATTCTGAAAATCATCCAGACTCAACTCCATTCTCCAGCAACTCCGGGATTTATTTTCCCAGCAAAAACATCACATTTCCCTACGTCATAGTGTGGACAAGTTCTATAACCTCAACGGTATACCCCCGGTGAGCACGAGACAATTCCTAGATCTTGATGAAGATGCTTCCCCCCAATTGAATTATGAACAGCTGAAGCATTCTCTCAGTTGAAGTACAGGCAGGTTCCTAAATCTCAACAAAGTTAGACTTCCCCAGTGGAATCTCCTACAACAACAGGTATGCAAGTTCTCGCTAAGGAATCTCTTCTACGATCGACACTCCTGCAGATGGAATCTATAAGCCCATCCTCCTACCAACAATCTCCAAATGGCATCTGTAAGCCCATTCCCGACATCACAATGCTGATTCTACACCATGCAAGTGCAAATTTCTGGGCACTCTAGTGTTCAATTATCTTCCACCTTCGGATCACGAAAGGCTCGAAAGCCAATCTATATCCTCAGGTTTAAGAAGATTCAACCGGGGCAACTGTTGTACCCCAAAATTTGCCCTCTCATGTTTTCCAAAGTCTTCCCCCTGCATGGCTGATCACAAACCCTTGCCTAAGGAAAAAGAAAATTTTTGAGTGGTGCTTTAAGTACCTTTCGATTGGCATTCTGAAAGACCCTTCGATTGGTGTTCTGAAGGAGCCTTTTGATTGGAATTATGGACAAGCACTTCGATTGGCATTCTGAAAGACCCTTCGATTGGTATTCTGAATGAGCCTTTCGATTGGCATGGGCAAGCACTTCGATTGGCATTATGTCAAGGCCTTCGATTGGCATTCTGAAAGACTCTTCGATTGGTATTATGAAGGAGCCTTTCGATTGGAATTATGGACAAGCACTTCGATTGGCATTATGTCAAGGCCTTCGATTGGCATGCCAAGGGATCCTTCGATTTAGCATTGTGTCAAGGCAGCTTCGACAAACATGTTAACCATGTCCTTCGATTAGCATAAACAGCATCTTTCGATTGGCCTGTTAACAAAGCCTTTCGACTGGCCTGTTAACAAAGCCATCAAGAGGGCACTCAAAAAACATGTCCAGGTACACTGAACATGAGAAAATGGCATGTTTCCCTTGCAAATATGGAAATAATTAAATGCTGATTGTGGATTTAATTCCTGAGTTAAAATCCAGATTCTTGCCTTTTCAGCTGATTCGACCAGAGTGATTCTGTGCAACTCAAGACCATTCGAAGAAGCATTCAGAAGACCCATTCGAAGGGTACATAAGAAGTCCATTTAAAGGAGGCAAATCAAGACTAATCGAAGAGCAGGGCCTGAAGGCATTCGAAATTCAAAAGTGTCCAGGTTCATTCAAGAGACACGAATGTTTCAAAAAAGGAAATTATTTAATGTGTCTGATTCTTGTCTCATGGCTTTAATGGCCTGTTTAATTGGCTGTCTCTTGCCGTTACTAGACCCCCCACTCCTATAAATACAAGGGCCAGTGGCACATTACAATACACGGAAAAAAAACAGAGACCAGAACGAAAATATACAGAAAAAAATATAGAAAAGAAGCAGGGAGAACTTGGAGATACGCTGCCAAAAGTCATCAGCACTTCCAGGAAGCCATACCCAATCCTTGCACAAGCCAAAGCTGCCACCCAGTGAACACCTCCACCCTCAGAACTACAGATCAAAGCACCTCTGTTTGGTAAAGAAATCTAATCTCAAACTCATTTCGATCTCTGATTGCATATTCATGTTATTACTGTTGTTTGTGAATGATTTAATGTGCTACATATAAGCTACATCGCAGAGATGAGATTGTGCCATTGCTTGGGCACAATATGAGTTTCTCCTTCGAATCCCAGGATAAAACAAACCCAGACCCAGATTCAGCAGGTGCGAATAGGGAGGAGATTCGAATCAGGGGGTAAAGTCCCCCCTGGACCTTTAACATGTGTTTCATTTTTGCAGGAAATATATTCTCAGGATCCTGTTCATAGTTTCGAAGCTCAGCAGCTTAGCTTCGAACTGGACCCAGGACTTCCAGATCGAAGGATGACATATCCAGATCGAACACCCTCAGAGTGCATCCCCTCATGCACCTTCGATCCAGCCTCTTCACTGGGTCGAAAGACAACCCACACTTCTTTCGACCCAGACCTCCAGAATTATTTTGTTTTTCTTGATTTATTGTCTGATTTCATTTTCGTTTGGACCATTTTATTTGTTTTTTTTTAATCAACATAAAAATCATAAAAATAAGTAACTTAGAATTAGGATTTAATTTAGTTAATTATTTTAACTTATTTTCTCCAATTTTAAAATCAGTAGACTTAGGATTTATTTAAATTCAATCCTTTTCATAAACAAAAAAATGCAAAAAATATTAAGTATGTTTTGGAGTTAATTTTAGTCATTTTTTTTAATTAATTAAATTTTACTTAATTGAACATTTAGCATTTTCCCAAAAATAAAATTAAACAACAAAAGTTCTTATTCTTAGGATTTTTCAGATTCACGCGCGTTTATTTTATTGTAGCTGCTTACTGGTTTGTGGTAGCTTAAATTAAGACTTTTACTTTACTGCTTTTATTCCCCCAATTTTTGGACATGTAAATAATCCCCCTCCCCGAAGCCTTGTAATAGCGTAGGATTTACAATTCCCGCACTTTAAATTCTTGTACATATATTAACTGTTTAGATGTATGCTAACTAGGATTGCATGACAAGATTAACCTTTAAATCAACCGTAGCTCACCATAACATGTACAAAGATAATATAAACTGAAAATTGACACACTCGCACATGTCACTCTTAGGGTACGCCTCACTTGGTTGCCTCAAATGTGGTCATTAAGTATAGGATGTTTTAGAGGCCGCCCTCCTGTCCAAAGATCAAAGTCGCCTCGAAATGGTTGCCTCGATAAAAAATGATCTAAGACATTAGGGTTACCGCTAAAGCATCCTAACATTGCTTTAGTGACCACACGTCCCTTAAATCGAATTGACCCGAAAACTCATAGACGGTGCTACCTTCTCCTCAATAGTGGGATAGCACTGTCTAAAGGACGTTTGCAAAATTTAATTCCTTTTCGAGTAGGTAGATGTTCTTAAGTACTTGCTCATTTTAAAAACAAAACAAAACTTTTCACACTTACACTTTTCGAACAAAGTTTTCAAAACACTTCATTACACTCTTGAGGACAGAAGCAAGAGTTAAATCGAAGTTTCAAACAAAAACTCTTTTCAAAACCCACAAACACAAAGAAATGATAACTTTTGAAAACATAGTGAGCAAGTACCTAAGAGCCCGTGGATAACCACATATAGAAAGGGTGCTAACACCTTCCCTTTCTATAATCTACCTCCCGAACCCGAGAAACAATCTCGAAAAGGAATTTTTCTGTTATTTTGTCCTTTCCTTGTTGGATAAAATAAAAGACGGTGGCGAATCTTTCTTACCGCGACATTTTGCGAAAACAAACGCAAAACGCGAACCAGCATTCCAAAACAGTCAGTTCTCATTCCCACCGATCACACTATGGTAGAGAAAATTATGTTTAAGGTGGAGGTTCTTGTTAGGGAGATTATGGATGAGGAGGAGGTTCAAGATCCTGATCCTAGTTCTAGTGAGCCAACAATTTATAAAGGCTCTTTTTTTATCATTTGAATCGTGATAGGGTAAGGAGGAAAATTGTACCATCTCCAAAATAAGGTTATACTGACCTTGTTGTTATGCTTTAAATATGGCTAAAAGGTTGTAAGACTCAGAATAAGAAACCTTCTTGGAGGAATTCGAAAGCAATGAAGTCAAAATATGGTTGAAGGCAGTGAGTTGTTAAAGACATTCACTGATAAAGAATCAAGCTTATGGATTTACTAGACTATATTGGAACAAAATTGGTTTGTATCATATCTCTAAGGTTTTGATGATGACAAAGTATTTAAAGTACAATTGGATATACTAATATATGTCCAAGTGTGTAGTACCATAGACTAACATTTGTGATATACATTTAGTACTAGTACTGAAAAAAGAACATTCAAAGAGAAGCTAAAAGATCCAAAATCTGAAGGATCAGAACTTGAGAGTCAAACTCTGAAGACTCAGACTCTGAAGGAGATCAACTTCTAAATACTATAGTCTCAAGAAAGTCAACCTCTGAAAATCCAAACTCTTAAGACTTAAACTCTAAACCAGGTTAACCTAAAGATCAAGAAGACTCTAAAAGGTCATTATCAGATTCAAAGGTCATTTTGTCTTATTCTGATCACGTGCAGAACAAAACAAAAATCTACACAAACAACATGGATGCAACCGATGATTCCTTTTGAAGCAAAGGTATTTCAAATGTCTCTTTAATGACGTTATCCATATCAAGAAATATTCCAACATATATGATTAAGATTCTCCAAGACTTTGTTGTTCAAGCTCTTTTCTTCAACGAATCTTTTATGTCTCTCTATATAAGGAGCTGAAGAGTTGAAGAAAAATAACCAATCTTTGACAATTAAAAAAAGTTGTTACTCTATCAAATCGAAAGTACAAGTTTAACTTAGAATTTCTTAACATTTTTATATCTTAGAAATTCTTGAGTCTCACTGAGTTGTATTTTGTCTACACCTCTGATTGTATATCAAGTGTAATATCTAAAGAATCTTTTATTTGATATGGATAGATTGCTAGAAGTCTCTTGCTTGTGTACTTGAGAATCTGAAGTATCTTACTTGTATGTTTGAGCATTGGAATTCTTTTGCTTGTGTGCTTGAGTACTTGAAGTCTCTTGCTTGTGTGCTTGAGAATTTGCAATCATTTTACTATAGTGAAATCGCTTAGAAGTGCAAGGGGACTGGACTACTCTCAATTTGTGGGAGGAACCAGGATAAAATTTCTTGTGTTTCTGTTTCTTTCACTCTCTAACTCTAAAGTTATTTTTATCCGCTATAAACAATTAACCTTGTATTAGATTTTAAACCTTGTGTTCAGAATCTGATAGGAGTGTTTTACAAAAATATATAAAAAGCTAACATTATTCAACCACCCCTTCTTGTGTTTTTTTTACCTTCAGTTGGCATTAGAGCAAACTCTGTGCTTATAACACTTAATAGTGGTACATAAAAGATACTGAAGAGAAAAACATGTTTGGTGTTGAAGTTGAATATGATGTTAATACTAGTCACCATGCTGTTAACCATGATTATAATGCTTCTGAAAAGAACAACTATAATTTTAAAACTCAAACCTTCAGTTGAGATTCTATTGAGTTTGAACGACATATCAATTGATGATGAGTTATGGAACATTATTGAAGAAGGCATTACTATTCTAGTTGGTGGAGTATGACTGGTTGCTGACAAAAAGAGTCTCACACCTGCTCAAAAGAAAATCTATAGAAAATATCAGAGTGTGTGGAATTTTAGTAGATGTTTTACCTCACTCGGAATACATCAAGATTATTGAAAAGTCTACTGCTAAAACCATATTTGAATCTTTGTGTGCTACCTATGAAGGCAATCAGCAAGTAAAAGAGGCAAAGTCTAATATTTTGGTCCAACAATATGAGTTGTTCAGAATGAAGGAAGATGAGAATATTGAAATCATGTTCTCAAGGTATAAAGTTCTGGTATCAGGACTTCAAGTTCCGAACAAGATCTATATAACTTATGATCATGTCAAGAAGATTCTTAGGAGTCTTCCGGCTAAATACAGACCAAAGGTGATAGCCGTATAAGAAGTTAAAGACTTCAACAAAATAAGTATTGAAAGATTTATAAGAAATCTCCATAGTCATAATATAGATCTTATAGGAGATGAACCTACAAAGAAACTCAAGTCCCTTGCCCTGAAATCTATTGGTAAATATGTTAAGTCTCCTCAATTCTAGGAATCTGAAGAAGTTGCTTCTGCAGGAGGTTTTGAAGAATGGTCAGATGTTGAAGAGATGGCATTTTTAATCAAGAGATTTAAGTATCTGGCTAAGAAGAATAGAAGGCCCTCAGGAAGAAGCAGTGGCTTCAGATGATCTTGTTCTAGAGACAAGAAATATGACCAGAATGGATGCTTCAACTACAAGAAGCCTGGCCACTTCCTTGCTGAATGTCCTAAGTTATAGAAGGACAAGTCAAAGAAAGGAAGCTATCAAAAGGACAACTTTAGAAACAAAGTCAAGAAGAGTCTTATGGCAATATGGGATGAACTTGATAAAGAAGAAGAATTTGACAAAGATGATGAAGAAGCCAATCTAGCTCTGATGGCTCTAAAATATTCAGACACAAAGTCCAACTCAGGCTCTGGTTCAGATTCTGAAGAAGATGATGAAGTATTTTCTAAACTATCTCGTTCTGGTTTAATTACTCTTATTCAAGACCTCATGGGTCGTTGTCAAGAAAAAGCAAGACACATCAAAATTTTGAAAAATAATTTTGAGCTAAAAATAAATGAATTAAAATATCTTCAAATTAGAAATGAAGATTTATAAAGAAATTAAATTGCTCAAGTAAAAAATGTGTTTGATAAATCTCCAAATGAGCATGAACTTACTCTTCATGAATTTGTCATAAATGGCTTTAACATGACAAAACTTGCATCCATGATTTTTGGTGTAAGATGAAGAAAATGAGAGGGCATTGGTTATTTACAAAAGCTTTTTTTTACCCAAGGATGTGAATCTTGATTAAACCAATGGAACCCTCTTGCTCAAGCTCTGATCAGAAAGGGTTATATTCTTGCTTTGTACCTTCTGCTGACAAAGCAAAGGTTCTGAACTAGTCAGAAGCAAAGACTGTAGAGTTTAAGGTTCTGAACAATTTAAAACCTAGTACTTCAAATTCCAAGATTCTGAAGAAACTAGAACCAAAAAGAATCTAAAGTCAAAATTTATGAACAAACAATACTTAAGACATCATAATCTAAGGTTCTGAAAAAGTTCACAACCGAGCTAAGATTTATTCAAGACCCAAAACTTTTAAACCAAAAGTATTGAATGATCCCAAGCCCTACTACATGAAAGCTAAGGTACAAAATAAGAAGAATCCTTTCAAAACTAACTCCAAAGAACCCATAAGACTATGGGGGTACCTAAATATAAAATTATCTTTGCATTAGATATGCTTCAAGGGAGAAGCAAAGCAACTGTTATGGTATCTGGATAGTGGCTGCTCATAACATATGACAGAAAAATGGCATATGTTCCAAACCCTAATTCTGAAAGAGGGAGGAACCATGGGGTTTGGAAGAAACCAGAAAGGATGGATTATTGGCACAGTTGTTGTACCCCAATTTTTGCCCCTAAGATCCCTTCATCATACCATGTTCATTCACTCACAACAAGATCACACTAGGATTCTTGGTTTCCCTCCCTACTTTGAGCTTTGCTCCTTTTGAGGAATTACCAAGCACCTTGACTTATGTTCCTTTTGTGATCATTAATATTTTTTTGTTTTCTTCACTTAACTAATAAAATACAATGTTGGCTTGTCTTGCTTGTTGTCCATGTAGGTAAGGGCAATGAGATTTAACAAATTACTCCATGGGTTCATGAGTTTATTTCCATGCCCTAGCCAATAAAAGCTTGAGAGGTTCAAACCTCACCATTTAAGTGGTTTTGGAAGAAATGGAAAGGAAAAGTTTGTTTGGGTTCATCATATTTCAAGGTTATTAGATTTGACTCAAAAGTACAAGGGGTTGATTGGAGAAGTTGTTATGTTTGGACAAGGCCTTGTTCATATTGGCCACCAGGGGCATAGTTCTCTCAAATTTCAAGATATGAAAGTGGTTTTGGTGGATATGAGTCCTAATTATCATCCTCAACAACTTCTATTTACAAATCAAGAATATTGGTACAAGAAGTTTGTTCAAACATGTCAAAGTTCTCCAAGGCATTTTCTTGATCTAGAAGCTAGGGTTTTGAACTTCAAAGGAATATATCTTGTTCACCTTTTGGTATTTTTGAGTGATTCCAAAGACATACTTCTCTTCAAAGGGTTATCAACAAATTAATTCAAAAGTTCCAAGGATTTTTCATGTGGAAGAAACTTGGTGAAGAAGAAAGATTACAAGTCATCCAGATGAATCCACAATTTTACATAAGTAACTTCAATTGATCATAACTTGGTCAATTTTTATCACCTTGGGTCCATTCGTTTTCCATAATGATCTTGAAGATGTGAACTTTATGCCTTATTTTATGTGTAAAGTTGGAAAATGGATGAAGGTTGCCTTAAATATGAAAACGATTATAGGTCATTTCATGATTTTTGGCCAACTTCAACAAGTCATAACTTGCTCAAGTTTTGGATATTTTGAGTGGTTCAAGTCTCAAAATGTCATTCAAGAGATCTACTTCATTACATCTTTTTTGGTCAAGAGAAAATTCCAAGTGGAAGGCCATGTTTGGATGCAAAAGATTATAGGTCATTTTTAAAGAAGAATTTGAAATATTTCTAAGTATGGAAAGTCAACCCCTTTTCTTCAACTTTGACTCAATGCAACTTTCAGCTCAAGCATCCATTTGATTCCATTCTTTTTCCATTGCAAAGCTTGTAACCTAATCTTTCTAAAACATCAAGAATCATGCCCTAAGACCCCTTGAGTTGGAAATGCCATGGATTTGAATTTGGTAACTTGAAACTGAATTTTCCACAAAGTCAGAATTTTGAAATCCATAATGTGACTTCTAAACACAAGATTTATGTGTGTTTTGGATTTAAAATTGATTAGAAAACTTGTCAGAAGTGATTAGCACCCCAAAACTCAAGATTTGGTTGAGTTTTGATGGAAATGAAGTCACACTTCACTCGTGCTCGACCTTCATTCAATTTCCCTCAAAACTTCCTTGTTTCTTCCAATTTTCATTCCCATTCACTTCCCTATAAATAGAGGGTCATCCCCCATTCATTTCTTCAAGCTTTGAGAGCCAAAAACACCCTGCCAAAACCTCACACGAACCCATCTTTTTTGAATTCAGTTTCTGATATTTGAGCTCCCTTTTCCAAAATTCTTTGCGCATTCATCATTCTTAAGCATCATACAAACTCTCCAGCACTTAAACCAATCAAAATGAGCCATAATTCAAGCTACAGAAGTCCAGTTTCAGAGCTTCTTCCTTGAACTTCGAAAAGGTAGAATTCTCTACCATTTGAATCCAAATCAAGCACTAATCTATTCTACTCCTTCTCCTGATTCTAATGCTGCTTACAATTTTTAAATCCATTGAGAATTGAGAGTGAAATCTCAAATTGAAGGTGCTCGCTATTTTCTGGGTTTTTGATTCATATCTCTCTCTCTCCATACCTTATATAAATTTGGCGCGATGGTGGTGTTACAATCGTCTTGAAGAGACGAGTTCAATGATACTAGCCTGGGATCCTACTTTTTCCATTTGAAGGATCTCACAAAATCCCCATTGCAGGGTGTCTGGAGGTTGAAGATGATGACATGTCTCGTCTCAGCCAATGATAGTGTGCCAAATGTTTTAATTTCATTGAGCTTTGAAATTTTATAATATCTCAAAACATTTTTTTGTGTGAGAAGACTAAAAGTCAATCAATCTCATCTCAAACCATTTTCCACTTTGGCTTTTTATCTTTAAAACTTTTCTTAAAAGATTAAACTCTTGTCAATCCTTGTAGTGATGCAAACATCTATACTTCTACAATATGTAGTGAAGAAAGATATTTTCCACTTGGGTGTTGAGTGAGGCATTGTTGATTTTAAAATCTAAGACATATCCTCCACTTTGAGATGATGCAAATTCTCCTTTCTCATGATTGTGGGTAGTAGGTGTGTTTTCCACACGGACAATGACGATGATGTTTTATCTTATAAAATTAACCAACATATTTGGGTTTTAAATTTTTGAAAGAGGAACTACGTGTACCATGATCCCCTATTTCACGAAAGGTGGTACGTAGGCACTAAAGGTTCGCAACCGCGACGGGTGCAAAAATCATAAAATATTTATTTCTTTTCTCACCTCCACCATCCATTTTGTATAACAGTTTTTTATAGCCAAAATATACAATTTTTTTACAAAGAGGCTCCTGCATAGTACTGTAGATATTTAGGGTGCTAATACATTCCCTTTGAATAACCAACCCCCTTACCTTGAATCTTTCCCCCTCTTTTTGGGTTATTCGCTCTTTTCCCATTCCTTTGGAAACAATAAAGCACGATGGAGATTTTTATTTTGATTTGTATAAAGTCTAGTCAATCCAATGGCTTAGTCTTGAACATTTCTACCGCTACAATAGTTACTATTTGTAATACTTATATTTAAATTAATAATGTTTGGTTAGTAGATGGACTAAAACATAACCTACAGAGCATTAATCAATTTTGGGACAGTGGTTATGAAGTAGTGTTTAAGAACAATTGTATAGTCATAAATGAGTTTGATAATTCCATAGTGTTCAAAGGCAGGAGAAAAGGAAATGTTTATAAAATTAATTTCTCTAAATTGGATAATCATAAGGTACTTTGTCTTCTATCAGTGAGTGATGAAAAATGGACCTGGCACAAAAGTTTAAGTCATGCTAACTAGAGATTAATTTCTAAACTTAGAAAGTTAAAACTTGTCAAAGGTTTGCCAGAACTTAATCATCACTCAGATGCTCTTTGTGGATGATGCCAATTAGGTAAATTAATAAAAATTCTTTTAAAACAAAGAACATTGTATCTACCTTTATACCCTTAGAACTACTTCACGTTGATTTATTTGGTTCAGTTGGTACTACATCAATTAATGGGAAGAAATATGAATTAGTCATAGTTGATTACTATAGTAGATGAACTTGGGTCAAATTCCTTAGAACTAAAGATGAGTCATATAATGTATTTAGCATCTTATGCATATAAGTACAAAATGAAAAGGAATACAAAATTTTAAAATTCCAAAGTGATAATGGAAGAGAATTTGAAAATGAGCCATTTGAAAATTTTGTGAAAAACATGGAATTCTCCATAAGTTCTCTTATTCAATAAGTCCACAACAAAATAGCTATAGAGAGAGAACATATCTCTACAAGAAATGGCCAGAACCATGATTCATGAAAAGAATTTACCTAAGTACTTGTGGGCAGAAACTATAAACACAACATGTTATGTTCAGAACATAATATATATTAGACCTACTCTAAACAAAACTTCATATGATCTTTTCAAAAGAAGAAAGCCAAGTATTTATTATTTTCATCAGTTTGAATGTACATGTTACATCTTAAACAATAAAGTCTATTGTTATACCCCAAAGTTTGACCTCTCTTTTCTCAATACATTTCACAAAATATCTTCAATGCTCAAGGATTATCAAGGAGTTGATCAAACAAAATCACCTATGAAACACTAAGGCCACAAACTAGGGTTTTGACTAAGAACAACTGATCATTGACTTTTGACCTAATACATGACCTAATGGTTTGAAACATGGTCCCAAAGATTCAAATGCATCATTTTGACCTAATTGCATATATCAATTCATTTCTCAAGATCATTAGATTGATAGATGAAATTTGGTCAACTAATGAAAAAGTCAATTGTACACTAAAAAGTCAAACTTTGACTTTTTGACCAAATTTGAGTTTCAAAGATCAAATTTATCAAGACATTCAAGAATATCAAGCTTGATCATCAAGAATTCAAGAAAGTCGAAAGTCAATGTGAAAAGTCAAACTTTTCAAGACTTTGAAATTTTTCTAAGTGTTTTTATACATGATAATTTGACTACTTCATGCCAATTTTTCACCAAGATGCATGATGATTCAAAGTGAACTTTCAACATGAAAGTTGTATATCTTGATGAATTCTAAAACTTTGTAGTAGAGGGTTGATGCCCAAAAAATGCTTAGATTTGAAGATACAAGCCCATGAAGTCATGACATTTTCATCTAACACTTAGAGAAATTTCTAACAGATTTTGGTCAGGATTTTATCCCAACTTCTTGGCACTTTTTCACATAGTTCCAAGATGATTTTATCAAAATGGCCAATATTAAAGTTATAGAGGATGTTTCAAGCTTTCCAAAACATCCAAGAGTATGGATTTATCATACTTGAACTAGGAGATTCAAGGACCTGAAGTTGCGTATTCATTCTTGATTTACAAGGCAGATTTGTGATGAACAAGGAACCAAAACCTTAGCTATGATGCATAATCTTCACTTTACAGGCCTCAAACTTGTATATAACTCCTTAATTGAATGCTTACACAACTGGTTAAACTATGATCCAAGTGTTTGAGCCTTTGTCCAAGTGATCATTCTATTTTTGGAAGAAAGCAACATATTTATTCTTGAAAAGTTCACTTTAATCACAAAGTCAATTTCTTGAGCCTCTAACTTATTGTTCTAATCACACTCAACTTCTACAAGACTGAACAAATATGTTTAAAGTGATCAACCACTTTAGATAGCTTGGTACAAGCATTTGAAACATGTCCTTCATGCTTGCTTCAAAAATAAGCAAGATAGCCATAACATGTGATTCAAAGTCTGAGTTGTTTCAAGTCTCAAACCTTCTCTATAAATATAGAGGCATTTTCAAGAGAAAGAAGAGAAAAAATAGAGAAAAAGGCCAGAAGTTTTATTGTGTTGATAAACCCTCAAAATCTCATATTCGAAAAAGACCATAACAATCCACAAAGTTCCCACTCTTGAGCTTTGAAATCCAAATCCTAGAACTCTACATACTTTGCAATTTTTGTCCAAACATCTAAGCACCTCACATACATCTGATATGGTGCCAGAACCGACTGTTAATACTGGTTTTGCATTTGTGTTTGCAAATGTTCCGGTAAGCAAGAGTCGTTACCGACTTTTCTTTTATCTAAATTTAGGAAAGGGTGAAAAGAACAGAAAAGACCTTTTCGAGAATTTTCTGAATAAGGGGGTAGATTATGGAAAGGTAAGGTGTTAGCACCCTTTCCATCTGTAGTTATCTATGGGCTCTTAGATGCTTAGCTCATTTTAAAAGTACCTTGTGCTTTGTCTGTTTTGAAAAATGTTTTGGAATGCCTTAGTGCGGCGATTTGCTTTGTGATAACTCTTGTATCAGTCCTCAAGAGTGTTGACAAAGCAAATGTCTTTTTGAAAGTTATTTTTGAAATGTGTAGGTGTAAAAAAATTTGAGCAAGCCTTTAACAGCTATCTACTTGGACTCGAAAAGGTCTGTTCTTTTCCTCCTATCCTTTAGACAGTGCTATCCTACTATTAATGAGTAGGTAGCCCTAGTCGTTGGATGTAAGAGGGACATTTGAAGGGACGTTACGGTCATGAAGGCAACTTGGCAAGGAATTTTAGTAACTGTCCTAAAGTTCTATGATCACTTTTTACCGAGGCCACGTCGAGAGGGTCATAGAGGGACTTGTGATCTTTCAAACTAGAGGACAATCACTAAAACTTCTCACGTTTCAAGAATTATGACCGTTTTCAGAAGGCAACCGAAGTGGGATACCCTAGAGGTGCGCATGTGAAATTGTGTTTAGTTCAGCTATTTATCTTGCATTATTAGGTTTGCTAGCATTAGATTTCAGTCTTTCCATGCAATCCTAGTTACTAGCAGTTAATATGTACAGAAAAATGTAAAATGTGAAAATATAACTCTGCGCTATTACATGGCTTCAGGGAGGGGGATATTTACAATATACAGAGCTTGGGGGAAGAAAAATAAGGAAAGCAGTAAAAAATCTTAATTAGTCTATTACATCCAGTATACATGTACAGTAATGTAGAAATGCAAAAAAAAAAAAAAACGCACAAAAGGTAAGGACGTCTAAAACCTAATGCAATTCTAAATGAAATAAGAAAATATTTTTTTGTTTATTTTAAATTATTTTAAGAAAATAACTAAGTGAAATTAATGCCTAAAATTTAATTAGAAAACAAGATTAACTAAAAAAAAAAATTAAAATATAAGTTTTTGTTGTTTTTATTATGAAAAGAAAATAATTAAAGCTAAATCAAGTCCTAAATTCTAATTCATTTTAAATTAAATAAAATAGTTAAAATATTTATTTAATTTATTTACAAAATTAGTTTAATTAAAAAATACTAACTTAATATTTTTTTGTGATTTTTCTGATTATTTTTTTAATTAATAAATAAATAAAACAAAAATAAATAAAACTAAAACAATACAACAAAAATGCTAGATGGGCCTGATAGAAAAAGAAAAATAGGAGGTGCCGTTTGAAATTATTGGGCCCAATTGAAATTAAGCCCAGGCTCTACGCATAATCCAATGTTATTGGCTCTTGAGGATCCATCATGGACATCTGGATCTGGATCATTTGATATGGCGCTGATGAGATCCAATGGCAATGATGATGGAACGTATGATACGCGCGCTTGGATTTAGTACACAGGATCTGCAAAGTATGTGTTAGAAAAATAAAATTCCCTTGCGCCTGGATCGAACCCAGGATCTGCAAGGGATATGCCTTTATAACGCGCGCTACCACTGGACCATGTTGTTTTTCTGATATCAATCTGAAGCAAATAAAACAAAAAGAAGAATAAATACTATGGTCGGAGAAGCGTCGGAGCCCTAGCTCCGGTCGTCTTCTCCGGTGACCTGTAAATTGCAAAAATGCATATATATATATATATATATATATATATATATATATATATATATATATATATATATATATATATATATATATATATATATATATATATATATATATATATATATATATATATATATATATATATATATATATATATATATATATATATATGATTTTTAAAGCTCTGAAAAGCCATGTCCCCCCTAAATTGAGCCCCCTGATTCTAAATCCACCCTTATTTTTGGCTCAAGATGGATGGATCATGCATTTCGAATCAAAGTATACCAAAATGGATATAAAATGGCTTATGACGATATTGCGTGCATGAGGCTATCCTACCGGTTCATACCTGTTCAGGCAATACTCATAATCATGTTAGAAACATCCATCATACCTAAAACTAAACAAATTAAAAGAAATAGATATTTGAAAAAGAAACGCAAAAAAGTTTTTGATATGCAGTTTTTATGCGTTTTGGGTCATGGGGATTGATCCAAGCTTACTCTGTTTTCTTGCTGAGAGTGAATCAAAAGACTTTTTGCAACGAGGAGGCTTGAAAAAGTGGTTTTGGAGTTTGACAACTTTGGAGATTTTTTGTAATTTTTTGTGTGACTCCTTGAGGTGTTTTCCAGCCCCCTTGAAGCTTTCTATTGTGCTTCTTATATAGAGGGGATGGAGGGGACAAAAGGGCAAAGGAATAAACAACCATTAAGTTGGTGTTTTAAGGCCATGGATATCACTTTGAAACTTTGCCAAAGACATGGTTTCTTGTCCTTTTTTTTTAATTTGCTATGGACCTGGACACATTTTACTTTCGAATGCCCTCTTTTGAATAACTCGGATTGCCTCCTTCGAATGAACTAGAGTATTGATTCGAAGTGTTCAGAAACCTCCTTATTAGAGCTTCTTCGATTGAGTCTATTTACTTGCCCTAGCTTCTTGATTCAAACAACTCAAACGAAAACTTCAATATGGCCAATCGATAACCTCCTTTGTCACCACCTTCGAATACTAATGCACAAGAGGCCTAGGCCTGGACACGTGTAGGACCAAGACCCATCATACGACAAGTTTGTATTCAACAACCATGTGTCCTTCAAATGGCTCTAATTCAGCTCCTTCGATGGAGTCCATCCACATCAATTCAAATTGCTCAGATCTTTGATGACTATGAATTCAGAGTTTTCCCTTATTAGAGTTTCTTTGATTAAGTCAATATCTGCATCAATTCGAATTGCCCAAAATTCTCTTCGTCAGAGCATTTGTCCTTTTTGATGACTCTGGATTCGAATCTGTTCAGAATTTCCTTCATCAGGGCTTCTTCGAAAGCCCCTCAGATCTTTGCTTTTCGATTGACTCTGGATCTTGATTCTATTTGTACAAAGTCTCAACATTCTGGCTTCTTTGATCAGCCCCTAAGTTCACTCTCTTTGATTGCTCAGACACTACTCAACTAGACCAATCGAAAGACCTTACTCTAGTTAGTCAAAGCTTCCTTTGGCAGGAATGTGCTTGTGCAGGGGGTTTGGGCTTGGCAGCGCATAGGATTTTAGTCAGCAAGCATCTTGGACCAAGACCTATCACAAAGCAAACTTGTTTTCAATAGTCATGTGTCCTTCGAATGGATTAATGAATGCTTCTTCGAAGGGACCATGTGAATGCACCTTCGAAGGGACTATCACGTGTGTTGAAGTGTGGAAAACTGTTTCAAAGGGGACCATTGCCCAGTCGAAGCTAGCACAAAGGAAGCCAATGCCTTGTGGGTCGAATGAAACCTTTTTGCCTAGTGAATTGAAAGCAAATCTGAAGGAGTCTTGGCCCATTGTGCTGAAGGCAAGCTGAAGAAGGGGCCTTTTCCTTGTGAATCGAAGATATGTCTGAAGCCTCCCTTTGTCTTGTGAATCAAAGACCAGCGAAAGGGGCCTTTTTCCTTGTAGATAGAGGCAAGCTGATGGGTCTTTGCCTTGTGAAACCAAGGCAAGCATGAGGAAGCTTTGTGAATTAAGCTTGATCGAAGGAGATTCTGCACCGAATCTAAGCTTGTATGCAGGAGTTCACTACTGGTGAATCGAAGAAAACTTATAGGGGGTTCTTTCTTTGTGCGCTGAAGGCACGCACAAAGGGAGTATTTTCCTAGTGCACTGAAGGCATGCACATAGGGAACTGGTGGAATGATACTCGTGGACCAAAGCTTGCTCGAAGGGGAATCAATGCACAATCGAAGCTGATGGGCCAATGCTTGGTCGAAGGGTTTTTAGGAGCCCAGTCGAGGCTTGTTGTCATGCCAATCGAAGGACACTGTTTAGATACCAATGGAATGACATTGTTGAACTGCCAATCGAAAGACACTTTGCTAACATTCAAAAATTTCATTTTATTTAGGCAAGTGTTTGTAACCACCCATATAAGAGAAAAAACCTTGGGAAACATGAGAAGGAAAATTTTGGGGTACAACAGCTGCCCCTGTTCAATCTTCCTAAACCTGAAGATGTAGATTGGTTTGTCTGCCTTTTGTGATCTGAAGGTGGAAGATGATTGAACACTAGAGTGGCTAAAAATTTGCACTTGATGATGCGTCAGTTGATTGTGTAGGGAATGGGCTTAAAGATTCCATTTGGAGACGATGACGGAGAGTCATCGAAGATGGGCTTAAAGATGCCATCCAAAGTAGATGCCAACTTCATATATGGTCCTCTTGTGGGGAATTCTTGTTCCTGTTGTTTGAGGAGGATTCTGCTGGGGAATATGGGTTTCTATTGTTCTCCCGCTTGAGGAAAAACTCTGTGGGCAATAGAGTCTAGAAGCTTCAGTTGTCCAAGGCTCTGCTGAAGAGTTATCTCTGGAGAGATGAAAGTTTTCTATTTTCTGGTTGAAATCCAGGCTTCACAGTAATTTGCTAGGGATAATGGAATTAACTTATATCTGAAAATATATTAGAAAGAGTCTGTGTAGAGATGTTCCAGGATGAGTCTGTGTTAGCCTGCATCCGGAGATATATGAGAAGGAGTCTGTGTAAGATTGCTTTGTCTAGTCACGTAGATAGTTTTCCTGTCTGGTTTCAGGTGTTAATCTACAATCAGCTGTTCACAGATAGTTGTCCTGTCTGGTTTTAGTTATTAATCTGGAATTTGAGAATTGTCGGTCCTTGAGATAGTTGTCCTGGTTGGTTACATGTATTAATCTCTAACCTGAGAAAGAAAGATTGTTTTCCTGGTTTGTTACAGGTATTAATCTTCAATCTCCTCATGTAGATAGCTTTCCTGGCTTGTTACAGGTATTAATCTTCAATCTCCTCATGTAGATAGCTTTCGTGGCTTGTTACAGGTATTAATCTACAGTCGGTCATCCACAGATAGTTGTCCTAGCTTGTTACAGGTATTAATCTGGAACTTGTTTTTTATCGGACGTTGAGATAGTTGTCCTGGCTGGTTACAGGTATTAATCTCTGACCTGAGAAAGAAAGATAGTTTTCCTGGCTTGTTACAGGTGTTAATCTTCAATCTCCTCATGTAGATAGTTCTCCTGGCTTGTTTCAGGTGTTAATCTACAATCAGTTGTCCACAAATAGTTTTCCTGGCTTGTTACAGGTATTAATCTGGGACTTTCTTTATTGGTCACATAGATAGTTTTACCGTCCGATTTCGGGCATTAATCTGTGGCCTGCTGTATTTGTTGGTAAACTCGTCTTGCTTCGGGAGTTCATACCATTCGGTCATGTAGATAGTTTTCCCATCTAGTTTTGGGCATTAATCTTTGACCTGCTGTATAAGTTGATAGTGTTTGTCTTTCTACGAACTCAACCTGGAAAGGTAAAGTCAGTTTCATGCGATGTCTTGATGTATGAATTCCATGATGCTCTCAAAATAAATGAGATTATGATATATGAACTTGTGCTGCATATGCTATGATGTTTGTAGAAATGATGTATGAATGCAATGTATAAACGTGTCAGTTGTTCCATTGTTGTATTGTTGAATTAGGGAAAATAAATCCCTGACTGTTGCTGGGGTAAAGAATGTAGGTCTTCAAATATGTTGAAGTTAAATATTGGGAGATGAACTTCCGTTGTTAGAGAAATAAACTCTGTTGGGGAAAGGAAACTTCATGCACTGCTTGGGGATTTTGTTGAAATCCCGTTAGGAAATCCTGAGAAGTTTGGCGACTTCACTGGGTAATTTTTAGATGCTGGAGCAGTAATTTGGAGATTCTTTCTCCGCCGGGGATATGAGAACACCTGACACCATTAGGCTGCATATTGAGAATACGGAAGCGACCTTGCAGTAGGATGTCCCTGCCTTTGTACCTTCCAAAGAAGGTATCTGCTGGATGTCCCTGCCTTTGGCCCTTAGATATTGTCCCGTTTCTTAAAGTCATTAGCAACTATCTTTCTGTTTTTATGTGCATATTTGTAAGCAGTAATTACATTCAAATGCATATGTTCAAAAATAATCACTGGACGTTTTCGCAAACAAAACAGAAAAATAAAAACAAAAGTTTTGCACTTTAAAAGGAATACTTTTGTATTAACTTGAATAAGCATTTTTGTACAAGGAGACATACATCGTGGTAAGAGAATGTCGTCGTAAGAACGTAAACTATACAAAAATAGTATACAAAGAAAAAAAAACAGCTATGTGAAATAATCCCATTGGTTTCCCATTCTGCTATTGTCTTTATGCCTTTAAGCGTCTCATCTCTTTCGCTGCTTGTCCAAAGCTGATTGGATTGGTTAGTACCACTTGAGCTCGATAGTTGATACTGAAGATTGGCCGTAAGGTGATCCAACGGGACATAGTTATACGCTTTAAATCTCTAAATTTTCCCTGGACCGCCCTTTCGAGTTTTCAGTCCACCGGGATACCCTTTTTTGCCCAAGCTGCCTTTTCAGGTTTTCGACTTGACGGGTGTACAATTTTTTTAATGTATATCCCTAATTTTTCCCGAACCCTTTTGGTTCGCCAAGATGCCGTAATTTTTTCCTAGGCCATTCGACCTAGCGGATCTTTGTTTATATGTAGTGTCTTTTAACTATGTTCGCGTTTACCGGGTGTGGAAGGTCGTCACCGTCCATAGTAGTTAAGATCATGGCCCCACAAGAAATTATGTTCTTAATCACAAATGGCCCTTCGTATGTGGGAGACCATTTGCCCCTGGGATCACCTTGCGGCAGTATGATGCACTTAATTACTAGATCCCCTGCCTGATATACTTGACGTCTGACCTTCTTGTTAAAAGCTTTGATCATACGTTTTTGGTACATCTGACCATGAAAGACATCCGCGATCCCCTTCTTATCAATCAAGTTTAATTGATCAAGTCGAGTCTAGACCCATTCGTCTTCACTCATCCCTGCATCCTTCATGATTCTCAAGGAAGGGATCTGGACTTCAATGGGCACGACAGCTTCCATACTGTATACCAAAGAGAAAGGAGTTACCCCTGTTAATGTGCGCATTGTGGTGCGGTAACCATGAAGAGAAAATGGTAACATCTCGTGCCAGTTTTTGTATGTCACTTTCATCTTCTGTATGATTTTCTTGATGTTTTTATTAGCAGCTTCAACAACACCATTCATGTTCGGCCGATAAGGAGAAGAGTTATGATGCTGGATTTTAAATTGCGTGCAGAGCTCGGTGATCATAGTGTTGTTGAGATTGGTGCCATTATCTGTAATGATTCATTTTGGAATACCGTACCGACAGATAAGGTTGTGTTTGATGAATCGGGCCACAACGTTCTTGGTGATATAAGCAAATGAAGCTACCTCGACCCATTTTGTGAAGTAATCAATGGCAACCAGGATGAAGCGGTATCCATTAGAAGCCGTAGTTCTGATTTCCCTAATCATATCGATGCCCCACATGGCAAACGTCCAAGGAGCAGTCAAGATGTTCAGAGGAACCGGAGGCACATGTACCTTGTCAGCATAGATATGGAATTTGTGAAAAGTCCACGAATGCTGATAACAGTCTGCCTCCATGGTGGACTAGTAGTATCCTACCCATAGGATCTTTTTAGCCATTGAGTTCCCACTAGAATGAGTGCCAAAGGTACTTTCATGCAAATTAGCCATAATCTTTTCTGCCTCACTCTTGTCTACACACCGAAGTAAGGTAGAATCATGATTGTGTTTCTAGAGGATCCCGTTACTGAGGAAGAACTTAGCAGAGAAACTTCTTAGAAACTTCTTATCATTGACCGAAGCTCCCTCAGGATACTCTTAGAGTTCAAGATATATTTTGAATTCATGGAACCAAGGCTTGTCCACTACTTCTTCAGTACCAATATCGTGACAGTATGTTGGCTCTTCCATCCTCTCGATAGTGATCTGAGGAGCTTCATTATCCCACCTGACCTTGAACATGGATGACATTGTAGCTAGCACGTCAGCTAGTTGATTTTCCTCTCGTGGAAAATGCTCAAAGGTAACTTCTTCAAAGTGTGGAATCAATGTCAACACATGCTCTTTGTACGGGATGAGATTAGGATGCTTCGTGTCCCATTCTCCCTTGATTTGACTGATCACTAAGGCTGAGCCTCCAAATACACTCAAGAATTTGATCCTCAAGTCGATAGCAGCTTTGAGACCCATAATGCATGCTTCATACTCAGCCATATTATTGGTACAATTGAAACATAATCTGGAAGTGAAAGGAGATATGATTGTAGTGCCGATGCCATTTCCAAGAGCGTTGGAAGCTCCGTCAAAAACCATAGTCCATTGGGATCCTTGTTCAGGTCCTTCATCTGGTACAGGTTCTTCACAATTAGTTACTAACATGATGTTCTCATCCGGGAACTCAAAATTCATGGATTGGTAGTCGTCCACAGCCTGATGATCCAAATGATCAGCTAATACACTTCCCTTAATTGCTTTCTGGGTTATATACTGAATTTCGTATTCGGTCAGGATCATCTTCCATCTTGCTATTCTTCCGGAGAGAGCGGGCTTCTCAAAGATGTACTTGATAGGATCCATTTTAGATATCAACAAGGTAATGTGAGTCAACATATACTATCTTAGTCGGCGAGCAGCCCATGCCAAAGCACAGTAGATTTTCTCGAGCAGTGAGTATCTTGTTTCACAGTCGGTAAACTTTTGCTAAGGTAGTATATTGCATGCTCTTTTCGACCAGAATCATCATGTTGTCCCAACACACACCCAATTGAGTTCTCTAATACTGTTAAGTACATGATCAGAGGTCTTCCTTCGAATGGCGGCATCAAGATTGGAGGATCTTGAAGATATTCCTTGATTTTGTCAAAGGCATACTGGAAATCGTCATTCCACTTCACTGCTTGATCTTTCTTCAGTAATTTGAAGATTGGATCACAAGTAGCGGTCAGATGTGAAATGAATTTGGCTATGTAGTTCAGACGTCCCAAGAATCCCCTAACTTATTTCTCAGTTCAAGGAGTCGGCATTTCTTGTATAGTTTTGACCTTTGCAGGGTCTACCTCAATACCTTTTCCGCTGACAATGAAGCCTAAGAGCTAACCCGATCTTACTCCGAAAGTGCACTTATTCGGGTTTAGCCTCAGTTTGTATTTCTTCACCTGTCAAATAGCTTCTATAGGTGATCAAGGTGCTCCTCTTCAGTCTGAGACCTGGCTATCATATCATCAACGTAGACCTCTATCTCGTGATGGATCATATCATGAAACAAAGCTACCATGGCACGTTGATAGGTTGCCCCGACCTTCTTTAGTCCAAATGGCATAACTTTGTAGCCGAAAGTGCCCCACTGTGTTACAAAGGTCATCTTCTCCATGTCCCCAGGTGCCATTTTGATCTGATTATAACCGGAGAAGCCATCCATGAATGAGAATACCTTATGTTGTACGTGTTGTCAACCAGAACATCAATGTGGGGAAGCGAAAAATAATCCTTGGGGATTTCCCTATTTAGGTCTCTGTAATCCACATACATGCGTACCTTACCGTCCTTCTTAGGTACTGGAACAACATTAGCAACCCATTGTGAATAAGAGGTGACAGCTAAAAAACCAGCGTTGAACTGTTTCATGAATTCAACCTTGATCTTCTCTGACATCTCAAGCCGCATGCGAAAGACCTTTTGTTTCACTAGAGGGCAGTTGTTTTACCCTAAAATTTTCCGTCTCACTTTACTTTGTACCCCATTGATATCCTCAATATGCTCAAGGTTGCCCAAGAGTTTTCCAGACAAACTCTCTCCTAAGGCAATGTGTCTCAAATTAGGGTTTCCATTTTCACCAGGATGTGTGTACTCCAAAGGCGTCAAATGCTTTCCATAGTCCTAATATGTTCTCAAGGTCATCCATGTCAAATATCATGCCTTGCACAAGAAGTTTGCCCAGTCAACTGCTCAAATGCTTGAGAATCGACTGTATGAGGTCAAAAGTCAACTATGGCCCACATACAGTCAAACCTCAAGATTTTTGGTCAACATCAAAATTTTTAAGTGACTTTCATCATTTTATCAAGGGTTTATCATGATACCTCAAGGAATGCTCCTAATTAATCAAAACTCAAAAGTTGCTAAATTAGGGTTTCTCAAGAAAAGTCAACCAAACTTTGAACAAGCATAAATTCCTCATACTTTATAATAAATTTTCCATCCAAGGCTCATTTTGAAGAGGATGAAATTCCCTACAATTCATCTTCAGCCCTCAAGTTAAAAATATGCTCTCATAAAAAGATATGAATTTTTACATTATAGGTCCTTTTGAAAAGTCAACAAAAACACCTTTTGGGTCAAAGCTTCTTATATGAACATGGAAGACCCAATTGAGATGAGACCAAAAGGGTTATTTAGGGGACATCCTAAGCTTTCTAAAAATTCCAAGAACACCTCTCTAGGGTTAAATTTGTAAGATATGTGCCTTGTCAAACTTGACCATTTTTGCAAAATTGCCAAAAGTCAAAAGTGCTCAAAAATGCATTTTTTGCCAAATAGGCCTAACTTTTTATGCTTGCACCTCACTCATAACATGGTCCAAGACCCAAGTATTTACCCACACATTATTTGCTTTATTTTACATTTTATTTTGATTTTTTATTAATTAAAAATTGAATTAAATCAAATAAATGACAACTAATAGCAAAGATTTGTTTTGATATGATTTTTGGACAGGATCACAAGCTAATTATTTTGATATATCAGGATCAAATCGAATCAAGGTGGATTGGCACAAGAATGGCATGACTAGGCCTAATTTGGAAACAAATCATACAAGGAAGGAATGAGATCAAATCTTCAAAATTTTCAAAGATACATGTAGTTTTTATAACCCTAATTCATTCAGGGATATATATTGAGTAAGACCAAGTGCAGAAGAGGGGCGGCAGCCGTGGAAATACCAAGAATAAACTAAATTTTTTGCAAAAAAATAGTGAATCGGTTTCAATCATACAGGCCAGCTCAAGCCATCCTAACGTTGCCAATAGATTGTTGGATATCTCAGGAACGTATCTCCATCATTTGCAAGCCTTTTCATGCCCAGAAACGCACGCTACAGACCCACAATTCAATGCAATACTTGTCCAAGCATCCCATCATACGCCCCACTGATCCAGCCAATGGATCATTGTTGATCAGATCCAACGCTTCACCAAAGAAGAACTATGGTGTGCTCTCAAGCTTGCACAATAGGGAATCTCACGCATGGGATGGGCTGATGAGTTATTGGGCCTAAGCAGTTTCAACATGCACCCCCTGATTTCTTCTAAATAGGCCTTTTCTATCTTTTATATTTTAATCTTTTAATTACTTTTAGGTATTTTCTTTTTTATAACATCAAAAAATCATTACATTATTTAATCAAAAATCACAAAAAAAACATCAAAAATCTTTTTTTAATAAAAATATTTTTTATTTCTTAATTAACTAGCTTAATTAAATTAGGGAAAATTTAATTCTTTTTCCATAATTATAAATAATTAGAATTAGGGTTTTATTTTGTACATAACCTAATTAATTTTTCTTTGAAAAAATAACTTAAATATTTTCTCAAATTATATTTTTTAGTTTTTCTAATCGTCCTCGCATTTAATTCACCGCGTGCATTTTAATTACCTTTTATTATTATTGTAATTGCTCCGAGGTTGTAATAGACTTAATTAGGTTTTAATTCCGCATTTTATTTTCAGTCAAAAATAATTATGATTCTGCGAAAGCCATGTAATAGCTAGAACTTTAAACTTTCCGCATTTTAATTTCCACAAATTATAAACTACCTAGATGTATGTTAATATGATTGTATGGAAAGATTAACTGGAAATTAAAATGGTAGAAAACTCTAAATTGTGCAAAGATAATTAACTGAAAAAAATTCACTCGCACATGCTCACTTCTAGGGTTTACTCCACTCCGGTTGCCTTCGATTAAATGGTCATGAAGTATAAGGTTTGTTAGCGGTCATCCTCTAGCCACGAAAGATCTAAAAATGACCCATTCGGATGTTTCCTCGGAAAAAGATCATTAAGGCTTTAGGATGATTACTTACGCCCCCTAACATTGCTTTTGTGACCGTATCTATCCCTTCAAACGTCCCTTAAAACTCCAACGACGATGCTACCTATTTCTCAATAATGAGATAGCATTGTCTAAAAGGAAAATGAACAAACCTTTTTCGAGTAGGTAGAAATCTTAAGTACTTGCTCAATCAATCCAACAAAAATTTTCACACCAACACTTTTTCAAAACAATTTTCAAAACAACTTCGTCACACCCTTGAGGACTGATACAAGGGTTATCACGAAGTAAAACTTTTTTCAAAACAAACACACACACAAGAAATTTTAAGATGAGCAAGTACCTAAGAGCCCATGGAAAACCATGGATATAAAGGGTGCTAACACCTTCCCTTTCTATAATCTACCCCCCGTACTCAGAAACATCTCGAAAAAGGTTTTTTCTGTTCTTTTTCCTTTTCCTGATTGGATAAAATAAAAGTCGGTGGTGACTCTTGCTTAGCGAGACATTTGCGAATACAAAACACAAACCAGTATTAACTGTCTGTTCTGCCACCGTATCAAAGAACTGGCGACTCTGCTGGGGACTGAATAAAGTGGGGTATACTTTAGGATCTAGGTCATTAAAATTGCTTCTCTTGATTGTCCTGATTGCTTTACTTTTGAGGGTTTGTTTAGGGTTACTATAGATCCTACACCCGGATCTGGGGAACACCTTTTAGGTAAGTAGCAATAAACTGTGAGGGAACTATGTTGGGGTTTACCAGCATGGTTGAAGCAGTAGCTGCGTTGATATGGAACTTTGGTTGGTACCGGTAACCCTTGAGTTAATCAGGGAGAGTACGAGGCCGCTGCGTGGTGTCGTGAAGCATCAACTGACCTTAGAACCTTTAATTGCACAAATTTTCCAGTAGGACGTAGCGAGGTGGCCGGCATTGGTGTATTCCCAAGGTCGACAGATACTCGATGCTATAATCATTGAGGTTTGACTCTTGAGCTTTATTTGGTTGCGATTCAATCGCCTATTGAACGAAGCTGGGAGAAAGATCAGTGATATTGAGATCCCTTTTAGAACCCGGTTACTTTTCTAAGACAGGTTTGAAACCAACTAAACTTCAAGAGCGTACTTACCTATGGAATTCATGCAAGCCTAAATCTAAGGCTGCTTGTGTGACTTGCTTGCTTTTTTTGCCTAACAATTTGAACTCATTGCAGGGCTTTGTTTGTGTTCCTTGCAGGACCTTGTTTGTACAAATCTAATAAATTGGTTTCTTACCCTGCATTTTCACTTAACACATAGCATACACATCATAACATCATGCCACAACATTTCCTTAACCGTTTCAAGGATCTCAAGGGTTTGTGATGCAGGTTATGATAAATCAGACGTCTAGAAAGGGGCAAGGGGATTTATTTTCCTCTAGCCAATGCCGTCAAAATACCAAAACACGACAACTTGAGTCAGGGGCTATGACCCACTTGATATGGGGAGCTTAACTCTCGTAGAAGGACTTTCAACGATACGAAGTTCTTCAATCAAATATGCAAATTTCAACTTCTGACATTTTCTTGTTTACCCCATGAGATCCTTGAAATCATTGCATACGCATCCCATTCATAGCATCGCATGTACAAGTACCATTACAGGCTTCTCATCTTCTTTGCTGTTTATTTCAGCAGAAATGTCTTCCGAACAAACCATCAAGGACCTTCAGGCACAAAACGCGCAGTTCCAGTAAATGCTCATAAATCTGGCAAAAGGGCGAGAGGATCTGAAAGCCTCATCCTGAAAGAGAAAAAGAAAAAGAAGAAGGCTGTCGGTATTCTGAATATGGGAAGAAGGTTTAGAGGGCCATTGAAGCAACAAGTCAATTTGACCTCTTCATCCAAGGAAGGGGAGAATAAAGAAGAAGAGGCAAGGGAGAAGGATCCCAGTCCTAAAGTTTCTGACAATGATACTGACTACAATGATGAGCAGTATCCTCCCACTGAGGATAGATACAAGCAGTTGGAAGATCGCTTGAGTGCTATAAAGATCCAAAGAATACCATGACTGGATTCCGAAGAGTTGGGTTTGATATCTGGGGTAGTCATCCAACAGAAGTTCAAGGCTCCGATATTTGCGAAGTATGATGAGGTGTCTTGTCCTAAACTTCATCTCCGTTCCTATGTGAGGAAGATTAAGCCTCACAATGCTGATAGGAATTTATGGGTCCATTTCTTTTAGGATAGTCTGTCTGGGACTCAGCTTGAATGGTTCTATCAACTGGAGGGAACCAATGTCCACAATTGGGAGGATCTAGCTGCTGCTTTTTACAAGCAGTATTAATATAACACTGACCTTGCCCCTACCCGTACTCAACTCTAGACTATGTCCATGGGCGCAAGCGAAGGTTTCAAAGACTATGCGCAGAAATGGAGAGATCTGGAAGGGAGAGTCCAACCCCCTTTATCTAATAGGGAGTTGGTTGACATGTTTCTTGGTACACTTTCTGGTCTGTTCTTCAATCACTTGATTGGTAGCTCCTCAGCTGGTTTCACCGAGCTGATATTGACTGGAGAAAGGGTAGAAGCTGGGATCTGGAGCAGCAAAATCCAGAAAGACACCTCTTCGAGTACTATAAAGAAGCCATTCACGGGTAAGAAGGAAGTCAATGCCATGTATAACTCAAGAGGTCAGAGCAGAGTTGAGCGTCGTCAAACGGTAGGGGCTATGATAATACCTAGGCCTACAGCTACTCAAAAACGAAACAATCAATCAAGGGTAGAAAGACCTCAAAGGCAGTTCACTCGAATTAACATGCCACTGTCACAAGCATTGCAACACATATTGAAGATGAATCTGATCACGGTGATATACCCTCATCCGAACCCGAAGACTTCCTCTCCTAACTACAATCCGGATGCAAGGTGTGCTTATCATTCTGACAGCCCGGGGCACGATACTAATGATTGTTGGACGCTGAAATACAAGATTCAGAATATGATTGACACTAAGGAGATCGAATTCGACCCTCCTGAGACTCCCAACGTGATAACTTCTCCCCTGCCAAAACATGGCTAGGATCAAAAGCATTTTTGTTCATTTGAATTCTCAAGCTGTATTTTCTTTGTTTATTCGAACAATTATTGTCATGTTAAAACTTTTTTATTTTATTAATGTATTATACATGTTTGTCTTGAAGTAATTTATTTTCACTATGCTTAAACTTCTCTATACTTCCTTTTCGTGATATTCAACTCTAGATTAAAAACTCTAAGCCTTAGAGGGAGGATGACGAAAATGATACCACAATCTCTACAATATGCTTTTGAACAGACCCCGCTGATGATGTACATGCATTGTTTCAAATCCTAAACAGTGGAGTTATAAGGAAGATAATCCCTAGACAACCCCTTCGAGCCAAAGAAGTAGGAGTTTTGCTTTTCACACAAATTAAAACCCTTAATCATAACCTGGGGCAGGGTAGTTTTCTCAGTTAATTCAGAGGCGCATTCAATCACAAGCTACCGCTTCGTACACAATGAATGGCATCGAAGACGTCTTTCCAAAACAAAAGACGATGATGATTCTGTATAATCTTCAAGACAGGCAGGCATTATCTCTCGAAATAAAAGCCCATTAAGTCAAAACCTATGAAGGAGACTTAAGAGAAAAATTAGGGGCATCACACTGACTGTAATCACAAAAGAAACAGTTCAGGCAAAAGAAGGGATAACGAAAACAAAAAAAAAGAGGTTACTATAAATCCTCGACAAAAAGAAGATTACAAAAATGATTGCCTTTTCAAAAAAAATTATCACCAAGTATCAGAGCAAAGATTCCAGACTCAATCGGGATCTAAACACACAATTAACTAAGCATAGGACTGAAGAACATCATGAAGAGCGGGTTGGGTACAAATAAAATTTGAGTCTTTATTCTTTGTTTCTTGAACCGTGAACCAGGCCACGTTATAACCCTTAAAAGTCCTAGCTGAAGCATGGGTTAGTTTGAGAGCATACTGTTACAAAGGTATCTTGACTCCTGTAGGCTTTGTTACGAATCCTGAGTTGATATCACATTCTTGCAAATTTCGTTTTGCTACACAAAACACATTTTCAAAAAAAAATTCAAGACATACATGAGTTTTTCATTCTTTAAATGACATTATTTGCATATGACTAATTGTTTGACAGCAGAGAAATCCGCACAATGGATATTCAATGAACAGACATCCTCTCAATGGACATAATCACCTCAGTGGGAAAGACACTTCCAATAACAGGTCTTCCATAAGCAAGGGGGTGACATGATGTCTAAACACACTTGGGGCAGTCTCTCCAAAAGTGCCAAATAACTAGGGGCATATCTCCATCTGAATCACTTGGGCCATTATGCACGCATTCCAGCAATGAATCATGTGTCATCAAGAAAAAATTTTAACAGTATGACAACTGTGATCGGTGGGAATGAGAACTGACTGTTTTGGAGTGTTGGTTCGTGTTTTGCGTTTGTTTTCACAAAATGTCGCGGTAAGAAAGAGTCGCCACCGTCTTTTATTTTATCCAACAAGGAAAGGACAAAAGCACAGAAAAATTCCTTTTTGAGATTTTTCTCGGGTTCGGGAGGTAGATCATAGAAAGGGAAGGTGTTAGCACCCTTTCTATCAGTGGTTATCCACGGGCTCTTAGGTACTTGCTCATTGTGTTTTCAAAAGTTTTCTTTTCTTTGTGTTTGTGGGTTTGAAAAGAGTTTTTGTTTTGAAGAGAGTGTAGGTGCGAAAAGTTTTTTTTCGTTTTAAAAGGAGCAAGTACTTAAGAACCATCTACCTACTCGAAAAATGAATTAAACTGTACTAATGTCCTTTAGACAATGCTATCCCACTATTGAGGAGTAGGTAGCATCGTCATTGGAGTTTTCGGGTCAATTCGATTAAGGGACGTGTGGTCACTAAAGCAATGTTAGGATGCCTTAGCGGTAACCTTAATGTCTTAGATCATTTTTCCGAGGCAACCGTTTCGAGGCAACTATGATCTTTGGACAAGAGGGAGACCTCTAAAACTTCCTATACTCAATGACCACGTTCGAGGCAACCAAGTGAGGTGTACCCTAAGAGTGCGCATGTGCGAGTGTGTTATTTCGGTTAATTTTATTTGTACATGTTATGGGTGAGCTATGTTGATTTTAAGTTCATACATTGGATCTTGTCATGCATTCCCTATTATCAAAACATATAACATTGTATATTGTGCGAAAATTAAATTGCGGGAAATTAAATCTAAGCTATTATAAGTCGTCGGGTATTTACATCGCCAAAAACAAACCCTTTAATTTAAATTGCGGAAAGTAAAAATAAAACGATAAATAAATAAAGTCCTAATTAAAAGCTATTACATACTAGAAGCCATTACAATATCAAATAAAAAAATGAAACGCGTGCGAGAAAATTAAATCGACGTATTTTTTAGGGTTTTGACCCTTTTTTATTGAAGAAAGCATATTTTTTTGTTATTTTGAATTAAAAGAAAATTAAACCTAAACTAATTAATTAATTAAATAAAAAAATATATTTTTGGGTTTTTTATATTTAAGGAAATAAAAAATAAAAATGATGAAAATTATTGAAAGCCTAATTCTAAATTAATTTTAATTTATTACAAAGAATATTAAAGTTGTACCTAATTAAAAAACTAAATTGATTAATAGTTATTTACAAAAATAAAGTGAAATTAGTAAAAATAATATTTTTTATGTTTTCTGATTTTATGAAGAAAATTATTATTTGGTTAGTAATTAAAAAATAACAAAACAAATAACAATAAGTAAAATAAGAAAATAATGAAAGAAAATAAAAAAAGAAGCAAACTCAAGGGGTTTGGGCCCCAGATGGAGGGTGTGAAGAACAATTGTTTGGCCCAATTCATACAAGCCTGCATTGACTTTACAGATTGCCCACGCGCTAGTTGACTTGGATGTATGGTGAGCCTTCAACCCTGGCCTTTGGATTTGGCCTGAAGGCCATCTGGCACGTTGATCTTTGCAAGCGCATGGTGGATCACACTTGATGAAGCACGCCTGAATACCTAGCACAAAATAATAATAAGCAATTTGGGGGACCTGGGATTCGAACCCAGGTCCCAATGGTATCCCACTCACGCTTCCACCAACTGAGCCATGTTATCTTATTGTTATTGTAATGGACAAATAATATTATATAAAAAAAGCAAGCAATATACTGAAAAACAAAAAAATGCGCGAAATTGATTTGAACGGGCCAATGAAAGGAAGACACCTAATCGTCTTCTTCACTAAAAACCTGGTTTACTTACCTGCGGATTTTTATCCGCAGGAAGATTCGTGGGATCATCCTATAAGCAATTCTAGGTCACAAAAACATAAACCAAACCCATCATCTTGTTCGCCTCGTTCTCCTGAGTCCATCCAAGGCCATAGCTTGTCTTGATTTCACCTATAATTAAAACGCCTAAAAACAAAGAAACCCAAACCCTAGTTTCGGGTAGGGCCTTACAGGCTACGAAAATCAAATTGAATAATGCAAAAATGTTGAAATTTAAACGTTAAGCATGATGGTACAAGAAAATTGGCAAAAAGATGCAAGAAAAACGATTCAAGATTTCATGTACAGGGCCATGTTCGTGACAACTTACAGGGCGATTCTGGTGGTCTCAGGACTTGATTCTGGTTGTTATAGCTTTAGGAGATTGCAAGCAAGAACAACACGTTGTGATTTTGGATTGAAACGAGCCCTAAGTGTGATTTCAGTTTCCACTTTTTCCAAGATTTTTTCAAACTTTGTCTGGCCGTCTCTTGCAGTTTCAAGTCGTGTCCTTTGTATGCCTGGCTTGTGTGTGTATAAGGGAATGAATTTAGGTTAAAACTTGGGCTTGAATCCATGTGCATTGAAGATGGAAGATATGATTTGATCAGCATTGATAAAGTTTCCAAGAATGTCCAAATCTGATTTTTTGTGCACAACAAAGCTTGATACTAATTTTATTTGGTTCATCAAGATATTTGCAAGCTGTAATGATCACAAAGATCTCATTCCATCAATCTTTAGATTTTATTTGAATTAATATTGATTTAAAATGAATTAAATCAATAAAAATTAAATAAAATAGAAAAATAAATGATTGGTAATGAAATTGAAAATGGGACACGTGTGTGGTGTGACAAGATCATATCAAGTGGAAAAAAGTGGGCCCTTTTGTCAAAAATTGGAGTTTTAAGGATAGTTGACTTTTGGCAATTTTGGAAAAATACCCAACTTCAACAATGCATAACTTCTTCAATTTTGAACTTTTGGAAGTGTTCTTGGACTTTTTAGAAACCTTGAGATTTCATATAACCAACCCTTTTTGTCTCATCTCATTTTGATGTTCCATGCTCAAGTTATAAGCTTTGGAAAAAAATGTGTTTTTGTTGACTTTCAAAAATGACCTATAATGTCCAAATTTGTAACTTTTTGTGAGAGCATTTCTTGATCTTAGGGTGTGAAGATGGATTGTAGGAAATTGCATCCTATTAAAAATGAGCTTTGGATGGGTCATTTCTCATAAAGTATGAGAAAGTTATGCTTGGTCAAAGTTTAGTTGACGTTTCCTATAAAACCCTAATTTAGCAACTTTTGAATCTTGATGAATCTTGAGCAATCCTTGATGAACCATGATCAACCCTTGATCAAATGATGAATTATCCTTAAAAATTAGAATGTTGACAAAAAATCTTGAGGTTTGACTGTCCATAGGTCACAGTTGACTTTTGCCCTAGCATAGTCGATTTTTGGACCTCTTGAGCAATTGACAGACCAAACTTCCTCTGCAAGGCTTAAAATTTGACATGGATGAAATTGAGAACATATTAGGACATTGGGGATCACTTGAGACCATTTGGATGTGAGGACCTTTATGCAACACAAAACCCTAATTTTGAATTGACTGCCTTAGGAGGTGATTTGACTGTCCAACTCTTGAGCCATTTTGAACAACTTGGAGATGATTCTTGACATGTCTTGAGAAATATGGGAGGGCAAATTTTGGGGTACAACAACAACACAACACTATGGACAGTGACAACTCCCTACATCTTGAGAGCGTGGACATAGTCGGGAAATACTGTGCATGAACAAAGACCCTCTAGGTTGACTGGCCTAGGCAAAAATAAGGGCATCCCGGCGAACCAAAAGGGTTCGGGAAAAAGTTAGGGATATACATACAAAAAAAACTATACACCCGGCAAGTCGAAAACCTAAAAATGAGGCTTGGGCAAAAAAAGGTATCCCGGTGGACTGAAAACTCGAAAGGGCGGTCCAGGAAAAAGTTAGGGATTTAAAACGTACGACTATGTCCTGTCACCTGTCTATCCGTGGATGACTTATACCTTGATCAGCATTCATCAAGAGCACCAGAATTGAGAAACGGTTCAGATATGATCCAGATACGGATGTCATTTTGCTACTTATTCAAGAATTTCATACATCGAGAAACAGTTCAGATACAATCCAGATACATATGTCATTCTGCTACTTATTTAAGATTTTCATACATCGAGAAACGGTTCAGATATGATCCAGATACGGATGTCATTCTGCTACTTATTCAAGATTTTCATACATCGAGAAATAGTTCAGATACGATCCAGATACGGATGTCATTCTGCTACTTATTCAAGATTTTCATACATTGAGAAACGGTTCAGATACGATCTAAATACGGATGTCATTCTGCTACTTATTCAGGATTTTCATACATCGAGAAACGGTTCAGATATGATCCAGATACGGATGTTATTCTGCTACTTATTCAAGATTTTCATACATTGAGAAACAATTCAGGTACGATCCAGAGACGAATGTTATCCAGGTACTTATTCCAGATTTCTCTTCTAAAAACAATTCAGGTACGATCCAGATACAGATGACATCCTGATACTTACTCTAGATTCTCCTCTAAATACAGTTCAGATACGATCCAGATACGGATGTCATTCTGCTACTTATTCAAGATTACATACATCGAGAAACAATTCATATATGATCTAGATACGGATTTCATTCTGCTACTTATTCAAGATTTTCGTACATCGAGAAACGGTTCAGATACGATCCAGATACGGATGTCTTTCTGCTACTTATTCAAGATTTTCATACATCGAGAAACGGTTTAGATACGATCCAGATACAGATGTCATTCTTCTACTTATTCAGGATTTTCATACATCGAGAAACGATTCAGATACGATCCAGATACGGATGTCATTCTGCTACTTATTCAAGATTTTCATACATTGAGAAATAGTTCAGGTACGATCCAGATACGGATGTTATCCTGGTACTTATTCCAGATTTATTTTCTAGAAATAGTTCAGGTACAATCCAGAGATGGCTATCATCCTGATACTTACTCTAGATTCTCCTCTAAATACAGTTCAGATACGATCCAGAGACAGATGTCATTCTGACACTCATTTGACAGATGTTTAAAGTACAGTTCAGATACGATCCAGAGATGGATTTCATTATGACACTTATCCAACACATGTTTCAAATACAGTTCAGATACGATCCAGAGATAGATGCCATTCTGACATTCATTCGATACATGTTTCAAGTACAGTTCAGATACGATCCAGAGACGGATGTCATGCTGACACTCATTAAATACATGTTCAAGTACAATCACGACATATATCCATCAACAAAATCTTCGCATGTACTTTTTCCAGCAGGGTACAAGGGGCAGAGACAGTTGGAAGCAAACTCACTATCACATACAAGCCAATGATACTTATATTCCCCACAGAGCCGAGATAACCAAGGTCCGACCTCCGTATCCCCAAGAAAGAACTCCTTCCCCAGTAGGTTCCTTCAGAAAGCTAATATCTGTGTTCCCCAGCCGGGTTTTATAACCATGAGCAGTTTATAAATCCATCTCCCGAGCAGAGTTTATTTCTCTGACAGCGGAAGCTCAATCTCCAACATAGCCCTTCTCTCCAGAAATGGAAGTTCATCCCCAGCTGAGTTTATTCTCCAAATCAGAAGATCTTCCAACAAAGTATCTCTCTTCCCCACAGAGTCATTCCCCGCAGGATTATTCTCAGACAGAGTCTCCTCCGGCAGAATATTCTCAAGTAGAATGGATGTAAATCCCCAGCTAATCATCTTCGGTCATTATCCCTAGCGGAAAGGAAGAACTCAACTCCTTATACTCTCCAGCAGCAGTCCAAGATTTATTTTCCCCAACTAGATAATATAACAATAGCATTGCATATTCATACATCATGACGTGCGCATACATATTGCATACAACATAATCTCATTTACTTTGAGAACATCGTCATACAATGCATTTCATGCATCATATACGATTAATCATGTACCTTTTCAGGAAAGATGGTTATCACCAACAACTTCCAGCAGGTTCAAGATTAGCTCCCGAAACTAAATAGAGTAATTATCTGTGCGACCAAATGCATCTTTACACGAGTTTGTCACGAAGCAATCTTACCCAACTTCCTCCTAAAGTTTAACACAGACTTATCCTGAAGAAACCTTACCCAGGTTCCTTCTCGGTCCCGATGTAGTTTCACCCAGACTCATCCTGAAGCAATCTTACCCAGGTTCCTCCTTACAATTTCCCGATGTAGTTTTACCCAAACTCATCACGAAGCAGCCTTACCCAGGTTCCTTCTGAAGTCCTACACAGACTCATCACAAAGCAACCTTAACCAGGTTCCTCCTAAAGTTTCACACGAACTTAGCCCAAAGTAACCTTACCCAGGTTCCCTCTGAAGTTTTACCCAAACTCCTCACGAAGCAACCTTACATGGGTTCCTTCTCGGTTCAGATGCAGTTTTACCCAAACTCCTCAGGAAGCTACCTTACCCAGGTTCCTTCTCAGTTCAGATACACTTTTACCCAAACTCCTCATAAAGCAACCTTACCCAGGTTCCTTCTCAGTTCAGATGCTATTTTACCTAAACTTCCCACAAAGCAACCTTACCCAGGTTCTTTCCCATAAGCCCTACTGTTGTACCCCAAAATTTGCCCACTCATTTCTCAAAGGATCACTCTGGATCCTCAAGTTTGCTTCCATCTAATTCCAAGCCTTGAATTACAGATTTTTCAAGAAAGTCATTCACAAGGGTAAAATGGTCATTTGCACACTAAAAAAAGTCAAACTTTGACTTTTTAGATCAAAATCAAGTTTCAAGAGTCATATTTCATCAAGGCATGTTGAGATGTGAAGTTTGCTTCATCTAGAAATTCAAAGGTCAAATTTACTTCCGAAAAGTCAAATTTCTAAATACTTAGAATTTTTCTAAGTGTTTAAGAAATATGACAAGCTCAGAACTTCTGATCAGATTATCACCACGATGCAAGCTGAATCTGGGAGAACTTCTGACACAAAATTTATAGATTTCAATAAGATCTAAAACATTGCAGAACATAACTTCTTTTAGAAATGTTGAGATTTCAAGTTATACATCCTCAAAGGCACGTCTCTGAAGCTTAGGCATTTAGCAAATTCTGAGCATTTTCAAGTCAGAAGTTGTCTACAGCTTTTGGGCCAGTTTTCATGTAGGCTCAGTCAGAGGTTGCAAGATAAATTCAAATAGGATTTACAAAGTGTGTTACAAGCTTTTAAGAAAGTCTGAGAACTCAATCAGAACATGCAGAAGCAAAGGGATTCAAGGATCAGAAGTTGGATGTCTATTCTAAGTTACGCTGAAGCTGAACTTCTGATCCAGAATTAAGAAATAATGCAGGATCTCACATTGCAGGATTTCTGGTTTGATAAGTCTCATCATAATTTAATGCTCACAACCACTTTTGAGTCTTTATCCAAAGGATTTCCCCCACGTGTACCTTTACTATCTTGGAAAAGCAAACTTTTGTACAAAAGTGTGTTGGGCCCATGCATTGCTTTTGCTTTTGAGGTTACCTTTCCTTAATTCCTGCTTACAATTCCAGCTTAGGTGCTGCTAAGGCTACTAACCACCTTAGTTGCTTCAACAGCAAGGCAGCACCCTAGCTTGTGATGGTTGCACTCTCCAAGCTACAAGATTTTTGCCTATAAATTGAAAGCCACTGGCAACTGTAAAAAGGGTCGGAAATTTGAGAAAGAAAAGCCCTAAACCCCTGCTAAAATTCCAAGAGTCCAAAAACTGCAAACACAAAATACAAAACTTGTTATCTTTTGATTCTTGCATTCAAATTCCATTTTCCCTCAAGTGTTTCTTGATCAAAATCACCCATACAGTTTTTGATATACATTCAAAAGTCGTCCTAACTTCTGTAGTCAAACTGTATCACACTAACCATCAATATCCACCTCAAAGAAGTCATAACTTTTCTCCTTGGTTGTTCCAGATTTTTCTAATCACTCACAACCCAAGTTGAAAGTTTCCAGCCTGCTGAACACGAGAAGAAGTTGTTCAGAACATCACACGCGGTCAGAGCCAGACTCCAGCTCACAGAACATTTTCCAGCTGCAAGGTAAGCTTCTGCTGACTCTCATCATATTACTTAGGCATTGTCAGGAAACTTTGTTCAAAAATACAATGTAGTCATCCTGATTCTGATTTTGTACATATTCTGAGGTTTCATATATTTGCCTGCCTAAGTAGAGAGAATTTCAGTTTAGAACTTCTTAAAGAAATTAGAACTCAGAATTAGGATTAACAAATTCATGCTTGCTTATAATTTATAGTTCTGATATCTTTTGTTTCTGAAACATTATGAAACCTACCATAACTGTTATATGCGCATCTTCTGTTTTGTTAAGAAATGACCAAGTTGCAGATGCTCTAATTAGCATGGAGAGGGAGACGAAGTTCTGCCAGTGGTATCAGAACTTCTGAAATCTTCTTTGTTCTCAGCGGACCCAGAACTTTTGACCTTCCTTGTTTCTACTAACATTTGTTTGAATTTGTGCAGCATGCCAGAGTCAGAACTTCTGACCTCTTTTATTTCAGCAAAGCGCTGATTCTGCTTTCCTTTCTCCTTATTATTTTTGCCATCATTTTTCTTATTAATCAAAAACACCAAAAACATTTTTTTTTCATTTTTTTACATGCTTTATCTTACTTCTTAAAACAAAAAGATCAAAAATATTTTCTTAAACAAAAATTATCTCCGTTCTTAAACAAAACAAAGTTCATTTTACGTTTCTTGTACATTCTTATCCATTCAATATGGTTGTAATAGTAACTTAGGACTTTATTTAATTTGCAATCCCCATTTGTGAATTTGTACACCCCATCCCCCTAATGTTTGTAATAGTGTAGGACTTTACTTTTCCATATTTTTATTGCTTTCATGTATTGTTAGTAATTAGGGTGTGCATGATGAGATTAAAACAATAAATAGACAACCCATATTCAAGACAAAAACAAAGCATGAAAACAACACATTTGCACACAAGCACCCCTATGGTTATTCCACTGGGTTGCCTTATACAAAATGACCATATTACGCATGCGAGGTATCTTAGTAAAAAACAAGCAAATACAAGATCATAGTCCCTCGATGAAGCTCTCTAAGTTTACTTACAAATGATCTTAGTCCCTCAAAAAATAATGCTAAGATACCTTGCAACATTGCTAATCATGTCTATACGATGACCCACGCCCATCCCGCTTACATCCAAAGATAGGGTTGCTTACCAAATCAATGGTAAGACAACAATGTCACAGAAAAAGAAAATGAACAAGAAAGACATTTGAGTAGGTAGATTACTCATAATTACTTGCTTCATTTCAAGACAAACATCCTTGCTTATTTTCAAAACAAACACCAACACTTTCAAAAACACTTTCAAAACATCTTACAAACTTGAAACATTTTCAAAAGCTCAACACTTTGTATACATTCTTACGAACGATAATCATTACAAAGTTTGCCTAAACGATGGCACCTTTTCAAAATACTTTCAAAAACGACACAAAGCACATTTTCAAACAAAAGCAAGTGATCTAGCAAGTAACTAAGAGCCCATAGATAACTATGGATGAAAAGGATGCTAACACCTTCCCTTTTCATAATCTACCCCACGAACTCAAGAAACAATCTCAAAGGTATTTCCTGTGCTTTTTCACCTTTCCTTTTGGATAAAAAAAAATCGGTGGCGACTCTTGCTAACCGCAAAATTTGCGATCAAACGCAAAACACTCAAGTCAGTTCTCCCACCGTATCACAGAACTGGCGACTCTGCTGGGGATACAAGAAAAGGTGGGGTTACCTTAGGGCTATATCACATTTACTTTCTTTCATTGTTTGATTTGTTTGCTTTACATTTTTTGGTTCTTTATTTGGGTTTATATCCTTTACCCAGATTTGGGATACCTTATAGGTAAGTAGCAATACGTTGTGGAAACTGTGTGGGGTATACCGACACAGTATAAGCAATAGCTACGTTAGTGCGACATATTTGTGGGTACCGGTAGCCCTTGAGTAGTCAAGGAGAATACGGGGCCACTGAGTGATGTCATGAAGCACTAATGAACTTTTAGAACCTTTACTTGACCAACTTGACCATTAGGACGTAGTGAGATGACCGGCTTTGGTGCAGTCCGAAGTTGGTAGATACTCGATACTACACTCATTGAGGTTTGGGTTTTTGGGATATTTCGGTCGCCATTAAAGAGGCTTGCGCTGAAACAATGCCCGAGAAAAAAAACCAGTGATATTGAGTTCCTTAGAACTCGGTTACTATTACTAGGATAGGTTTGAGCCAACTAAAATTCAAGAGGATACTTACCTATGAGACTCCATGCAAGCCTAAACCTAAGGACTTGTTTGCTTTGTTTTTATATATTTACTTGTACGTGACATCATAAGTATCATAACATCATACTCATATTCACTAACAATTTCAAGGATCTTGGGATTTATCTTTGTTCTGTTTTGTAGGACATGGATTCTATTTGCAGGAAAACAATTCAAGTCAACCTTGTAAGGATCCCTCCTCAGCTTAAATGGCTAGCATCAAGGATTCCTGAAAATTCTCCATTTACCGAAAGACATGTGTTGTACCCCAAAATTTTCCCTCTCATTTCTCAAAGGATCACCCTGAACCCTCAGGTTTGTTCCCATCCAATTTCAAGCTTTGAATTACAAATTTTCCAAGAAAATCATCCACAAGGGAAAAATGGTCATTTGCATACTGAAAAGTCAAACATTGACTTTTGGATCAAAATTAAGCTTCAAGAATCATATTTCATCAACACATGTTGGAATGTGCGATTTGTTTCATCAATAAATTCAAAAGTCAAAACTACTCTGGAGAAGACAAATTCTAAATACTTAGAATTTTTCTAAGTGTTTAAGAAAAATGACAAGCTCAGAACTTCTGGCCAGATTTTCACAATGATGCAAGCTGATTCTGGAAGAACTTCTGATTCAATAGTTATAATTTTTATAAGATCTAAAACATTGCAGAACAAAACTTCTCCTAGAAATGCTGGGATTTCAAGTTATAAATCCTTGAAGACACGTCCATGAAACTAAAGCACTCAGCAAATTATGGACACTTTCAAGACAGAGTTTGGTCAGAACATTTGGGCCAGTCTTCACAAAGGATAAGTCAGAATTTGCAAGGATAAGTCAAAGAAAGTTAAAGAAGCATGTTGCAAGCTTCCTGGAAAGTCTGAGAGCTCCTTCAGAACCTGATGGAGCCAGAAGATACAAGGATCAAAAGATTGGATGTCTATTATAAGCTACGCTGAAGTAGAACTTCTGATCCAGAATTAAGCAATGATGCATAATTTCTGGTTTGGTAAATCTCATCATCATTTAATGCTCATTTAATGCTCACAACTACTTTTGATTTTTTATCCAAAGGATTTCTCCCACGTGTACCCCTACTGTCTATAGAAAGCAAACTTTTGTGCAAAACTGTGCTAGGCCCATGCGCTGCTTTTGCTTTTCCTTAATTCATGCTGACAAATCCAGCTTAGGCGCTGCTAAACCTGCTAACCATCCTACTTTGTGCCTTGAACAATGCTTGTTTAAGCTTACTTCCAGAGCAATTCAGTGCCTAGCATATGATGTTGGTGCCATTTGACCTCTAAAAATACACTAAATCTTTTCCTATAAATTGAATTCCATTGGCCATTGTGAAGAGGTCGGGATTTTGAGAAAGTAAAAAACCTTGAACCCCTGCAAAAATTCCAAGAGTCCAAAAAACTACAAACACAAACACAAAAAACATGTTGGCTTTTAGAGAGAGAGTTGTCAAAAGAAAGAAAAAAACTGTGATACTTTCATAAAAATACAGAAATCCCAAACAGAAAACAAAAACCTTTGTTCTTCCCTTGAAGTAAAAGAATTTGGTATTCTCTCTTCCGTTGTTCTTGCTGACTCCAGAATATCTGAAGGCAGCAACTTCAGTTCCAAACGCACCCTCCAGGCTCAAGGTAAGACTCCCTGACTCGGCATCTTTTCATTCAGAATATCATCAAACATGTAGATATCATAGTATTGATTTTGTCCATGTCACTGCGTAAGTAGAAAGACTGTGAACCATAACTTCCTGATTAAGGCTAGACTCAGGATCAAGATCAGAACTTCTATAAACTATTGTGCTTTATCCTTCTGATTTGTTGTTTGTTGCACATTGAATAAGTCATTTTTGTGCTAATTAATATAAGGAAAGAGTTGAAATGTAACCTGAACTTCTGTTTTTCACTCATCATTCTAACACATAGAACTTCCATGATTCACTCACTATTCCAACACAGCACAAAACTTCTGAGTTCTCCCTACATGTCAAACACACTGAACTTCTAATGCTTCCCCTTGCTATTTTAACCACTCAGAGTTTCTGATTTTTACATGCTAACAATACACCAAATTTTTGGGTTTTACTCACTGCCTTAGTGTAATACAAAACCTCTGACCTTTGGCTCACTGTCTGAATACAACCCTGAATTTCTGTATTTTCCCTCTAACGTTTCTTGCAGGACCTCAGAGTTTACCAACTCAGAAATTATGATACCCACTGACGTTTCCTGCTGAGTCACAACGCTCCTGACTCCAGAACTTCTGATCCCGTTCGTTTTGCTTGTAGCAGCACGCTGAGTCTATATCTCATTTATTTTCCTTTTCATCATTTTTTAACATAAAAGACATAAAAACATTTTCTTTCTTTTATTAATTTTTTTAAGACAAAACCATTTTCTAAACAAATCCTTTTTCTTTCTTATACTGTACATTTCAATATGGTTGTAATAGTAACTTAGGATTTGATTTTATTTGCAACCCCCATTCATAAATATGTACCCCCATCCCTAAAATATTGTAATAGTGTAGGACTTTACGTTTCTGCAATTTATCGCTTTCGAATGTAAATGCTAGTAGTTAAGGTGTGTATGGCAAGACATGAAATTGACAAATAGATCACCCTAATCAAGACTAAATGCATGCAATCAAACACACTTTGCACCCATGAACCCTTAAGGTTAACTCCACTTGTTGCCTAAAAATGGTCATGTTACGCATGTGGGGTGTCTTAGCAAAACCAATCAAAATACAAGATCATAGTCCCTTGATGACGCTATTCAAAGTTGACTTATAAATGATCTTAGTCCCTAAAAGAAAATGCTAAGATACCTTGCAACATTTCTTTCTATGATTATACAAACATCCCAACATTCGTCCCTCCACATCTAATGATGGGGCTTCTAACCAAAACAATGGTAAGATAGCAACATCTAAAGGAGGACGAAAAGAATAATTAAGACCTTTTGAGTAGGTAGATTCGCTCCTAGTTGCTCGCTTGCTCACAACAAAACATTATATACACCGACACTCTCACTTTGGAACATTTTTCAAAAGACAACACTTTGTATGCGTTCTTATAGTGACAAGAATCATTACAAAGAAAACCCTTTTCAAAATCACTTTCAAAAGCACGTCCCACAAACACCTCTTTGAACTATTTTCAAAACAACACTTTGTACGCGTTCTTATAGAGACGAGAATCATTACAAAGGCACATTTTCAAAATACTTTCAAAACCCACATCACAAAGCACATTCAAACAAAAACAAGTAATCTAACAAGTAACTAAGAGCCCGTGGAAAACCATGGATGAAAAGGGTGCTAATACCTTCCCTTTTCATAATCTACCCCCCGAACTCAAGAAAAAATCTCTAAAGGTCTTTCCTATGCTTTTTCACCTTTCCTTTTTAGATAAAAGAAAATTCGGTGGCGACTCTTGCTAAAACGCAACATTTGCAAACACAAACGCAAAACTTCAAGTCAGTTCTCCCACCGTATCACAGAACTGGTGACTCTGCCGGGGAATATGGATATAAATTCTAAAGTGGGGTTACCTTAGGGCTAGATCACATCTACTTGCTTTCATTGTTTGACTTGTATGCTTTACATTGTGGGTCCTTGTTTGGGTAAATGTTAAAAATCCTACACCCGGATTTGGAGACACCCTTTTAGGTAAGTAGCAATAAACTGTGAGGGAACTGTGCGGGGTATACAGACACGGTTGAAGCAGTAGCTATGTTGATGTGGCACTTTGGTTGGTACCAGTAACCCTTGAGTCAATCAGGGAGAGTACGGGGCCGTTGCATGGTGTCATGAAGCATCAACTGACCGTAGAACCTTTAAATCGCACAACTTGGCCAGTAGGACGTATCGAGGTGACTAGCCTTGGTGTATTCCCAAGTTCGACAGATACTCGATGCTACACTCATTGAGGTTTGACTCTTGAGTTTTGTTTGATTGTGAGTCAATCGCTTATTGGACGAAGCTGGGAGAAAGATCAGTGATATTAAGATCCCTTTAGGACCCGGTTACATATTTATAGGACAGGTTGAACCAATCCAACTGCAAGAGGGTATGACCTTAAAACTCAAGCAGGCCTTAAACCTAAGGACTTGGTGTGATTTGTCTGTGTTTTCTATACCTGTGATTTATCATGATATCATAAACACAACATATCATTGACTAACCATTTCAAGGGTTTCTATGGCTCATCTTTGCTTTATTTTATAGGACATGGCATCCGCCCGTAGGAACACTATACAGACCAACCTTGTGAAAGTGTCCCTCCAACTGAAGGATCTGGCATTAAGGGTTCTTGAAAGCTCTCATTTCACTAAAAAGTATGGTCAATTGCTCAACTTGGCTACTGCCAAACCTGATGAAGAATTATTAAAAATGTTGTTCTAGTTCTTCAATCCTATGCACCATTATTTCACCTTCCTGGATTACCAGCTAGTACCTACTATGGAGGAATTTTCTCAGCTGTTGGGGGTACCTATTTTGGATCAGCTACCATTCAACGGTACTGAAGAACGTTCAAATCCTGAAGAAATTGCTAGAGCTCTGTCTTTACAACGGTCCGACATAGTGGAAAATTGGGAGACTAGAGGGAGCATCCAAGGGATTCCGATTAAGTTTCTATTCGAAAAGGCTTAGCATTTTTGGGATACCTTAGATTTGAAAGCTTTTGAAGAGGTGTTGGCACTTCTCATTTATGGGACGGTACTTTTCCCTAATGCTGATCAACTCGTAGATGTGAGTGCTATTAAGGTTTTCCTATCTCATAATCCAGTACCTATATTACTCAGGGATATTCTGCACTCTTTGCATACTCGCACTCTAAAGAGAAGGCAGACCCTCCTATGTTGCACTCCTCTTTTGGCTAGGTGGTTTATTTCGCACCTACCCAGGTCTGTTTTGAAGAACGAGCAGGGTCTGAAATGGTCTCGTAGGCTGATGTCCCTTAAGCATTTGGACATTCAATGGTGTTCGCGGTTCTCGGAGGATATCACCATTATCGATCGCTGTGGTGAATTCCCTAATGTCCCTCTCTTAGGCATTAGGGGAGGAATCACTTACAACCCTTGTTTGGCCTTGTGCCAGTTTGGTTATGCAAGGAGAGATGGACCTCATGATACGCTTATCCAAGGAATCTCCTTCAACTATGAGAATGATGCTCAGGGTTACCGAAAAAGGTTCGTAAAAGCTTGGGGCATGGTACATATAATTGATAGCAAGATGTTGGGGCACAAGAATTCCATCCCTCTTGAGCCCTGTCTCTGATGGGTATGAGCCCACACTCAAAGTCTTATGATGCCTTACCCTGTTGTCCTACCAATAATTATGGAAACAGTTGCTGAGAGAGATACAACTTCCCTTATTCATCATCCTGACATGCGAACCGATCACGAGGAGTTGCAGAAATCCTGGGTTCAACTTAAAGAGGAGCGGGACACGTTTGAAGCTCAGTTTTATGAGAACGAGAAGAAGGTCCTAGAGTCCACTAGGCTACTCCATGAAGAAAGGAACATAAACGCCTACATTGCACCGAAGAGGATGCGCTCCTAGGAAACCTAGTTCTTTTTGCTTTGAGTTTTGTTTTAACTGTAAGCCTAAAAGGCATTTTTTGTAACAATTCAAACTCATTAAATACAATTAACGTGTGTTTCCTTTTGTTTAAGTAAATTTGAGCTTTTAAGAATCCTTGAAATCATTGCATACACATACCATCCATGACATTGCATAAGCAGGTACTATTACAGGTTTCCCATCTCCTCCGCTGTTTATTTCAGCAGATATGTCTTCTAAACAAAGCATCAAAGATCTTCAGGCACAAAATGCCCAATTTCAGCAGATGTTCATAACTCTGGAAAAAGGGCAGAAGGATCTGAAGGCCCTCATCCTGAAATAGAAAGAGAAGAAGAAGAAGAAGAAGAAGAAGAAGAAGAAGAAGCGCGTCATTACCCTCAATATGGGCAGAAGGTTCGGGGGGCAACTAAAGCAATTAGTTGACGTGACTTCCTCATCTAAAGAGGGGGAAAATCAAGAGAGACATACAAGGGAAGAGGACCTCAGTCCTGAAGTCTCTGACAACGATACCGATTACAATGATGAGCAATATCCTCCCACTGAGGATATGTACAAACAGTTAGAGGATCGATTAAGTGCTATGGAAGTCCAGAGAATACCAGGGATGGATTTTGAAGAACTGGGTTTGGTGTCTGGGGTGGCCATCCCACGAAAATTTAAGGCTCCAGTCTTCGTAAAGTATGATGGGGTGTCTTGCCCAAAACTCCATCTCCGTTCCTATGTAAGGAAGATCTAACCCCACACCGCTGATAAAAACTTGTGGGTTCATTTCTTTCAGGATAGCCTGTCAAGGACTCAGCTCGAATGGTTCTACCAATTGGAGGGAACCAATGTCCGAAACTGGGAGGATTTGGCTGCCGCTTTTTACAAGCAGTATCAATACAATATCGACTTGGCCCCTACTCATACTCAACTCTAGAGTATGTCCATGGTGTCCAATGAAGGTTTCAAGGACTACACACAAAAGTGGAGAGACGTGGCTGGGAGAGTTCAACCCCCATTATCTGACCAGGAGTTGGTTGACATGTTTCTTGGGACATTGTCTGGTCCATTCTTCAACCATTTGATTGGTAGCTCATCAGTTGGTTTTACTGAGCTGATATTAACTAGAGAGAGGGTAGAAGCTGGGATTCAGAGTGGTAAAATACAAAAAGATACCTCATCAAGTTCAGTAAAGAAGCCTTTCACTGCTAAGAAGGAAGCCGATGCCATCTATAGCTCGAGGGGCCAAAACAGGGCTGAACATCGTCAGACAGTAAGTGCCGTGATGATACCTAGACCTGCAGTTGCTCCACAATGCAACAATAAACAAAGGATAGAAATACCACAAAGGAAGTTCACTCGGATTAACATGACATTGATAGAGGTTCTACCCCATCTGTTGAGATCTAACTTGGAAACTTTAAGAGAGGCTCCCAAGAATCCTAATACCTCCTATCCTCATTACAATCCGAACGCTCGGTGTGCCTACCATTCTCAGAGTCCTGGTCATGATACAAATGATTGCTGGGCTCTAAAAAATAAAGTACAAGATCTAATTGAAGCCAAGGAGGTTGAGTTCGACGCTCCGAAGAAGCCCAATGTCATAACTTCTCCCATACCTAAACATAACCATGGAATTAACGCCGTTGACACCGATCTGTTCGTAACCTCAGTGGACGAAGTTTCTACTCCTCTTGTGATTGTTAAGAAGAATTTACTGTTCGCCAGTTTATTTCTGGGTTGTGGTGAAGATTTCCACATATGTTCATTTCTACCTTCTGGTTGCTATTTGCTGAAGACAGGTGCCCAACGCCTGATGGACAGCAGAGAAATTTTGTTCGAAAAGACTTTCATTCCAACTGTTCCGTGTGAAGATATTGCTATTATAAGCATTTCCGCCAGTCCTTCCAAGGTTTCCTCGAGAAAACCTGCTAGGATTACACCCACTACGAGAGTCGCTCCATTGATAATCACATGTCTGGTTCCTGTCCCGTACACCTCGGACAAAGTTGTCCCCTGGCATTATGGCACCGATGTTTACTACCATGGCGTTAAACAAAACTTGAAAACCGAAGAAGCTGATCTTGGTGTCAATAACATTGTCAGGACCGACAAGATTACTAGAAGTGGAAGGATTTTCTCTCTTTAGATCTCCCCGAAGACTGTCACTAATCATGTTGTTATTTCATCTTCTGCTCCTGCTAGTACTTCAGTTACCATTCCTGTTCTTACTCCTGCTGCTACCCCTGCCGATAAGTCATATGGGACTCGAGGCAAAGAAGCTGTAGGTGAGCCTGCCTAGACGGAGGCACCTAGGAAAGTTGTTGTGGAAGCCTCTAAACAAGAGATAGAGGAAATTTTGAAAATCATTAAGAAGAGCGACTACAATGTGGTCGAGCATCTGGGGAAGAACCCATCAAAGATATACATGTTGTCTTTGCTGTTGTGTTCTGAAGCCCATGCAAAGGCTTTGATTGCATTTCTCAAGACTGCGCATGTGCCGCAAGAGACTTCAGCAGATCAATTTAAAGATTGCATGGCTAGCCTGACTGCTGACAATGGGCTGGGTTTTTCAGATGCAGACTTGACATCGAAGGGAAGAAAGCATAATGATTCTCTGCATGTCTCAATTGAATGCAGGGGAACCACTATGGCTCATGTGTTGGTGGATATTGGGTCTTCACTGAATGTTCTGACCAAAAAGGCGTTGGGCCATTTGGATTGCGAGGTTTGACTTTAAAGCCTAGTAACATTATGGTAAGAGCTTTTGATGGGTCGAAAATAATAGTGCATGGGGAAGTGAATTTCCCTGTCAAGGTAGGCTCTCAGACTTTCGAGTCCACTTTCTATGTGATGGACATCAGGCCATCGTACTCTTGTTTGTTGGATCATCCTTGGATCCACGAAGCTGGGGTTGTTACTTCTACCCTACACCAAATGTTGAAGTATCTGGTAAAGGGGAAGATAGTCACTATACATGGTGAAGAGGAGTATATGGTGAGCCACTTGAACTCCTTCAGATGCGTAGAGATGGACGGGGAATTTATAGAGACTCCTTGTTAAAACTTTGAAGAGGTTCCCCAGATCTTGGCGTCAGCCGAGACCACTACCAACAACAAACCTCTTCTAAAGATGGCTTCTCTCAAGGACGCCAGGGCCGTGATTGAAGAAGGTGGGATTACCAATTGGGGACAACTTCCTGAGTTTATTCACAAAACTGACAAATTTGGCTTGGGATTTACTTTAGGGGCTCAAAGGGTTATTCGACGCGCTCGGGCTGAAGGACCTCCCCTACGCATCAACAATCGAGAGGTCAATGCTATTGAAGATAGTGAGGAAGATTTTGATATCAACAACTGGATCTACCCGACTACCAATGGTGGACCGAATAACTGGACAACTAGGGATTTTGTTCCAGCTTCTTTTATTCCGCAGTAATTGTCTTACTTGTTTTCTGAGTTTGTAATGAACAATTTAAACTTTTTTTGGCCTTGTGTCTTACCCAAGACACGATGTTTCTATCTGTGAGGGTTATTAAATGTCATCTCATATTTCATCAATGAAGCATTTGACGTTCTTTGCATACAAATTTTGCGCTCTCTGTTTTTCTTTTCTATCTTTACTTTATCAATACAACTATGCTCTTACACACACTCACATATCAAACTGCAGATCCATATCCACTCTGGATCCCATTGATAACAATCCTGCTATTGCCAGTTATGACTTCGAAATTCCGATCAACCAAGCCGAGGACGAAGGTGAGGACGATTGTGAGGTACCTGGAGAACTTGCCAGACTGCTACAACAGGAAGAGAGGGCTATACAGCCTCATGAAGAGCCAGTTGAGACAATAGACTTGGGCATAGAGATGGACATACAAGAGGTCAAAATAGGTGCAAATCTTGAGCTTAGCGTCACACAGAGGATGATACAGATGTTGCACGACTACATTGAAATCTTCGCCTGGTCCTATGAAGACATGTCTGGTTTAGACACTGACATCGTGGTACACTGTCTGCCAACTAAAGAAGACTGTCCTCCCGTTAAACAGAAGGTCCGCCGTATGTACCTTGAAATGTTAGAGAAAATCAAGGCAGAGGTCATGAAGCAGTTCGACGCAGGGTTCTTAGCTATCACCTCTTATCCACAGTGGGTTGATAACGTCGTTTCGGTACCTAAAAAGGACGACAAGGTAAGGATGTGTGTGGATTACAGAGATCTGAACAGGGCAAGCCCCAAGGATGACTTCCCGCTCCCCCATATTGATGTTCTGGTTGACAACACTGCACAACATATAATATTCTCCTTCATGCATGGTTTCTCTGGTTACAACCAGATCAAGATGGCTCCTGAAGACATGGAGAAGACAACCTTCGTCACACAGTGGGGGACCTTCTATTACAAGGTGATGCCTTTTGGGTTGAATAATGCTGGGGCAACCTATCAGCGAGCCATGGTCGCTTTGTTCCATGATATGATTCACCACGAGATCGAGGTTTATGTTTATGACATGATAGCCAGGTCTCAAACCAAAGAGGAACATCTCGATCATCTACAAAAGTTGTTCGACAGGTTGAAGATATACAAGTTAAGGTTGAATCCGAACAAGTGCACCTTCGGGGTAAGGTCTGGTAAACTTCTGGGTTTCATCGTCAGTGACAAAGGTATTCAGGTGGACCCCGTAAAGGTAAAGGCTATACAAGAAATGCCAGCTCCTCGTACGGAGAAGGAAGTTAGGGGTTTCTTGGGACGCTTGAATTATATCGCCAGGTTCATTTCACATCTGACTGCTACTTGTGAGCCAATCTTCAAGCTTCTAAAGATAGATCAAGTGTAAAGTGGAATGATGAATGCCAGACCGCTTTCGAAAGAATCAAGGAATAATTTCAAGAACCACCACTTCTGATGCCTCCAGTTGAAGGAAGACCTTTGATATTGTACTTGACAGTGCTAGATAATTTAATGGGGTTTGTGCTGGGGCAGCATGACGAGTCTGTCCGAAAAGAGCACGCCATTTATTAACTTAGCAAAAAGTTTACTGACTGTGAGACATGATATTCACTGCTCGAGAAAACTTGTTGCGCTTTGGCATGGGCTGCTCTCCGTCTAAGACAGTATATGCTGACTCACACTACCTTGTTGATATCAAAGATGGATCCGATCTAGTACATTTTCGAGAAGCCCGCTCTCTCTGGAAGGATAGAAAGGTGGCAAATGATATTAACTGAATACGACATGCAATATACAACCCAAAAATCAATAAAGGGGAGTGTATTGGCTGATCATTTGTCTCATCAGGCCGTGGATGACTACCAGTCCATGAATTTTGAGTTCCCGGATGAGAATATCATGCCGGTGACTGACTACAAAGAACCTGGACCTAAGGAAGGACCTAAGGAAGGATCACGATGGTCTATGTATTTCGATGGAGCCTCGAACGCACTCGGTAACGACATTTGAGTTGTAATCATATCTTCTGAGGGATGTCGCACTCCTTTCACCGCCAGACTGTGTTTCAACTGCACTAATAATATGGCGGAGTATGAAGCCTGCATCATGGGTCTTCGAGCTGCCATCGACCTGAGGATTAAGTTCTTGAGTGTATTCGGGGATTCCGCCCTGGTGATAAGTCAGATCAAAGGCGAGTGGGATACAAAGCATCTGAATCTCGTTCCTTACAGAGAGTATGTACTGACATTACTCCCACACTTTGAGGAAATAACCTTTGAACATTTCCCATGAGAGGAGAATCAGTTAGCAGACGCGTTAGCTACCATGTCTTCTATATTCAGAGTTAGGTAGGACAATGAAGCTCCCCAGATTACCATTGAGAGGTTAGATGAACTAGCACACTGTTGTGAGATCGATACCGAAGAAGTGGCAGACAAACCCTGGTTTCACGAAGTTAAAAGGTATCTCGAGGCCCAGGAGTATCCCTAAGAGGAATCTGTCAATGATAAGAAGTTTCTAAGAAGGTTCGCTGCAAAGTTCTTCCTTAGTAATGGGATCCTCTATAAACGCCACCATGACTCCACACTATTTCGGTGTGTAGAAAAGAGCGAAGCAGAGAGGATCATGATAGATCTACATGAAGGCACCTTCGAAACCCATTCTAGTGGACATACCATGGCTAAGAAGATCCTTCGGGCAGGATATTACTGGTCCACTATGGAATCCAATTATTATCAGCACTCTCGAACTTGTCATAAGTGCCAAATCTACGCTGATAAGGTGCATGTGCCTCCGGTACCCTTAAATGTTTTGACAGCTCCGTGGCCCATTGCGATGTGGGGCATCGACATGATCGACGAGACCAGACCTACTGCGTCTAACAGACATCGTTTAATTCTGGTAGCCATTGATTACTTTACAAAGTGGGTTGAAGCAGCCTCTTTTGCTACTGTGACCAAGAACGTCGTGGCACGGTTCCTCCGACACAAACTGATCTGTCGATATGGTGTACCAGAGAGAATCATCACCGATAATGGTACGAATCTCAATAACACGATGATCACCAAACTCTGTAAGCAGTTCAAGATACAACATCACAACTCTTCTCCCTACCGGCCAAAGATGAATGGTGCTGTTGAAGTGGCTAACAAGAACATCAAGAAGATTATACAGAAGATGACGGTGACATACAAAGACTGGCATGAGATGCTACCATTCGCTCTTCATGGGTATCGTACCTCAGCATGAACATCAACATGGGAAACACCTTACTCTCTGGTATATGGCATGGAGGAAGTCCTACCCATTAAGGTCCAAATCCCTTCTTTAAGGATCATGAAAGATGCAGGTTTAAACGAAGACGACTGGGTCCAGACTCGACTTGATCAACTGAATTTGATCGATGAAAAGAGGCTTACTTCTATCTGCCATGGTCAGACGTATCAAAAGTGAATGATCAAGGATTTTAACAAGAAAGTCAGGCGTCTAGAATATCAAGTCGGGGATCTAATAATCAAACGCATCATACTGCCGAAAAGTGATCCCAGGGGCAAATGGACTCCCACGTACAAAAGGCCATTTGTGGTAAACAACATTTTCTCAGGTGGAGCCATGATTCTAACCACCATGGACGGTGACGACCTCCCTCACCCTGTCAATGCAGACATAGTGAAAAGATACTACGCATGATAAAAGACCCTCTAGGTTGACTGGCCTAGGCAAAAAAGGGATTCCCGGTGAACCAAAAGGGTTCGGGCAAAAATAAGGGATGAAAATGAAAAAAAATTTGTACACCCGGCAAGTCGAAAACCTGAAAAGGCGACTTGGGAAAAAAAGGGTATCCCGGTGGATTGAAAACCCAAAAGGGCAATCTAGGAAAAAGTTAGGGATGAAAAGCGTATCACCATGTCCCATTGGATCACCCTGCGATATGACCTCAGTATCAACTATCAAACTCAAATGGCATCAATCAATCTAATCATCTTCGGACAAGCAGCAAAGTGAGGAGATGCTCGAAGGCATAGTGGCAATAGAAGATTTGAAACCCAATGGGATTGTTACACATAGGTGTTTTCATTTCGTTGTACACAACACTGTATATCTTTCATTTTTGCGGCGGTGTTCTCTTACTAGAGCGTCAGCTTCCTTGTACAAAAGGGCCTGTTATAGGTCAACTTCAAAAATCAATACAAATCATTTTACAAAAAATACTTGTTTTTCTTTTTCGGTTTTGTTTTTGCAAGGACGTCCAATAATATATTCTTGACATATGCACTTGAATATGATTGCTAGTCACAAATGTTTGCATAGAAAAAAAAGGAAGACAATTTCTCATAACTTAAGGAACAAGGACAACAACTAATTTGTCAAACCCGACAGTTACCATGTCCAATAGGTACCAGGGTAGAGACAGCTTTGGAGCACAGTCATCAATACATGTGACCTTGTAACATCTGTATTCCCCACAGAGTAAAAGAAACCTGACACCTACGTTCCCTGGCCAGATTTTGTAATCACGAATTTTCCACCATGATTTTCAAACTCCCCAAGCAGAGTTTATTTCTCTGGATGCAAGAGCATATTCCACGAAGGCCCATTACTTCAGTTACGGAAGTCCATTTTCCAACAAAGTCATTCCTCCCGCAGATTTACTCTCATACGGGGTCTCTCATTGGCAAAATATTCACGAACAACAAAAGAATAAATCTCTAGCACAGTCATTTCCATTCACTATCCCCAACCAAGGTTCGTAATCGCGGGCGAGTCAGTAGATTTCATCCCCAGCTGAGCTTATTTCCTCCATGACGGTAAGTCTACCAACAAAATATCTCTTCCCCCTAAGTTTGGTCCCTGCAGAATTATTCTCTGGCGGCTCCTCCCGACAAAATATTTGCGAATCTCCAGCAATAGTCAGGGATTTATTTTCCCAGACGTGAGCATACCCCGATAAGCATTTCATGAACATACATCATGACATACACATACATACCACAAGCAACATAATCTCATTTATTTTGAGAACATCATCTCACAACGCATTTCACGCATCACATTTGACTAACCTTGTTATCTTTTCAGGAAAGATAGTTATCACCAAAAATTCCAGAAGTTATACATGTCACATCTGGAAGCAATCAAGGGAAAATCAGTTCCCAAAACCAAACAAGCCCTACTACCCAGGATTTTCATTTCGAAGTAACCCTACTACCCAGGTTTCTTCCCACAAGCCCTACTACCCAGGCTTTTCACTTTGAAGTAACCCTACTACCTAGGTTTCTTCCCACAAGCCCTACTACCCAGGCTTTCATTTCGAAGTAACCCTACTACCCAGGTTCCTTCCTACAAGCCCTACTACCCAGGCTTTTCACTTCGAAGTAACCCTACTACCCAGGTTTCTTCCCACAAGCCCTACTATCCAGGCTTTCATCTCGAAGTAACCCTACTATCCAGGTTTCTTCCCACAAGCCCTACTACCCAGGCTTTCATCTCGAAGTAACCCTACTATCCAGGTTTCTTACCACAAACCCTACTACCCAGGTTTCTTCCCACAAGCCCTACTACCCAGGCTTTCATCTCGAAGTAACCTTACTACCCAGGTTCCTTCCCACAAGTCCTACTACCCAGGCTTTCATCTCGAAGTAACCCTACTACCCAGGTTCCTTCCCACAAGCCCTACTACCCAGGCTTTCATCTCGAAGTAACCCTACTATCCAGGTTCCTTCCCACATGCCCTACTACCCAGGCTTTCATCTCGAAGTAACCCTACTACCCAGGTTCCTTCCCACAAGCCCTACTATCCAGGCTTTTATCTCGAAATAACCCTACTATCCAGGTTCCTTCTCCCTTGTCTCCAGACAATAGTTTACAACACTTTAAGGCCTGGACCCGACCAAATACGGTCAATTCCATATTTCCCTAGTAAGTCGTTGTACAACTTGGACCCTGACCAGGTGTACATTCTACTTTCATCTCTTCAATCAAGATTTAATTCCCAGTAGAGTAATGGACAACCAAAGCTCCTAGACTTCACTTCCCAGTGCATAAATAAACATTCCCCGACAAAGTCCCCCTCAACGGCAAGTACAAGAATTCTTGCCAAGGAATCTCTTACGCAACCAATCTTTTTCGGATGGCATCTTTAAGCCCATCTCCGAAGATTCCCCGTCACTTTCCAAATGGCATCTTTAAGCCCATTCCCTATACCCTCATTCATCACATCACCAAGTGCAAATTTCTGGGCACTCAAATGTCCAATCATCTTCCACCTTCAGATCACGAAAGGCTGACCAGCCAATCTACATCCTCAGGCTTAAGAAGATTGAACAGGGGAAACTGTTGTACCCCAAAATTTGCCCTCTCATTTCTCAAAGGATCAACCTGAACCCTCTGGTTTGTTCCCATCCAATTTCAAGCTTTGAATTACAAATTTTCCAAGAAAATCATCCACAAGGGCAAAATGGTCATTTGCACACTGAAAAGTCAAACTTTGACTTTTGGATCAAAATCAAGCTTCAAGAATCATATTTCATCAATACATGTTGGAATGTGAGATTTGTTTCATCAATAAATTCAAAAGTCAAAACTACTTTGGAGAAGACAAATTCTAAATACTTAGAATTTTTCTAAGTGTTTAAGAAATATGACAAACTCAACTTCTGGCCAGATTTTCACCATGATGCAAGCTGATTCTGGAAGAACTTATGATTCAATAGTTATAGATTTCAATAAGATCTAAAACATTACAGAACAGAACTTCTCCTAGAAGTGCTGGGATTTCAAGTTATAAATCCTTGAAGACACGTCCATGAAACTAAAGCACTCAGCAAATTCTGGACACTTTCAAGACAGAGTTTGGTCATAACTTCTAGGTCAGTCTTCACAAAGGACCAGTCAGAGTTTGAAAGGATAAGTCAAAGAAGGTTAAAGAAGCATGCTGCAAGCTTCCTGGAAAGCTTGAGAGCTCCTTCTGAACATGCTAGAGCCATAAGATACAAGGATCAGAAGATTGGATGTCTATTATAAGCTACGCTGAAGTAGAACTTCTGATCCAGAATTAAGCAATGATGCAGAATTTCACATGGCAGAATTTCTGGTTTGATAAATCTCATCATCATTTAATGCTCATTTGATGCTCACAACCACTTTTGAGTTTTTATCCAAAGTATTTCCCCCATGTGTACCCCTACTGTCTTGGGAAAGCAAACTTTTGTGCAAAAGTGTGCTAGGACCATGCGCTGCTTTTGCTTTTCCTTAATTCATGCTGACAAATCCAGCTTAGGCGCTACTAAACCTGCTAACCATCCTACTTTGTGCCTTGAACCATGGTTGTTTACGCTTACTTCAAGAGCAAGTCAGCGCCTAGCATAAGATGTTGGTGCTACTTGACCTCTAAAAATACACTAAACCTTTGCCTATAAATTGAACTCCATTGGACACTGTGAAGAGGTAGAGATTTTGAGAAAGAAAAAAAACCTTGAACCCCTGCAAAAATTCCAAGAGTCCAAAAAACTACAAACACAAACACAAAAAACCTGTTGGATTTTAGAGAGAGAATTGTTAAAAGAAAGAAAAAAATGTGATACTTTCATAAAAATCCAGAAATCCCAAACAGAAAACAAAAACCTTTGTTCTTCCCTTGAAGTAAAAGAATTTGGTATTCTCTCTTTTGTTGTTCTTGTTGACTCCATAATATCTGAAGGCAGCAACTCCAGTTCCAAACGCACGCTCCAGGATCAAGGTAAGACTCCCTATCTCTGCATCTTTTCATTCAAAATATCATCAAATATGTAGATATCATAGTATTGATTTTGTCCATGTCACTGCGTAAGTAGAAATACTATGGACCAGAACTTTCTGATTAAGGCTAGACTCAGGATCAGGATCAGGACTTCTATAAACTATTGTGCTTTATCCTTCTGATTTGTTGTTTGTTGTACATTGAATAAGTCATTTTTGTGCTGATTAATATAAGGAAAGAGTTGAAATGTAACCAGAACTTCTGTTTTTCACTCATTATTCTAACACATAGAACTTCCATTATTAACTCACTGTTACAACACAACACAGAACTTCTGAGTTCTCCCTACATGTCAAACTGACTGAACTTCTGATGCTTCCCCTTGCTATTTTAAACACTCAGAGTTTCTGATTTTTACATGCTAACAATACACTGAACTTTTGGCTTTTAGTCACTGCTTTAGTGTAATACAGAACCTCTGACCTTTGGCTCACTGTCTAAATACAACCCAGAATTTCTGTATTTTCCCTCTAACGTTTCTTGCAGGACCTCATAGTTTACCAACTCAGAATTTCTGATACCCACTGACGTTTCCTGCTGAGTCACAACGCTCTTGACTCCAGAACTTCTGATCCCGTTCATTTTGCTTGTAGCAACACGCTGAGTCTATATCTCATTTATTTTCCTTTTCATCATTTTTTAACATAAAAGATAAAAATATTTTCTTTCATTTATTAATTTTTTTTAAAGACAACCATTTTCTAAACAAATCCTTTTTCTTTCTTATACTGTACATTTCAATATGGTTGTAATAGTAACTTAGGATTTGATTTTATTTGCAACCCCCATTCATAAATATGTACCCCCATTCCTAAAATATTGTAATAGTGTAGGATTTACATTTCTGCAATTTATCGCTTTCGAATGTAAATGCTATTAATTAATGTGTGTATGGCAAGATATGAAATTGACAAATAGATCACCCTAATCAAGACTAAATGCATACAATCAAACACACTTTACACCCATGCACCCTTAAGGTTAACTCCACTTGGTGCCTAAAAATGGTCATGTTACGCATGTGGGGTGTCTTAGCAAAACCAATCAAAATACAAGATCATAGTCCCTTGATGACGCTATTCAAAGTTTCCTTACAAATGATCTTAGTCCCTAAAAGAAAATACTAAGATACCTTGCAACATTTCTTTTTATGATTATACAAATGTCCCAACATCCGTCCCTCCGGGGCTTCTCACCAAAACAATGGTAAGATAACAATATCTAAAGGAGGAGGAAACGAATAATTAAGACCTTTTGAGTAGGTAGATTCGCTCCTAGTTGCTCGCTTGCTCACAACAAAACATTATATACACCGACACTCTCACTTTGAAACATTTTTCAAAAGACAACACTTTGTATGCGTTCTTATAGAGACGAGAATCATTACAAAGAAAACCCTTTTCAAAATCACTTTCAAAAACACATCCCACAAACACCTCTTTGAACTATTTTCAAAACAACACTTTGTACGCGTTCTTATAGAGACGGGAATCATTACAAAGTCACATTTTAAAAATACTTTCAAAACCCACATCATAAAGCACATTCAAACAAAAGCAAGTGGTCTAGCAAGTAACTAAGAGCCCATGGAAAACCATGGATGAAAAGGGTGCTAATACCTTCCCTTTTCATAATCTACCCCCCGAACTCAAGAAACAATCTGTAAAGGTCTTTCCTGTGCTTATTCACCTTTCCTTTTTGGATAAAAGAAAAGTCGGTGGCGACTCTTGCTAAACCGCAACATTTGCAAACACAAATGCAAAACTTCAAGTCAGTTCTCCCACCGCATCACAACATGGTCGCCTACTAAACTTGGTCACCTCCAACACTGATGAAGACAAGATGAAGGTGCTCTTTCAGTTCTTTGATCCTTTACACCATTGCTTCACATTTCCCGATTATCAACTTGTGACAACTTTGGAAGAATTCTCCCAACTCTTGAGGATTCCCATTCTCAATCAACTACCTTTCAACGGTACGGAAAGAGATCCAAATCCAGAAGAGATTGATCAAGTTCTACGCTTGCAAACATCTGATATCACAACTAATTGGGAAACAAGGAGTGGTGTCAAAGGCTTCCTATCAAGGTTCTTGTTTGAGAAAGCCCAAAACTGTTGGAACTCTGTGGATTTGCAAGCCTTTGAGGAAATTGTGGCTCTCCTCATCTATGGGATCGTTTTGTTTCCAAATCCTGACCAACTCATGGATGTGAACGCTGTCAAAATCTTCTTGTCTCGTAACCCGATGCCTACTTTGCTAAGGGACATCCTACATTCCTTTCACACTCGTACCATGAGGAAAAGAGGTATCCTTATGTGTTGTACTTCTCTTTTGGAAATATGGTTTATTTTGCATCTTCCCCAATCTGTATTGAAGAATGAGCAAGGTTCAAGGTGGTCCCATAGGTTGATGATGCTCAGACATTCAAAAATTCATTGGTGTTCCTGCTCTTTGGAAAATGTTACTATCGTCGACCATTGTGGAGAATTCCCTAATGTCCCTTTACTTGGCATTAGAGGAGGCATCACTTACAACCCTTGCTTAGCCTTAAGACAATTTGGTTACGCCTGAAGGGATGGTCCACACGAGATGCTTATTCAAGGTTTGGTTTTTGACTACGAGAACGACGATCAAGGTCACCGCCAAAGATTTATCCGAGCTTGGAGGATGTTGAACACGGTGGATAGCAAGACACTAGGACACAAGAATTCCATTCCCCTCGAGCCTTACCTTAAATGGGTACAAGCTCGTGTTCAAAAACTTGTGATGCCTTATCCCTCTATCCTACCAGTCATCATGGAGCCTGTGGTTGAAGGAGATGTTCCCTACATCATCCTCCATCCCGACATGCCTATCTCTCTCGAAGACTTACAAAAGTGTTGGATCTAGCTGAAGGAAGAATGAGATACTTTCGAGGCTCAGTTCTATGCTAGTGAAAAGAGGGTCTTGGAGCCTACGAAGCAGCTACAAGAAGAGCAAAGTGTGAACACTTATCTCGCACCAAAAAGGATGCGTTCAGTCTTTTTATCTTAGAAGGTTATTTTGTAAGCCCAAGAGGCATGATGTAATCTTTCTTGTTTTTCTAATGAAAATTAAAATTCTCTTGTCTATACAAATTTAAATTTCATTAATCCTTGAAATCATTTGCATGTACATATTCCATGCATCATAACATGACAGGTTTTCACATAGCATGTTTCCTTATCTTTCTGCTGTTTATTTCAGCAAGATGGATCTAGAGAAAATTATGACGGAACTCCAAGCCCAGAATACTCAGTTTCAGGAAGCTTTACTAGCCCTAGCCAAGGGGAAACAAGATATGATGGCTTTGCTGGCCGTTAAGAAGAAGCCAAAGAATAAAGCTCTGCTCAACATGGGTAGAAGGTTCCAGGAGACAATCCGACAAATCCTAGTAGGAGGAGACTCATCTGAAGAGGATGAGAACCAGGTTGGCGAGGTCAAGAGTACTCAGGCCGAGTGTGATAATGATCAAGAATCTGATGATGATTATTTTAACGAGCAGTATCCACCCGCTGATATTAAATACAAGCAGTTAGAAGACAGATTGAAAGTTGTTGAAATCCAAGTTGTCCCCGGTTTAGATTTTGATGATTTGGGTTTGATCTCTGGGGTAATCATTCCCCACAAATTCAAAGTACCAATCTTTTCCAAGTACGATGGGGTTTCTTGTCCAAAACTCCATTTGAAGTCTTATGTGTGCAAGATACAGCCGCACACTGCTGATAAGAAGCTCTGGGTTCACTTTTTCCAAGAGAACTTGGCTGGTACACAACTTGAATGGTTTTATCTGTTAGATGGTTCTCGCATCAACACTTGGGAGGATCTAACTACTTCCTTCTGCCATCAGTATCAATACAATGCCGACTTGGCGCCAACAAGGGTTCAGTTACAAGATATGACCATGGGAAAGAATGAAGGATTTAAGGGATAAGCGCAAAAGTGGAGAGACCTTGCTAGTAGATTCCAACCTCCCTTGAGAGATAGGGAGCACATCGACATGTTCATGGGAACTTTATCTGGTCCTTTCTTTAATCTGTTGGTTGGCTGCTCTTCTTCTGGTTTCACTGAATTAATCCTAACCGGTGAAAGAATTGAGAGTGGCATCAAAAGTGGGAAGATCTCTGTAGCATCCACCTCCACACACAATCCTATCAAAAAAACTTTTGCTACAAAGAAAGAAGTTAATGATGTGTATGGGGCAAGGGCCCATACCAAGAAGAATGATCGTCTGTCTGTCAATGCTGTCTGAATCTCCAATCCAACTCCTACTCCAAGACCATTTGCAAATCATCAACGTATTGAAACTCCAAGAAGACAATTTACAAGGTTAGGCATGTAACTATATCAAGCCCTTCAACATTTGCTCAAGGCTAATTTAGTGACGTTGCGCGATCCTCCCATCAACCCTGACACCTCGTCACCAAAGTATAATCCAAACGGTAAATGTGCATACCATTCAAACAGCCCCGGGCACGAGACTGACCAGTGATGGGCCTTGAAGAACAAAATCCAAGATTTGATTGACAACAAAACTATTGAATTTGATCCCCCTCCAACGCCAAATGTAATTACCGCTCCAATGCCGAAGCATGACAAATGTGTTAATGCTGTCGAAGATACAATTTTTGTTACCTCTGTTGAAGATTTGACTACTCCGCTGAATATAATCAAGAATAATCTGTTAAAAGCTGGGATTTTCCCTGGCTGTGAAAAGGATTGTCTGTGCTGTTCGAGACAATACAATGGTTGTGAAAGGCTGAAGAAAGGCATACAACGCCTGATGGATAGCCACGAAATTCTGTTTGAAAAGACTCCATTTGCCAAGAGTTTGATTAACAAATGTGAAGACCTCTCCATTATTACCATCTCAAATAAACCTATTAGGATCACCTCCAAAGGTACTATTAGGATTTCAAATGAACCCACCATTTCTCCAGTAATCATTACCAATCCTGGACCGATTCCTTACTCTTCAAATAAAGCGGTACCATGGAATTACGGTGCTGAAGTATTCTATCATGGGATTAAACAAGATGCCTGGATCGGAGAAGAAAAAGATGACGATGTTGGTAACATAGCTAGATCAAGCAAAGTAACTAGAACTGGGAGAATATTCTCACCCAATATCTCACCTCCACTAGTTACAAAGACGCCCATCCGCATTACTGCGGCCAAGCCAAGTATCGAGACAAAAGGGAAAGGGAAGGTTGTTGAGCCTGGTGTGATTGAAGTACCCTCCAAGGACGTAACTAATGAAGAACCCTCCGCTCTCGAGATGGACGGGATTTTAAAGATCATAAAAAGAAGCGACTTCAAGATTGTAGAACAGTTGGGGAAAACCCCCTCTAAGATTTCAATGTTGTCATTGCTGCTTTGCTCCGATGCCCATGCTCGAACATTAATCAAGTTCCTGAAAAAAGATCATGTCCCCCATGAGACAACAACAAACCAATTTGAGAATTGTGTGGCTAGCCTGACAGCTGATAATGGCTTGGGGTTTTCAGATGCTGACTTAACACCTCTTGGGAAGAATCACAATAAAGCTTTACATGTTTCTATCGAGTGCAAAGGGACTACCTTAGCACATGTGCTAGTCGACACTAGTTCTTCTCTGAATGTGTTACCCAAGGGGGCATTAGACCGTCTTGACTGTGAAGATTTAATCTTGAAGCCAAGTGATATCATCGTAAGGGCGTTTGATGGATCAAAGAGGACTGTTCATGGGAAAGTAGATCTTCCAATCAAAGTGGGCTCCCAAATCTTCAACTCCACCTTCTATATTATGGATATTCGCCCTGCTTATTCTTGTCTGTTAGGTCGCCCGTGGATTCATAAAGCTGGGGCAGTGACCTCAACCCTCCATCAGAAACTCAAATATCCAGTCAAGGGCAGAATAGTCACCGTCTGTGGGGAAGAAGAGTTTATGGTGATCCACCTTAACTCTTTCAAGTATGTAGAGATGGACGGAGAATTCATTGAAACCCCATGTCAAGCCTTTTGGTTGTACCATCGATGATTGCTGCTACTAAATGTTCTTCTGATGAGTCCAAAGTTGTCAAGGCCATGCCAAAGATGGTTTCAGTCAAGGACGCCCACACAATAATTGAAGAAGGAAACTGTGATACTTGGGGGCAACTCCTCGATATCCCTTTTAAAACGGACAAGTTTGGTTTGGTCTTCACTGGAAAAGCTCAAAAGGAAGTGAGGCGTGCTTGTGCTAGAAAGCCATATCTCCGCATTGGAAGGCATGAAGTCAACATCGTGGATGATTCTGAAGAAGAGACTGCATTTGAGGAATGGGTGCATCCAACTACTACGGAGCTGAAGAATTGGCATACAAAGGACTTTGTGCCCATCTCCTTCATTGAGGAGTAATCTACTTGTTATTGCTTTTCTTTCAATTCAAGAACATGTTGTCTGTAATATTTTAGCAATGACTTTTAAGCCATATGCCTGGCCTGAGGCATTTTGGTCCATTTTGTCAAGGGTTTTATTTATGTTCATCTAATCATATGATCATTCAGTACATTGGACTCTTTTGCATTCAAATATTCGTGTTCATTGTCTTTCTTTTCTTACAAATACATTTTTCAAAAAAATAGCCATGTATCTTAGATGCAGACACACACACTCTTACAGGTCCACATCCACTCTGGATCCTATTGCCAAAAATTCTACTATTGCCGACTATGACTTTGAGTGTCCTGTCAACCAAGCCGAAGACGAAAGCAAGGAAGATTGTGACATACCGGGAGAACTAGCTAGACTTCTATTACAAGAGGAAATAGCTATTCAACTGCACGAAGAGTCAATTAAAGTTATCAACCTGGGTACTGAGTCAGATAAGAAGGAAATCAAGATCGACGCTAACCTGGAAAGCAGTGTCAAGAGAAGGTTGATTAAGATGTTGCATGTATATGTGGAAGTATTTTCTTGGTATTATGAAGACATGCCAGGGTTGGATACCGACATCGTAGTTCATCGTCTGCCGAAAAAATAAGATTGTCCTCCTGTCAAGCAAAAGGTTCGCCGCATGAGGCCTGATATGTATGAAAAGATCAAAGCTGAAGTGATGAAACAATTTGATGCAGGGTTCCTAGCCGTGACATCCTATCCTCAATGGGTTGCCAATATGGTGCCAGTGCCAAAGAATGACGGGAAAGTTCGCATGTGCGTAGACTATAGGGATCTGAATAGGGCAAGCCCAAAGGATGATTTCCCTCTACCATACATTGACGTTTTAGTTGATAATACTACTCAGCATAGAGTCTTCTCTTTCATGGATGGCTTCTCAGGCTATAATCAAATAAGGATGGTGTTACACGCAAAAATTTACCCTCTTGATTTAGGCTTATGTTTCATCATGAATATCATATTGCATTGCATTCATACATTGTGATGGGGTCAAAGTAATTTGGTTATCAAGTCTTCCTTAAGCTTTGAAGGTTGGTTGTTTTTACAAGTTGCTCAAGTAGAACCTTGTCATTTGAACCTCTGGATCTTTCAAGCTCATAATTAATTGCATATCTCTAGATGTTTTATCCATCTCTTTGGATCTTCAGAGGATTGAAGTTTGTGTTTGATTATAAGAGGGAATCACTTCTTTGATTCACCAGTCAAATTAGGGTTTTTCTTGATTAAGGCTATTGATCAATGTACAAGTCTTGATTTGGAAGTTACAACATCTCATTGGCATTTGAAAATTCTTTGCACAAGGAATTGGTCAAGATGCCCAGAGGATTTGAAGTTTTGAAGATGATTCATCAGTGTCCTAAGGTGTTAACCAAAATTAGGGTTTGGGTTTTTATCAAGACTTCTTGAGAATTTTGAAGTGAAACTTTGCACATGGCCTCTATATATTTGGAAGATCATATGTTTGAAGTTCTGATCATCAATTTTGAAGGGAAGTGGATCAATTGATTCAAAGGGGCAAAATGGTCATTTTGGTCAAAATCAGTCAAAGTCAAGGATGACCAAGTGAAATTTTGGCCAACCATCAATTCAAGGATGTAATTTTCATATTTCAAGTCCATTTTGATCATTGTATCAAAGAGATTGAGGTTTGGGTTGAAACTTGTTCTTGAAGAAACCCTAAAAGTTTCTAATTTTGGAAAATAAGGACTTAATTTCAAAAATTCATATTTTATTCACGTTTGATCAAGAAAATGCAAATGAAGTATGCTTGGAAAGCTAAGAGGATGATATTTCATCTCCTTTTGGTCTCATGTCCAAATTGGCAAGGAATCAAGAGTTATGGTCTTTTGAAGTCACAAAATTATAGGTCATTTTCCAAAATTAGTGAATTTAAAGCTCAATTTTGAGAAACTTAATGGATTCAATTGCAAAAACTCAAAACTAAGGGATTGTAGATCTTTTCAATACCTTTCCAAATTATACTCATTTGTGTCAAAATTCAAAAGTATGAGCAAGTTATGGACTTTGGAATTTTGAGGCATTTTATTGAATTTTGACAAATATGCAAAATGGCCATTTCTTGCAAACTCAAGTTTTAGCCATTCCTTTTGCTTATAATCAAGCCCATGAGTAATTTGTGACATGCTGAGGCCCATTACACTCATCATTTCGTGCCCTTATGCTTCATGAACTTGCTTGGATGAAAAAAATACAAAACAAGCTCAATTTTGCAAAATCACCAACACTTCTTCATTTCAAACAATCATGAGCTGGAACTTTGGGCATGTAATTATGACTTCATTTGGCTCACAAAATGCACAAAAGGAAAGCAAATGCACGAGTGAAACGTATATTCCATGTGCTTCCTCTTTTTTGGCCAAAACTTCCAAACTTATCCTCCATCAGTTTTGAGTGCCAAATACCACTTCTATCCTCTTACCCTCGTGCTATATAACAAGAATCAAGGCTCATTTGTGAAGGAGGAGGCTCATAACCGCTACATTGCAAATCTGAACATCTTGAAGGCATCTCTGCAAATTGCTTCGAATCTCTCTTTTCCTTGGATCATTCTTCAAAATTCTTGGTGATTCAGCTTCAGTGAAGTAAGGAGATCAAGCCTGCACCACTGGATTGCTTCTGGAGTGAAGGAATCGTGTTTCCAGATTTCACATCCATGTAACTTTCTTGAAATTTGATTTATGTGTTTCAGCTTGAATTGAGTATTAAAATCATGTTCATTGAGTTGCTAGCTGGCCAATCATTAGGATTGATGTATATTTGAGCTTTGATTCGAGCAGAATTGTTGAAATCGTGTTCATGACATTGATGTTTACAGGGAGGTTTTCCCGTTTTTGAGACTTTATTTCTTGATCTATGCTTAATATTTGAGTTTGATTCAAATTGCATCATGTAGTATGATATGCTAGCTTTAATTTGCACTTGATTTCATGGATTTTGGTTAAAAAACGAGCATGAATGATGGATCTGAACATAGGCTCATGAACTATGGTATTGCACGCGTTTTGCCCTATGCTGGAGGTTGAAGATGAAGTGAGGTGGCGCGCTGTGATTGGCCTGTTTCAAATTATCATGCATTTTCCATATTTTAGTTTTAATTGATTTTCTGATTTTTATTTCTTGATCAAAACAATTTAGAAAATTCTAAAAAATTTATCACAAGTTCAAAATAATTTCTAATATCTTGTGTAATTTTATTGGAATTTTTAAAAATGTTATGATTTGTTTAAAAATTAATGAATTTAAATAATTGTTTGTTTAGGGATTATTTTTGTTTTAATATTTCTTTAACCTAAAAAATTCCACAAAATAATGTAGAAATTAATTATGACTTTTGTTTAATATTTTTTCTATTTTTGATTAGAAATTTAATTTGAGAAGTTTATTTTGAATTTTTGCTTTATAATTTTTATTTTAATAATTCCATTGATTCAAAAATTCTCCAAAAAATCATGCAAGCTTGTTTTTAATCATAGAATCTGAACATATTTTTGTTTTTCCTTTTTTGTGAATTTTGCTTAGGGTTTGCATATTTTCCCCTTAAATAATAGTTTAATTGTTAAATGTTTGTTTAATTTTTATTTTAATATTTCCTTCAATTCAAAAATTCCAAAATAAATCAGGGGTGAGTGTTTTTAATTCTAATATTTGAATATAATTTTAGTTGGACATTTTTCTGACTATTTGATTAAAATGTCATTTTGAGATGTGAATATTTGTTAATTGACTAATTGTTTGAATTTAATTTCATTTTTGACTTTTCCTTAATGCAAAAAATGTAAAAAAATATGTTTTCTGACATTTAGGGTTTCTTGGTGATTTGTATAATCTTGGTTTAAATTGTTTGAATTTTGATCTTACTTAATCAATATTTAAGATTAAAAGTCAAAAATTAGGGTTTTGTTGCTTATGGTGCAAGTTTCATTTTTAAAACCAATATGCCCTGGATTTTTAATAGAATTCAAGTCTTGATGAGGGTTCATGAATGTGTTGAGGATCTGAAAACTATTTTTCTTGAATTATTTGACTTGGTTTGACATTTTTCCACAAATTATTTTGAAAAACTTGTCTAGTGTGGTAGTTTTGCCAACTAGTCTGGAACTTTAGGCCTCATTTGTTTTATTCCTCAATCATCCATGAACTTAAGGCTTGCTTTCTGACCTCTACACATTTCAAAGATGCTAAGAAATTTTTTAATTGAATTATTGAAATCCTTTTTCTATTTTTGATGTATTTTTGAGGTGAAGGTACCCAATTGATGTTGCATACTGTTTGATGGCCAATGAACTTGAGTGAGGCCTATGATTGGACACCAAATGATCATGTTGAATATGATTTCTTTCAAATAAACTCAAGCCATTTCACTTAATGCCCCATGTTTGAATGTTTGAACCTTCTAATGCATTGTGTGGGATTCATCTTCTATCGTGCCTGTGAATTGTGGCTGAATTAATTGTACATGATTGAAATGTGTTTTCCCCTGACCTCCATGGTCTTTTATTGTATTATTTTCAAGCTCCCATGATCCTTGATTGATATTTAACTGTCAATTCAATATGGTGATAGAAAGGAGCAACATTCCTCTGTTCTTTTGACCAAATTCTGCATATGTCTGTTTCCTCTTGTCTATCATGTCTAATGTTTGAAAGTTGTTATCATGTTGTTCTCACTTCATCATGTTGCATCCATCCATTATGTGAATCATCATTCACCTTATGGAATACTAACTTGTCTGTTGAATGTGCGAGGTACTGTGAGAAAGTTTCCACTTTTGGCTTGAGGCTACTGTGTTTCACTTTATTTGGGGAACACAACTTATTATACTGGCACTGCTATTGTGTTTGGCATGTTTGATATTCCATGCAGGATATATACATGTGATTGTGAATGCTATACATTGCCCATGGTATCTGTTCATATCTGATAATCTCACTACTTTCATCCTTATGGCGTAATTTCTGACTTGATTTGTCTACTGATGCCAGCTTGTTTGAAGTTTTCTGGGTTTCTTTTATTCTTGCTTAGTTGCTACGGATCGTTGTCCGTTTGGTATTGCACTATCTCCTTTCTTCCATTTTTATTTTTCATATTTCTCTGATTGCATGATGGGACCTCTGTTGCTGATATATGTCAGGAGGCCCTCTATTTTTTTGTCTGATACACGTGTTGTATTTGCTTTTGATCGATGAATCACTCAATTTAGAAATTGAGATCACGACTTTGCTCTCATTGCATGTTCCCTATAGGATATTTATTGTTTTTCTTCTTTAATTGTTGATCGATGAGTCACTCAATTTATAAATTGAGATCACGACTTCGCTCTTATTGCATGTTCCCTATAGGATGTTTATTGCTTTCCTCTTTAATTGTTGATCGATGAGTCACTGAATTTAGAAATTGAGATCACGACTTCGCTCTCATTGCATGTTCCCTATAGGATAGTTTTGTTAAGCTTCCTTTAATAGGTTAATTAGGGTAGGGTTTTCCTTTATCCTCAACCTTAGGATCGATCATTGTATGATAACACTAGGGATAGTGCTAGGCTAGTTTCCCTTAGTTGTTTTTCCTTCCTTTGCATTTTGCATCTTAAAACTAAAACTGTTTTCTTGGTAAATCATAAAAACATTTATAATAAACTTAAACCCTTCTTCAGAGTAAAAGATACAAACCAATCTTACTTTGTCTATGTGCCTCTTGGCTATGCTTTTAAACCTAGTTAATCGATGTTTCGCCATCGTACATTTGTTTGAAGTCGATGTTTCACCATCGCACATGTTTGATTATCCTACTTTGATTCTCAATATCATTGTTAGGTGTGATGCTTTATCATCCCTTTTATTGATGTCTCTCCATCTTTTCCATGATATCTTGCCACCTCTTAGCCGATGTTTCACTATCGCACATTTGTTTGAAGCCGATGTTTCTCCATCACACATGTTTGATTATCCTACTTTGATTCTCAATATAATTGTTAGGTGTGATGCTTTGTCATCCCTTTTATTTATGTCTCGCCATCTTTGCCATGATATATTACTACCTCGTAGCCGATGTTTCGCCATCGCACGTATTTGTTATCCTGCTTTGACTCTCAATGTCATTGTTAGGTGAGTTGTTTTATCACTTGATGTTTCGCCATATTTGACGTGTTGCTTTGTCATTATTTAGTCAATGTTTTACCATCTCATTTGTTTGTTGTTTTATTTGATGTTTCGTCATCTTGATTGTTTTTGTTGTCTTAATTAAAAAATACAAACCAACTAAAACATATAAGCCAAACTACGGCTGCTCTGATTCCTTAAAATGGATACGTAGGCATTGGGGTAGGGCCCAATCGAGCAAAACTTTTATTTTCCCTACATTGTTTTCTTTTTCTTTTGCATGCATTCCCTTTTTAGCTTTAAGCCATAGACATAGGTTTTGACCACACCTAGATTAGACAACAAGAGTAGATACCGTAGAGTACTACGGGCGCGTGGGGTGCTATTACCTTCCCCTCGCGTAACAGACTCCCTTACCCGATCTTTCGGTCGAAAGACCGTTATTTCTCCCTCTTCAGGTTTTCTCGATGTTTACCTTTCCCTTTCAGCGGGATAAAAAGACGTTCGATGGAGACTTCATTGATGTTTCATTAACATCCAGATGATAGGTTCCGACCGCGTGGTTTCAGTTGGAGACTTCACTGGGGACAGATTGACCTCTTGCTGGTCCATCTCAGAGTCGATCCTAGCTCTTGTTTGTTTTCTTTTTGGGTGTTTATTTTACCGCTTTTCATATTTATCTGATTGCATTACATCCTATGTGCGCTTTAATTTCTGCATACTGGATTTGGCTGGACTATTTGGATTCTGGATTTCTTGGCGGATGGGTTGTTCCATGAGGTAAAAGGCCTCATACCCAGGCTATGAGTGAATTCCATAGGAAATATGAATAGAGTGGCCATGGCGGCTATGAGGCAGATGCTTTGTAGATCTGACCATGAGACCCATGACTTCAGAGGTAGTTCGGATAGGTGTTATCGTATGATGATACCGACATTCGAGCTCTCGTACTCTGATTTGGCTTGTAACCTTACCTTGACCTAGACTACACCCGTGAGAGGGGCAGGAAAACTTTTTCTTACAGGTACAGGTACTGTTGGTGACTTTGTGTTGCAAAGGTAACTCAGGTTCCCATGATTAGTTTTGAAGCTTTGGGATTTTCTTTTGATCTTGAGTGGTGTTGTTCTGTAATAGTCCAGCCATGATCCAATGTGAAACTTTGATCCTGTCATGTTGCATCATAGCATATTTATTTCAAAAAAATGATGTAAAAAAAAGGTAACTAGCATGCGCATGTCATTTTCCAGGGACATTCAAGAGTCTTCTTTCCATCAGAAATGGCTAGCCTTCCGTCAATTGAGTTTGATTCAATTCGTGTTAAAGAGCCCATCAGGCATACTTTCTCTTATCAGATTCCTACTATTTATGTGTCCGAGTTGAAGAGGTTGAGTTCTTATTTGAAGGATGATGTTCTGAATAATTTCAACAAAAATTATGGCAATTTGTTACTAGTCCTTAACACTCCAGTTGACCCAATGGCTTTGATCACTCTCTTCCAGTTCTATGATAAGGAATTACGGTGTTTTACTTTTCAAGATTATCAACTGGTTCCCACACTAGAAGAGTACGCGTACCTACTTAATATCAAGCTGTCTGATGAAGTTCCTTTTGTCCAAGTGCCGGAGAAGCCAAAGTTCGAAGTTATTGCTGAAATTCTTCATTTAATTTGGAAAGAGGTGAAAGACAATTGGAAATCAAGTGAGGATACCACAGGGTTTTATTTGGATTTTCTAGTGAAGAAAGCTGAGAACTGGGCAAAGAAAGGGAATTGGAGTGACTTCAGCTCTCTATTTTCTCTCATGATATACGGGATCATCCTTTTCCCTTGCAAGAGAAATTTTGTGGATTTTACGGCTATTTGTGTTTTTAGAAACAAGAACCAGGTACCGACACTCTTGGCAGATACTCTTTACACCATTCATCTCAGGCATGAAAAAGGAGGTAATGTAAGTTTATGTCATTCGATGTTATATCAATGGTTTAAGTTGCACCTACCGGTAAGTGGCCCTTTCGTGGATACCAGGCATTCTCTCTGATGGTCATCAAGGCTTGTCAACCTAACTTCATTTGATATCCGGTGGAATTATGACATGGGGGAAGTACGAAGTGTTATCACTAGCTGCAGAGATTTTCCTAATGTTCCCGTCATAGGAACTAAGGGGTGTATCAACTATAATCCTATGCTTGCTTATCGTCAATTGGAATATGGAATGGATGGACCGCCAAAGGTTGAGGAGGTGTCTGAATCAGTGTATTTTGTTAGAGGAAGTGATCCTGTGATGTTGAAAAGAGTGACAAGTGCTTGGAAGGGAATTCACAAGAAGGATAGAACTACTTTGGGCAAGAAGGTTCCTATTGCTAGGGTTCCTTACTTGGATTGGATTAGAACCAGGGTTAAGATTTTACGGTTACCATTCACAAGGTTGGCTCCTATATATGAGAAACCTCCTATTGTTCTGAATAACACAGTGCCTACCGAGATGTTCACCCAGGTTCATGTTGAGAACATTCAACTTCGTGCAAAAGGTCGTGAGGCAGGGATGCAACTCTATTGGGTAGATCAAGAAAGGGCCGACTTAGCTCGCAAACTCAAAGAAGCTCAAGGGGAAACTTCTGATGCGACCAGTTTTAGGAAGAGATCTCATGCTGAAATGGAAGAAGAGTTGAGTAAGACCCAGCGAGAGTGCCGTAAGCTTCAGGTATCTGAAAACAGCTACAGGAAAAAGATTCAGAACTTGGAGAAACAACTCAAAGACAAATATGCTCAGCTTAAGAAGGAAGTAGACCAGAAGCGTGTCGCAGAAGATCGGTTCCAAGAAAGTAAAGTAGTCGCATCATAACTTTTGAAGGAGAAAGCCAGACTTGAAGAGTATTGTCAACATCTTGAAGCATGTCTTGTTACGGAAATTTAGTTTTGTTATTTACTTTTGGTGTATTTGGTCACCCCCAGAATTGTTAGAAGGGACCATTTGTTTGTTGTTATTATTCAGTTTTTTTTGTTAAGACATGTATTTAGTTGTTTATCATTATACTCTTAAATGTTTGAAGTCACTCGAACATCGTTTCTTTTGTTTGTAAATAATTTAAGTGTTCGTCTTATTGTCCTTTTTCCTTTGATTGTATACTTGATTATCTTTGGTTGCGCACCGTGACTGATGAATAAAAGGACTCTTGAATACCAGGAAATGAAAAACATATCATGCACATCATGCATTTCATAACATTACAGGTTATCTCAAGACAGTATTCTTATGCTTCTGCTTTTCTTATTCAGAATTCAAGACGACTACTCATCGGTATTCAACCAGAAACAATTTGCCAAGACAGATGGAACAAGTCCAAGCTGAAATCGCTGAAATGAGGGCCCAGATGGCTACTCAGATGACCCAGTTCATGGAGGTCATCACCAATGTGAATCACCGACAGGAGAAACTAGCTGCCATTGTCAACAACCAGCGCCGCTATCCGGGGGATGGTGGAAATCAAGGGCTCTATCAGGACATTTCTGTAGGATTGGGGGATGTGCAAGATCAGCCTGCTGGAAATTTTCACGGGATGCCTGGAAACCCTTTTGTGCGCAACGTAGGGCAGTTTCCCCCGTCTCCTGGACCTCGTCTTGTGGGGAACAGAAGAGTTAATCAAGGTAGTGTAAGGAACTATCAGGAGCAGGATTATGACTTTGATCAGGATGAAGATTAATTTTCTGTTCGATGTTCAGAGCCGGAGGTTCAGGTTGAGGATATGAAGTATCCGTTATTAGAAGAACGTTTGAAGGATGTGGAAGGGCAACGAATCCTTGGTATGGATGCTAATGATCTCGGGTTGGTGTCTGGGGTGAAAGTTCCTCCGAATTTCAAGCCTCCAACATTTGAAAAGTACAACGGAACGTCATGTCCTGTTACTCATGCAACTTCTTATTTCAGAAAGATGTCGGTGCATACTGAGGATCAGGGGCTTTTGATTCACTTTTTCTAGGATAGCCTATCTGGGGCATCCCTGGAGTGGTACATGAAGTTGGAGAAGACCCATATTTGTTGCTGGAATGATCTTGCTCGGGCTTTTGTCAAACATTATCAGTACAATATGGATATGGCGCCTAATCGCACTCAGTTACAAAATATGTCACAGGGACCAAAAGAATCTTTCAAGGAATACGCTCAGAAGTGGCATGAGTTGGCTGCAAGGGTTCAACCTCCACTCATGGAGAGAGAACTCATTGATATGTTTATGAGTACTTTGCAAGGGCCATTCTATGAGCACATGATATGAAGTACTTTGGCAGGATTTACAGACTTGGTTATGGCTGGTGAAAGAATTGAGGTAGGTTTGAAATTGGGGAAAATTCATATTGGAGGTTCCAGTGGCTCATCAGGGGGCAGTAAGAAACCATTCAACACTTACCCTAAGAAAAGGGAAGGCGACGCAAGCGCGGTTTACTCTCATAGAGGAAGAAGAGAAGATCGTCAGCACCAACAAATCAATGATGTTTCTATTCCTGTTAATGCTCCTCCACAGTAGAGACCGAATACAGTGCCTCAACAACAGAGACAACAAGATGCTCCCCGTCAGTATAATAATCAACAGCAGAGGCAGCCGAGAAAATTTGATCCCTTGCCAGTATCTCTTACTGAAGCACTCCACCATTTGCTAGATTTGAAGTTGATTAGTTTGAGAAATATGCCACCACCACCCGCAAGACTTCCTCCTAACTATGATGCTAACGCAAGATGTGAATTCCATTCAGGAGGAGTTGGTCATTCTACTGACAATTGCTTTGCATTGAAGTGCAAAGTACAAGACTTGTTGGATGCTAAGGCAATCGAGTTTACTCCAGTGACTGGTCCGAATGTTACCCAGAACATAATGCCTAGACATGGAGAGGGTGTTGTTAATATGATTGACGATAATGGTGAAATGTTGAATTTAATCATGAATGTGGAACAAGTAATTACTCTGTTGTGCTATGTTAAGAGGTATTTGCTTGACAATTCTATTTTCTCGGGTTGTACTTCAGAGTGTGCCAAGTGTAGAGAGAAACCAAAGGGTTGTGGTGATTTAAAAGCCGATATCCAGTTGTTGATAAGGGAAGGTTCCCTATAGTTTGATAGGAAATCAAGCTACCACAGGGTTACCGAAGAATATGTTGTTGTGGTATCTATTCCTTACACCCCTGTGCGTATTCCTACCCCATCTAGGGCGCCTCCTTTGATGATTACGGTACCTGGTCCCATGTCATTTACCAGTGAGAAGGCCATCCCATGGCATTATGGTTCCGATGTTTATTACCATGGGGTGAAGCAGGAGGTAAGTACCCATTCCTCTGAGGAAGAACGTGTTGAAGATAATGAAGAGGAAGTTCATAACTTTTCTGGTGTGGGTCGAATGACTAGAAGCGGGAGAGTATTTGGTCCTTCCAATGTGCAAGATGCGGAAGATGGTCCTGCAAGAGAAAAAGGAAAACAACAGGTGATAATTGGTAATCTAAGGGTTACGCCAGCCAATGTGACTCAATCAATTCCGATACCAGAAGCTTCTTCAGTTCCCGATGAGGTTGAAGAGTTAATGCGAATTATCAGAAAGAGTGATTATAGCATAATTGATCATCTGAGCCATAATCCTTCTAAGATGTCTATCTTGTCTCTGTTGATTTATTCAGAACCTCACAGAAATGCTTTGATGGAGTTGTTAAAGAATGTGTTTGTGCCACATGAAATAACAGTCAATCAGTTTGAGAATGTTTGTGCTAACATATCTGTCGGGAACGTTCTGGGCTTCACAGATTTTGATCTTCCTCCGAAAGGGCAAAACCATAATAAAGCGTTGCATATTTCAATGGAGTGCAGGGGCACTATTTTATCCTGGGTTTTGGTAGATACAAGGTCGTCTTTAAATGTATTGCCTAAGTCAGCTTTGATGAAAATTGATTATTCTGGACTGGAGCTGCGCCCTAGTGATTTGATGGTGAAAGCGTTTGATCGGTCTCGGAGGTTAGTGTTTAGGGAAGTAGAGTTACCAATCAAGGTCGGTCCTCGCACCTTCATGGATACATTTTTTGTGATGGATATACATCCAATGTATTGTTGTTTGTTGGGGAGGCCGTGGATTCATAGAGCAAGGACAATCACTTCTACTCTTCATCAGAAACTCAAGTATCCTGCAGAGGGAAAGGTAATAACTGTGTGCGGCATGGAAGAGTACATTGTGAGTCATTTGACATCATTCCGCTATGTTGAAGTTGAAGGCGAGATACATGAGACTCCATTTCAAGCGTTTGAGATAGTTCATGCTGTCAATTTTCCTCCTCCAGAGCAGAAAAAGAAACCGGAAACTGTTATGTCTTCTCTCAAGGATGCGAGAGCTCTGGTGGAAGGTGGTAACCCTGAAGGGTTGGGGTCAGGTGCTGGACGTTACTCCAAAGTTTGATAAATTTGGTCTTTGTTTTAGCTCGGGTCAGCAGAGTGCAACTCCCAGAGTATCTAGTTTATCTACTCCAGTGAAGTTTTCCCGCCCTTGTGCTACTCAAGAAGGACACGCCAATGCAATTGGCGATGATAGGGCTGATGGCTATGATATCGAAAATTGGATTCGTCAGAGTATTCCAGGCCAGACGCTCAACAATTGGACTTTCGTGGATGTTATCCAAGTTTCAAGCGCTGAGGAGTAATTTTCTTGTTTCTTTTATTATCATATCATAATTCCTACGCTCTGCCCAAGGCGTAGTGGATCATTTGTGTAGGGCCACCATGTTTATTTTCAAGTTTATCACGAAATAAAGGACGTTTTTGCATTCAAAATTTTGTTCCATTTCTTTTTATTTTTAAATGGAAATGTTTCTCTTTTCATACACTGTCACTAAAAAATGCCAAAATGTCATTCATGCAGATGCACTTCCACCACCGATTCTATTGATAACGACTCTGCTATGGCTCATTATGACTTTGATACTCCTATTTATCAAGCTGAAGAAGAAACATATGAGGATTGTGATCTTCCTGAGGATTTAGCGAGATTGTTAAAAGAAGAGGATAAGGTTATCTAGCCGAATCAGGATTCGATTGAGGTGGTAAATATTGGCACAGAAGAGATAAGAAGAGAAGTCAAGATATGGGAAGATCTCGAAGAAGGTATAAAGGCCAGATTGATTGAGCTACTCCGTGAGTATTCTGATATCTTCGCTTGGTCTTATGAGGATATGCCTGGGTTGGATATAGACATAGTGGTGCATCGACTACCGCTAAGAGAAGGTTGTTCTCCTGTCAAGCAAAAGCTCTGAAGAACTCATCCTGAGATGTCCAAGAAGATCAAAGAGGAGGTCCAGAAGCAGTTGGACGCGAATTTCTTAAAGGTCGTCAATTATTCGCCATGGATTGCAAATATTGTGCCTGTGCCCAAGAAGGATGGTAAAGTCAGGATGTGCGTGGATTATATGGATTTGAACAGGGCCAACCCTAAAGATGATTTCCCTCTTCTGCATATTGATGTGTTGGTCGATAATACTATTCATTCCAAGGTGTTTTTGTTCATGGATGGTTTTTCGGGTTACAATCAAATTAAGATGGCTCCGGAGGATATGGAGAAGACAACATTTATCACACCCTGGGGAACTTTCTGCTATAAAGTGATGCCATTTGGTTTGAAAAATGTCGGGGCAACATATCAGCGCGCCATGGTCACTCTCTTTCATGATTTGATTCACAAAGAGATTGAGGTATATGTGGATGATATGATTTCTAAGTCTGACACGGAAGAGGAACATCTTATTCATCTGGAAAAAATTGTTCGAGAGACTGAGGCAGTTCTTGCTAAGGTTGAATCCGAATAAGTGCACCTTCGGGGTGAGATCCGGCAAGCTGTTGGGTTTTATTGTAAGTGAGAAAGGTATTGAGGTAGACCCGACCAAGGTCAAAGCGATACAGGAAATGCCTGAGCCAAGGACAGAGAAGGAAGTACGTGGTTTCTTGGGAAGGTTAAACTACATTTCTAGATTTATTTCTCATCTCACAGCCACCTGTGAACCTATGTTCAAGTTGTTGAAGAAAAGTAAGACAGTGAAATGGAATGAGGATTGTCAGAAGGCCTTTGACAAAATAAAATAGTATTTGCAGGAACCTCCGATACTCATACTACCAGTGGAAGGAAGGCCACTAATCATGTATCTAACTGTGTTGGAGAGCTCAATGGGTTGTGTCCCCGGTCAACACGACGAGACAGGGAAGAAAGAGAAGGCTATTTACTACTTGAGTAAGAAGTTTACAGAATGCGTGTCGAGGTACTCATTGCTGGAAAAGACTTGTTGTGCGATTGCCTGGGCCGCCAAACGTTTGAGGCAATACATGTTAACTCACACCACCTACTTGATATCCAAAATGGATCCAATCAAGTACATTTTCGAGAAGCCAGCTCTTACAGGCAGGGTAGCCCGTTGGCAGATGATACTCACTGAATATGATATCCAATACACTACTCAAAAAGCAATTAAGGGTAGTGTACTGGCCGACCATCTTGCTCATCAGCCCATGAACGATTATGAACCGATGAAGTTTGATTTTCCAGATGAGGAAATTGTGTATATTCTGGATTGTAACATGCCAAACCTAAATGAAGGACCCGAGCCGGGATCACGTTGGACGTTTGTTTTTGATGGTGCCTCCAATGCTATGGGCAACAGTGTCAGAGCTATGATCACTTCCCCTGAGGGATACCACATTCCTTTCACGGCTCGTATTTGTTTCGATTGCACTAACAACATGGCCAAATATGAGGCTTGCATTTATGGCATCAAAGCGGCGATCGACCTACGCATCAAATTTTTGAAAGTTTACGGGGATTCCAATCTTGTTATCAGCCAAATTAATGGAGATTGGGAGACTCGCCATCAGAACCTAATTCCCTATCGTGAGCATGTTATGAAGTTGATTTCGTACTTCGAAGAGATCACGTTTGAGCACATTCCCAGAGAAGAAAACAATTTAGCTAATGCACTGGAAACTTTGTCCTCCATGTTCAAGGTTAAGTGGGCTAATGAGGCACCTTCCATTACCATCAAAAGTTTGAGTGAGCCAACTTTCTGTTTTAAAGCCAGTTTGGAACCAGATGGTAATCCTTGGTTTTATGATGTTAAACAATATCTTGAAACACAAGAGTACCCTGAAGGGCCATCCATCACAAATAAGAAGTTCTTGAGAAGATTTCAGCCAAGTTCTTTCTCAGTGGTGGTGTGTTGTATAGAAGGCATCATGATGGTCTACTGCTCAGATGTGTTGACAAGAAAGAGGCATCTAGAATTATTGAAGAGATACATGAAGGTGATTTTGGGACCCATTCCAACGGGCATACCATGTCCAAAATGATTTTGTGAGCAGGTTATTATTGGTCCACCATGGAGACTGACTGTTACAATCATGCACGGGTTTGCCACAAATGTCAAGTCTATGTTGATAAAGTGCATGTGTCACCAGTACCTTTGAATGTCTTGACTTCCCCTTGGCCATTTGTGATGCGGGGAATTGATATGATCGGCAAAATTGAACCGACTGCGTCCAACGGGCACCGTTTCATTCTAGCTGCCATTGATTACTTCACAAAATGGGTCGAAGCTGCATCCTATGCCAATGTCACCAAGCAGGTGGTAACTCGGTTCATTAAGCACAATATTATATGTCGCTACAGAGTGCTTGAGAAGATCATTACTGATAATGGGTCTAATTTGAATAACAAAATGATGAAGGAGCTTTATGAGTCCTTCAAAATCAAGCATCATAACTCTTCCCCATACCGACCAAAGATGAACGGTGTTGTCGAAGCGGCCAATAAGAATATTAAGAAGATCGTGCAGAAGATGGTGGTAACCTATAAAGATTGGCATGAGATGTTGCCTTTCACGTTGCATGGTTATCGCACCACTGTGCGTACTTCGATTGGGGCAACCCCATTTTCATTGGTTTACAGCATGGAAGCGGTATTGCCGGTGGAAGTCGAGATTCCTTCTCTTAGGATCATGAGGGATGTTGAGCTGGATGAAAGTGAATGGGTACAGAATCGGCTGGATCAGTTGGAACTTATTGACGAGAAGAGGTTGACGGTTGTATGTCATGGTCAGGTATATCAGCAAAGGACGAGGAAAGCTTTTGATAAGAGGGTACGGCCTCAGTGTTACAAGCCAGGTGACCTTGTGCTAAAGAGGATAATTCTTCCCCAGGGAGATCCCAGGGGCAAGTGGGTTCCGACTTATGAAGGTCCTTTTATGGTCAGAAAAGTTTTCTCTGGAGGAGCAATGATGCTCACGACTATGGATGGAGAGTACTTCCCTCTCCCTGTGAATGCTGACGTAGTTAAAAAATACTTTGCATAAAAAAAAACAAAAAAAAAACCCGCTAAACTGAAAACCCGAAAGGGCGGTTTAGGCAAAAAGAGGGTGTCCTGGTGAATCGAAAACCCGAAAGGGCGATTCAGGAAAAAGTTAGGGACTTAAAGCAAATGACTACGCTCATCATGAGATCCTGTGTTTCTTTCCTTCGTTCCGTCACCTGACATAAGCTCGAAGCCAATCCAAGATTGATCTGTCTGAAAGCAGGAAGATGGAAGCGTGAGAGTCATAGCAGAGTCGGGACTCGATGGAGATTCACATTCACATTGCCATTTGTAAACACTTGTTTGTTTTAACTTTGTAATTTCTTTCTTCCCAATGTAAATGCCTTTTTCACAGGCTGATTTTTTAAAATCAATAGAATATCTTCTTTCAAGTATACGTATGCTTTTCTTTTCTCCCTTTTTTACTATTTTGTTTGCAAAAACGTCCAATATTTTTGATAAGCATGTGCATATAAACTTCTTGGACCTTACACAAAAATGGTAATACAAGTCATGGTTAGTTGATCGCTTGAAATACAGATAACAAACACAACTACTACTGTGCAAGGGGCATATTCGGTTCTATGTTTGATGGGATTCTCTTTCACTTTACTGGTGAATGCCTTGCCATTTTGTTTCACAGCCGTGTGCTGTTGGTAAAGGTCATGGGTCAGGGTAATATCAAGATTACGGCAGGTCGGCGAGACTGGCAAACCTAATTAGAGATATTTCTTCCCCATAATGGCTTTTATTACGTTTCTTTGCCGCACTTTCATGTGTTATCTCTACTGATTATTTTAGCATTGTTTGCATATAGGATTTTGTTTATAGCAGAATGTCAGTGTTGATGCGTTAAACATTTTTGCCTTAAAAAAAATTGTTTCATTCTACTTAATCCATCCAGTATCACTCTTTAATTGTTTTTCGGGCATTTTGATACCAACTGTGCCAATTCTTTTGCTTAGCCAAGAGTTTGGAGGAAGGAGTTTAGCTAAGAACGATGACTGTAATGGTGTGCTTTTGAGTAGAACCCCGTTGACGATGTACAAGCATTGTTTCAATCCCCAAACACCAGAGATATAAGGGAGTTAGACCCTCATTAACCCCTCTGAGCCTTCGAAGTAGGAGTTTCTTTTCCGTTAAAAAAAAACCTTATTTTCTAACCAGGGGCAGGGTATATGTTTAGTTAATTTGACCAAGCATTCAAATTTAAGAAGGAATGTCCCATTGGAAGATCACCACATTTTATCTTTCAAATTATGAGATCCGAAAAAATGTCTAAACCACGATGTTCGTTTCCTCACAAAAATCCTTAGGTCGAGATCGAATCGATACAATAATGGTTATCCCTCGCCGACCAAGGAACGGGGCATTTGTTTTCTTCAAAAAAAAGAAGAGAGAAAGAAAGAAAAGTTCAAAGACCTAAAGTCATATTGACTTCTTCGAAGAGGAAAGTATGAATAAGAAAGAAACAAAAAGCCCCGCTAAGTCGAAACTTGAAAACAAGTCGCTTAGGTAAAAGGTAGGGCATCCCGCTGGACTCCCAAATTTGAAATTCAAAAGATTTTTTCCAGGAAAAAGTTAGGGAAAAGAGAGCCTAAAAGGCAAAAAAAAAAGAGAGATTATTCAATAAAATTTTCATCAAAAGAAGAGGAACAATAATATAAAAAACAAAAGCAGCAAAAGTTAAGTGACAATCATGTTGGAGAATTTGTCGTGATCACTCTACCATTATAAATCCTTTTGAAAGATGAATGCTTATGATAAGTCAGCTGAACTTAGGACAGGAGAATATCACGAAGGGGGTGGGCACCAAATAACTTGAGCCTTGAAAAACTTTTTCTAAAAAACCTCGAACCAGGCCACGTTACAACCTCTAAAAGTCCTAACTGAAACAAGGGTTTAACTCGAAAGCATACTACAACAAGATAACATTTCCTAAACTCCCCAAATATGTGTTGCATATCCATGTTGGTATCTTATCACCCACATCTTGACTCGTTTTTTTTGAAAAAAAGGAGAAGGGGAAGAAAAGTTTTGAAATTTTTGCACTCTAGCCAATGATTCATTCACAACAGAGATGTAACACTTTGTTAAGTTTTTCAACTTCAAGGCTTAAATAATCATCGCATCAGGTCTGTCGTTCTCAAAATAAACATCTTCCTGCATGCAAAACATTTATTTGACATCAAAATAGATTTTACACGTTGAACACCTGTAAAGAGCTTAGTGATTGTCAAGAAGGGAAATTCGGTTTTCTTCTGCTAGACAGGACCCGTGTATGTTTAGGACTTTACTTATCCCCAGGGAAGTTTTGTATTCCCAGTGAAGTTCCGTTTCTGCAGCGAAGTTTTGTTGCTCCAAGAATCTTCTTTTAAAAAGGCTTTATTCTGAGACTTCATGTTTGTATATGTCACACATCCCCCGTGGATTTGTCTAAATGGGAACTCACATTCTGAAGAAGTTTTAACTCCCCAAAAAAATTGCCAACAGAGATCCCTCGCCATGACCTCTCGTTTCCCACCCGATTTGCTGACTGGGGCATCTTTATGTTAAAATCTTTCCTTATCCCCAGTAAGGTCGATACTGCGTGACTATCTGCATGATCCATCCGATGGTTGCATCCCAAGAAAAATCTATCTCCACCAAAAATCTTCAAACTAAGTTCTGTATCCCCAGCGAAGTCCCGTTTCCTCAGCAGAGCTTCGTTCCCCCAACAAAGGTTTTCACCCCTCACGTCGGTTTTTTTTGTCTTGATATCATCCTCAACACGGTCGCGCACTGTCTTTTCCAGAGATTACAGTCTTACCTTGATCTTTTCTCTCAAATTCCTCATCTTTAGATGGCGTCCTTCTCCAGAAGCTACAGTGTCGATCTGATCTTCTCTAGGAGTTTGTAATTTATTTTTGCAGCCCCTCTCTTTGTTTGTGGCCCGTTTCTACTGGTTGCTCGGTTTTTATTCCCCGCGAAGCTTCATCTCTTCGAGGTTCCCTCTCTAGCGGTTCCCCGTATTTCTCTTCTCCTTTGGATTTTTGCAATTTATTTTTACAAGTCATGTCAGATTCTGACTTCTTGGTTATTGGCTTCTCAATTGGCCATTCCCCAGTGAAACTTTTAAACATGTATCATTTACATTACATCTACTAAAACGCATAGCATTTCCATTATATGGAGCATTGCGCTATATAAAAAGAATTCAAACATGCATCGGAACATAAGCCATTATTTTTTCTGTTGTCCCCAGTGAATTTGCTAAAATTTCGGATTAAATCCCCGACGAGGTCTTCGTCCTCATTATCTCAGTTTTCCTCTCATACCAATATCCTTTTGACATCAATCATTTATTTGTTTGAGTATCTACTCTTGACTGTAGTTTAGTTTTGCCCTGGCACAGTCTTCTCGGGTTTAGTCTTCACTACCCTCTCTGGTTCATTCCAATGTATATTGATGCACCTTTCGAATACCAGTTTCGTCCTGATATTCGCTTTCAGCAGGTTTTTAGGTGTACGCCCTAATCTCCTCGCTTTGGGTCGAGTTTCGCATCCTCGCCTGTGCATGAAATCCAGTTTCGTCCTGGTACTCATCTAGCTTAGTTTCGCCTAACTAGTTATTGAGTCGAGTTTCGTCTCGTCTTTGCTTTCATACCTTGGACCCTTTGACAATGTTCGTTTACCGAGTGCAGTGTTCGTACTACGTCCCTAGTTTGAGATCAGTCTCCTTTGTTCCTTGGATGCTTCTATCAATTTTCGTCACTGTTTATCCATTGATCTGAGACCAGCAAATGTTTTGAGAAACATGCACTCTCATCACTTTGCTTTGGGTCGATTTTCGCCTCGTTACCCGTGCATGAAATCCAGATTCGTCCTGGTACTCATCTGGTTTAGTTTCATCTAACCGATTTTTGAGCCGAGTTTCGTCTCGCTTTTGTTCCTCATTTCTGAGATTCTTCCAGTTCCTTCATACTGTCTATCTTAGTTGAGATAGCAAGTTCTCCTAGAATCGCGCACCCTAGCCACTTTTGCTTTGGGTCGAGCTCAGAGTTTTGCCTCCTCACCCGCGTACGTTTTATTTTCCAAAGCTTAGTTTCTCCTATACTCTGTGGTTTGAGTTTTGTCTCGCCCATTTTGAAGCCCAGTTTTGCCCTGGCACATCTGTCTGGAAGTTTAGTCGCGTCTACTCTTCTCTGTTTTTGTTTTGTTTCAACCTGCGTTACAACTTCATTCTGACGCATGTCTTGGGAGTTTTCTGTTTCTGTTTCTTTTTTTCTTCAAGAGTGTAAATTTTCGGGTTCTTTTGTATTCAAACATCTTCAACCTTGTACGCTCGAAAGTTGTCACTTTTCTCACTTGGTTGCTTTGACAAGTTGCTCAAGTAGAACCTTGTCATTTGAACCTCTAGATCTTTCAAGCTCAGAATTAATTGCATATCTCAAGATGTTTTATCCATCTCTTTGGATCTTTAGAGGATTGGAGTCAAATTAGGGTTTTGCTTGATTAAGGCTATTGATCAATGTACAAGTCTTGATTTGGAAGTTACAACATCTCATTGGCATTTGAAAATCTTTTCACAAGGAATTGGTCAAGATGCCCAGAGGATTTGAAGTTTTGAAGATGATTCATCAGTCTCCTAAGGTGTTAACCAAAATTAGGGTTTGGGTTTTTATCAGGATTTATTGATAATTTTGAATTGAAACTTTGCACATGGCCTCTATATATTTGGAAGATCATATGTTTGAAGTTTTGATCATCAATTTTGAAGGGAAGTGGATCAATTGATTCAAAGGGGCAAAATGGTCATTTTGGTCAAAATCAGTCAAAGTCAAGGTTGACCAAGTGAACTTTTGGCCAACCATCAATTCAAGGATGTACTTTTCATATTTCAAGTCAATTTTGATCATTGGATCAAAGATATTGAGGTTTGGGTTGAAACTTGTTCTTGAAGAAACCCTAAAAGTTTCTAATTTTGGAAAATAAGGACTTAATTTCAAAAATTCATATTTTATTCACCTTTGATCAAGAAAATGCAAATGAAGTATGCTTGGAAAGCTAAGAGGATGATATTTCATCTCCTTTTGGTATCATGTCCAAATTGGCAAGGAATCAAGAGTTATGGTCTTTTGAAGTCACAAAATTATAGGTCATTTTCCAAAATTAGTGAATTTCAAGCTAATATTTGAGAAACTTAATGGATTCAATTGCGAAAACTCAAAACTAAGGGATTGTAGATATTTTCAAAACCTTTCCAAATTTTACTTATTTGTGTCAAAATTCAAAAGTATGAGCAAGTTATGGACTTTGGAATTTTGAGGCATTTTATTGAATTTTGACAAATATGCAAAATGGCCATTTGTTGCAAACTCAAGTTTTAGCCATTCCTTTTGCTTATAATCAAGCCCATGAGTAATTTGTGACATGCTGGGGCCCATTACACTCATCATTTCATGCCCTTATGCTTCATGAACTTGCTTGGATGAAAAAAAAATACAAAACATGCTCAATTTTGCAAAATTACCAACACTTCTTCATTTTAAACAATCATGAGTTGGCACTTTGGGCATGTAATTTTGACTTCATTTGGCTCACAAAATGCACAAAAGGAAAGAAAATGCACGAGTGAAACGCATATTCCATGTGCATCATCTTTTTTGGCCAAAACTTCCAAACTTACCCTCCATCAGTTTTTAGTGCCAAATACCACTTCAATCCTCTTACCCTCGTGCTATATAACAAGAATCATGGCTCATTTGTGAAGGAGAAGGCTCATAACCGCTACATTGCAAATCTAAACATCTTGAAGGCATCTCTGCAAATTGCTTCGAATCTCTCTTCTCCTTGGATCATTCTTCAAAATTCTTGGTGATTCAGCTTCAGTGAAGTAAGGAGACCAAGCCTGCACCACTAGATTGCTTATGGAGTGAAGGAATCGTGTTTCCAGATTTCACATCCATGTAAGTTTCTTGAACTTTGATTTATGTGTTTCAGCTTGAATTAAGGATGAAAATCATGTTCATTGAGTTGCTAGCTGGCCAATCATTAGGATTGATGTATATTTGAGCTTTGATTCGAGCAGAATTGTTGAAATCGTGTTCATGACATTGATGTTTACAGTGAGTTTTTTCAGTTTTTGAGACTTTATTTCTTTATCTATGCTTAATCTTTGAGTTTGATTCAAATTGCATCATGTAGTATGATATGCTGGCTTTAATTTGCACTTGATTTCATGGATTTTGGTTAAGAAACGAGCATGAATGATTGATCTAAACATAGGCTCATGAACTATGGTATTGCACGCGTTTTGCCCTATGCTGGAGGTTGAAGATGAAGTGAGGTGGCGCTCTGTGATTGACCTGTTTCAAATTATCATGCATTTTCCATATTTTTGTTTTAATTGATTTTCTGATTTTTATTTCTTGACCAAAACAATTTATAAAATTCTAAAAAATTTATCACAAGTTCAAAATAATTTCTACTATCTTGTGTAATTTTATTGGAATTTTTAAAAATGTTCTGATTGGTTTAAAAATTAATGAATTTAAATAATTGTTTGTTTAGGGATTATTTTTGTTTTAATATTTCTTTGACCTAAACAATTCCACAAAAAATATTTTGAGCTCACAAAATAATGTAAAAATTGATTCTGACTTTGGTTTAATATTTTTTCAATTTTTGATTAGAAATTTATTTTGAGAAGTTTATTTTGAATTTTTGCTTTATAATTTTTATTTTAATACTTCCATTGATTCAAAAATTCTCCAAAAAATCATGCAAGCTTTATTTTAATCATAGAATATGAACATTTTTTTTCTTTCCTTTTTTGTGATTTTTGCTTAGGGTTTGCATTTTTTGTCCTTAAATAATAGTTTAATTGTTAAATGTTTGTTTAATTTTTATTTTAATATTTCCTTCAATTCAAAAATTCCAAAACAAATTAGGAATGAGTGTTTTTAATTCTAATATTTGAATATAATTTTGGTTGGACATTTTTCTGACTTTTTGATTAAAATGTTATTTTGAGATGTGAATATTTGTTAATTGACTAATTGTTTGAATTTAATTTCATTTTTTGACTTTTCCTTAATGCAAAAAATGTATAAAAAAAATATGTTTTCTGACATTTAGGGTTTCTTGGTGATTTGTATGATCTTGGTTTAAATTGTTTGAATTTTGATCTTACTTAATCAATATTTAAGATTAAAAGTAAAAAATTAGGGTTTTGTTGCTTATGGTGCAAGTTTCATTTTCAAAACCACTATGCCCTGGATTTTCAATAGAATGCAAGTCTTGATGAGGGATCATGAATGTGTTGAGGATCTGAAAACCATTTTTCTTGAATTATTTGACTTGGTTTGACATTTTTCCACAAATTATTTTGAAAAACTTGTCTAGTGTGGTAGTTTTGCCAACTAGTCTGGAACTTTAGGCCTCATTTGTTTCCTTCCTCAATCATCCATGAACTTAAGGCTTACTTTCTGACCTCTACACACTTCAAAGATGCTAAGAAATTTTTTAATTGAATTATTGAAATCCTTTTTCTATTTTTGATGTATTTTTGAGGTGAAGGTACCCAATTGATGTTGCATATCTTGTTGCATACTGTTTGATGGCCAATGAACTTGAGTGAGGCCTATGATTGGACACCTAATAATCATGTTGAATATGCTTTATTTCAAATAAACTCAAGCCATTTCACTTAATGCCCCATGTTTGAATGTTTGAACCTTCTAATGCATTGTGTGGGATTCATCTTCTATTGTGCCTGTGAATTGTGGCTGAATTAATTGTACATGATTAAAATGTGTTTGCCCCTGACCTCCATGGTCTTTCATTGTATTCTTTTCAAGCTCCCATGAGCCTTGATTGAAATTTAATTGTCAATTCAATACGGTGATAGAATGGAGCAACATTCCTCTGATTCTTTTGACCAAATTGTGCATATGCCTGTTTCCTCTTGTCTATCATGTCTAATGTTTGAAAGTTGTTATCATGTTGTTCTCACTTCATCATGTTGCATCCATCCCTTATGTGAATCATCATTCACCTTATGGAATACTAACTTGTCTGTTGAATGTGCGAGGTACTGAGAAAGTTTCCACTTTTGGCTTGAGGCTACCGTGTTTCACTTTATTTTGGGAACACAACTTATTATATTGGCACTGCTATTGTGTTTGGCATGTTTGATATTCCATGTAGGATATATACATGTGATTGTGAATGCTATACATTGCCCATGGGATCTGTTCATATTTGATAATCTCATTACTTTCATCCTTATGGCGTAATTTCTGACTTGATTTGTCTACTGATGCCAGCTTGCTCGAAGTTTTCTGGGTTTCTTTTATTCTTTCTCAATTGCTACGAATAATTGTCTGTTTGGTATTGCACTATCTCCTTTCTTCCATTTTTATTTTGCATAATTCTCTGATTGCATGATGGGACCTCTGTTGCTGATATATGTCAGGAGGCCCTCTGTTTTTTGTCTGATACATGTGTTGTGTTTGCTTTTGATCGATGAGTCACTCAATTTAGAAATTTAGATCACGACTTCGCTCTCATTGCATGTTCCTTATAGGATTTTTATTACTTTTCTTCTTTAATTGTTGATCGATGAGTCACTCAATTTAGAAATTGAGATCACGACTTCGCTCTCATTGTGTGTTCCCTATAGGATGTTTATTGCTTTCCTCTTTAATTATTGATCGATGAGTCACTCAATTTAGAAATTGAGATCACGACTTCGCTCTCATTGCATGTTCCCTATATGATAGTTTTGTTAAGCTTCCTTTAATAGGTTAATTAGGGTAGGGTTTTCCTTTATCCTCAACCTTAGGATCGATCATTGTATGATAACACTAGGGATAATGCTAGGCTAGTTTCCCTTAGTTGTTTTTCCTTCCTTTGCATTTTGCATCTTAAAACTAAAACTGTTTTCTTGGCAAATCATAAAAACATTTCTAATAAACTTAAACCCTTCTTCAGAGTAAAAGATACAAACCAATCTTACTTTGTCTATGTGCCTCTTGGCTATGCTTTTAAACCTGGTTAATCGATGTTTCGCCATCGTACATTTGTTTGAAGTCGATGTTTCACCATCGCACATGTTTGATTATCCTACTTTGATTCTCAATATCATTGTTAGGTGTGATGGTTTGTCATCCCTTTTATTGATGTCTCGCCATCTTTGCCATGATATCTTGCCACCTCTTAGTCGATGTTTCGCCATCGCAGATTTGTTTGAAGCCGATGTTTCGCCATCGCACATGTTTGATTATCCTACTTTGATTCTCAATATAATTGTTAGGTGTGATGCTTTGTCATCCCTTTTATTGATGTCTCGCCATCTTTGCCATGATATCTTACTACCTCTTAGCCGATGTTTCGCCATCGCACGTGTTTGTTATCCTGCTTTGACTCTCAATGTCATTGTTAGGTGATTTGTTTTATCACTTGATGTTTCGCCATCTTTGACGTGTTGCTTTGTCATTATTTAGTCGATGTTTTACCATCTCATTTGTTTGTTGTTTTATTTGATGTTTCGTCGTCTTGATTGTTTTTGCTGTCTTAATTAAAAAATACAAACCAACTAAAACATATAAGCCGAACTACGACTGCTCTGATTCCTTAAAAGGGATACGTAGGCATTAGGGTAGGGCCCAATCGAGCATAACTTTTATTTTCCCTACATTGTTTTCTTTTTCTTTCGCATGCATTCCCTTTTTAGCTTTAAGCCATAGACATAGGTTTTGACCACACCCATTAGATTAGACAACAAGAGTGGATACCGTAGAGTACTATGGGCACGTGGGGTGCTAACACCTTCCCATCGCGTAACAGACTCCCTTACTCGATCTCTCGGTCGAAAGACCGTGATTTCTCCCTCTTCAGGTTTTCTCGATGTTTAACTTTCCCTTTCGGAGGGATAAAATATGTTCGGTGGCGACTTCATTGATGTTTCATTAACATCCAGATGACAGGTTCCGGCCGCGTGGTTTCAGATGGATCCCGAAGACATTGAGAAGACTACTTCCGTTACGCAATGGGGCACCTTCTGCTATAAGGTCATGCCGTTCGAATTAAAGAGTGCAGGGGCAACATATCAAAGGGCTATGGTAACTTTATCTCATGACATGATTCATCATGAGATAGAGGTATATGTAGATGATATGATTTCCCGATCACAAACCGAAGAAGAACATATCAATCACCTGCATAAGTTATTCGATAGGTTGAAAAATTACAAGCTGAGGTTAAACCCTAATAAGTGCACGTTTGGAGTACGATTTGGAAATCTTCTAGGTTTCGTCATCAGCAATAAAGGCATTGAAGTTGATCCTGCCAAGATAAAGGCCATCCAAGAAATTCCAGTCCCTCATTCTGAAAAAGAAGTCAGAGGATTCTTGGGTCGTCTCAATTACATTGCCCGTTTCATATCTCACTTAACTGCTACTTGTTAGCCACTCTTCAAACTCTTGAAAAAAGATCAGGTAGTCAGATGGAACGATGAATTCCAGATTGCTTTTGACAAAATCAAAGAGTATTTACAAGGACCTCCTATTATCATGCCTCCAGTTGAAGGAAGACCCTTGATCATGTACTTGACTGTACTAGAGAACTCTATGGGGTGTGTGTTGGGCCAACATGACGAGTCTGGCCGAAAAGAGCATGCTATTTATTACCTGAGCAAAAAGTTTACCGACTGTGAAACCAAATATTCACTGCTCGAGAAAACTTACTACGCTCTGGAATGGGATGCTCGCCGACTAAGACAGTATATGTTGACTCATACCACTCTGTTGATTTCTAACATGGACCTAATCAAGTACATCTTCGAGAAACCTGCCCTTTCTGGACGGATAGCCAAATGGAAAATGATCTTGACTGATTACGACATTCAATACACGACTCAAAAAGCCATCAAAGGGAGTGTACCAGCAGATCATTTGGTCCATCAGGCTGTGGATGATTATCAGACAATGAACTTCGACTTCCCTGATGAGAACATCATGCTGGTAACCGACTGTGCGAAACCTGAACCGTATGACGGACCTGAATAAGGATCCCAATGGACTATGGTATTCGATGGGGCTTCCAACGCCTTAGGTAATGAAATTGGTGTTGTGATCATCTCTCCTGAAGGTTGCCACACTCCTTTCACTACCAGACTATGCTTCGATTGCACAAACAATATGGCTGAGTATGAAGCATGCATCTTAGGTCTGAAAGCTGCTATGGACTTAAGGATCAAGCATTTGGATGTGTTTGGAGATTCCGCCTTGGTGATCAGCCAAGTAAAAGGAGATTTGGACACTAAACACCCTAATCTTATCCCTTACAAGGAACTTGTGCTATCCCTAATTCCTTACTTCGAAGAAATCACTTTTGAGCACTTCCCTGGGGAAGAAAACCAGTTGGCTGACGCTTTGGCAACCATGTCTTCAATGTTCAAAGTCAGATGGGACAACGAAGCCCCTATGATAACAATTGAAAGATTCTATGAACCTGCACATTGCTATGAGCTTGACACCGATGAGGAAAAGCCATGGTACCATGAGGTGATGAGATACCTTGAAGCACAAGAGTATCCAGAGGGGGCATCTATCAATGACATAAAGCTCTTGCGAAGATTTGCAGCCAAATTCTTCCTAAGTAATGGGATATTGTACAAACTCAACCATGATTCGACTCTACTCCGATGTATGGACAAGAAGGAGGCATATGAAATTATGGAAGACATGCACGATGGTCTCTTCGGTACTCACTCAAGTGGGCATACGATGGCTAAGAAAATCTTAAGAGCAGGTTACTATTAGTCAACGATGGAGACTGATTGCCATCAACATTCAAGAACATGTCACAACTGCCAAATCCATGCTGACAAGGTCCATGTGCCTCCTACCCCTCTGAATGTCATGACCGCTCCGTGGCCATTTGCAATGTGGGGCATTGACATGATTGGAGAGATCAAACCTACTGCTTCCAATGGACATCGCTTCATTCTTCTCGCTATTGATCATTTCACCAAATGGGTCGAAGCCGCCTCATTTTCCTTAGTCACCAAGAATGTGGTAGCCAGATTCATCATACACAACCTCATCTGCCATTATGGTATCCCTGAAAGGATCATCACCGACAATGGGACTAACCTCAATAATGCTATGATTACTGAGCTTTGCACTCAGTTTAAGATCAAGCATCACAATTCTTCTCCATATAGACAAAAAATGAATGGCGCAGTCGAAGCGGTCAACAAAAATATCAAGAAGATTATGCAGAAGATGGTAGTAACCTATAAGGATTGGCATGAGATGTTGTCGTTTGCTCTACATGGCTACCGTACTTCAGCTAGAACCTCAACTGGGGCAACTCCCTTTTTCTTAGTTTATGGAATGGAAGCTATTTTGCCAGTGGAAGTTCAGATTCCCTCGTTGAGGATTATGATTGAGACAGGCTTAGGCGAAGACGAGTGGATTCAAACGAGATTGGATCAGCTGAACTTGATCGATGAAAAACGATTAGCTACTATTCAACATGGTCAGAAGTATAAAAAATGGATAATCAAGGATGGCTATGATAAACCTTTCCCCAACGGAGTTGCCCATAAAGTCTCTTTGCATAGGATAATCCCCGACTAGAGTCTCAACCTCTTGGCCTCTTTCTCCCCAACTAAGTCAATTTTTACAAATTGAAACCTCGTGGGTCTCTTCCTAAAGGAAAGTCACCTCCTCAACAAGTTTTATCATCCCCCAACAGGTTTTATTTCCCCAACAATAATCGAGGAACCACAAAACTCCCCAGCCGAGTTCAAATTTCCTTAACATACAACAATCAAGACACCGCGAAGTTTCCCAGCTGAGCCTATCTTCCCTAGTTGAGCATATCTTCCCCGTCCAAGGCTATTATCCCCAAGCGGAGTTTATCCTCCCCAGTTGAGTGTATCCTCCCCAAGTTGAGTCTGTCCTACCCGATTGAGTCTACACTCTCCATTTTGAATTCTCTTTCAAATTATTGCAAATCATAGGGCCACAACCCCTGATCCCCAGTAAAGTCGTCAGCAAAGCCTTTACTATTTCAAAAAAAATACTATGAAGCCTAGATCCGACTAGATATTAGCATAATTTTCAAGTTATTACTGAAGCCTGGACCCGACCATATAATAGTTTGACTTCTTCAAGTTGCTGAAACCTGAACTCGACCAGATAATAGTTTGAGTATCTGAAACCTGGACCCGACCAGATAACAGTTGATCTCAATTTCAAGATGCTATGAAACCTGGACCCGACCAAATAATAGCCTAATTCTTCAAAGATATAGAAGAACCTAGACTCAATCCGACTAAGGTTTAACTTCTTTTCCCCAATAGAGTTTGCCTCTGCCCCAACAAATTACTGTGAAACCTGGATCTGACCAGATAACATTTCTCAACTCCATCTTTTCAAGCATGTTTTTGTGAAGCTTGGATCCGACTAGATAACAACTAAATCCCCAAATAGTTTATTGTGAAACCTGGACCCGGTCAGATAGCAATTGACCTCATCAACCTCAAGAAATCTGCAAAGCCTGGACCCGACCAGATGACAGTTTTTCAAACAGCTTATTTGTGAAACCTGGAGCCCGACCAGATAACAATTAACTATGATCCCCAGAGAGACACTATGAAGCCTGGACTCGACCAGATAATAGTACAACTTTCCAAAAATCGTGAAACCTGGACCCGACCAGATACTAGTTACCACTTCAAGTTACTGCGAAGCCTGGATCCGACCAGATAACAGTTAACCTCTGTATCCCCAACAAGTTGTTGTGAAGCTCGGATCCTACCAGATAACTATTCAATTTCAAGAAATTTTCTGCAAAGCCTGGAATCCGACCAGATAATAGTTAATTCGTCTCTTCCCCCAGTAAGTTACCGTGAAGCCTGGATCTGACCAGATAGCAGTTGACTACTTCATCCTCAGCAAATTCCGAAGCCTGGATCCGACCAGATAGAAGTTGACTATTTCATCCTCAGCAAATTGTGAAGCCTGGATCTGACCAGATAGCAGTTGGCTACTTCATCCTCAGCAAATTGTGAAGCCTGGATCCGACCAGATAACTATTCAATTTCAAGAAATTTTCTGCAAAGCCTGGAATCCGACCAGATAATAGTTAATTCGTCTCATCCTCATCAAGTTGTGAAGCCTAGATTTGACCAGATAACAACTGATGTTCAAGAGATATTCCCCAGCGGAAGCATCCTTTCAACAAAGTTTGAAGATATGTATATTCTTCATCCCCAATGACAATCAAGGATTCAACCTCCCAGAATTTCCATAGCAACAGTCAGGGATTTATTTTCCTAGACAGAAACATACATCTCACATTTATACATCATAGCATGTACATACCCTATGCATTTAGCATAATACCACATCTGGTGAACATCATGCATGCATCTGCATTTTACTAACTCTTTTTCTCACAGGTAAAACATCAAGTTTCAGTATAAATCAACAAGAGATTTGTGCTGATATTTCTTCTAATATTTATCAACTTTCCTCCAAATGGAATCTATAAGCTCATTCACCATCCATCTTCGAGTGAAAATTTCTGGGCACTCTAGTGTTCAATCATCTTTCACCTTCAAGTCACGAATGGCGGACTCACCAATCTAACTCTTCAGGTTTAAGAAGATTGAACAGGGGAAGCTGTTGTACCCCAAAATTTTCCCTCTCATTTCTCAAAGGATCACCCTGAATCCTCAAGTTTTCTTCCATCCAATTCCAAGCCTCGAATTACAGATTTTTCAAGAAAGCCATTCACAAGGGAAAAATGGTCATTTGCACACTAAAAAAGTCAAACCTTGACTTTTTGGATCAAAATCAAGTTTCAAGAGTCATATTTCATCAAGGAATGTTGAGATGTGAAGTTTGCTTCATCTAGAAATTCAAAGGTCAAAGTTACTTCGAAAAAGTAAAATTTCTAAATACTTAGATTTTTTCTAAGTGTTTAAGAAATATGACAAGCTCAGAACTTCTTATCAGATTATCACCACGATGCAAGCTAAATCTGGGAGAACTTCTGACACAAAAGTTATAGATTTCAATAAGATCTAAAACATTACAGAATAGAACTTCTTTTAGAAATGTTGAGATTTCAAGTTATACATCCTCAAAGACACGTCTCTGAAGCTTAGGCATTTAGAAAATTCTGAGCATTTTCAAGTCAGAAGTTGTCTACAGCTTCTGGGCCAGTTTTCACGTAGGCTCAGTCAGAGGTTGAAAGAGAAATTCAAAGAGTATTTACAAAGTGTGTTACAATATTTTAAGAAAGTCTGAGAACTCAATCAAAACATGTTGAAGCAAAGGGATTCAAGGATCAAAAGTTGGATGTCTATTCTAAGTTACGCTGAAGATGAACTTCTGATCCAGAATTAAGCAATGATGCATAATCTCACATTGCAGGATTTCTGGTTTGATAATTCTCATCATCATTTAATGCTCACAACCCCTTTTTAGTCTTTATCCAAAGGATTTCCCCCCACGTGTACCTTTACTATCTTGGAAAAGCAAACTTTTGTACAAAAGTGTGCTGGGCCCATGCGTTGCTTTTGCTTTTGAGGTTACCTTTCCTTAATTCCTACTTACAATTCCAGCTTAGGCGCTGCTAAGGCTACTAACCACCTCACTTGCTTCAATAGAAAGGTAACACCCTAGCATGTGATGGTTGCACTCTCCAAGCTACAAGATCTTTGCCTATAAATTGAAAGCCATTGGCAACGGTAAAAAGGGTCAGAAATTTGAGAAAGAAAAGTCTTGAACCCCTGCTAAAATTCCAAGAGTCCAAAAACTGCAAACACAAAATACAAAACCTGTTAGCTTTTGATTCTTGCATTCAAATTCCATTTTTCCTCAAGTGTTTCTCGACCAAAACCATGCATACAGTTTTTGATATACATTCAAAAGCCGTCCTAACTTCTGTAGTCAAACTGTATCACACTAACCATCAATATCCACCTCAAAGAAGTCAAAACTTCTCTTCTTGGCTGTTCCAGAATTTTCTAATCACTCACAACCCAAGTTGAAAGTTTTCAGCCTGCTGAACACGAGAGGAAGCTGTTTAGAACATCACACGCTGTCAGAGCCAGACTCCAACTCACAGAACATTTTCCAGCTGCAAGGTAAATTTCTGCTGACTCTCATCATATTACTTAGGCATTGTCATTAAACTTTGTTCAAAAATACAATGTAGACATCCTGATTCTAATGCTATACACATTCTGAGGTTTCTATATTTTCCTGCCTAAGTAGAGAGAATTTCAGTTCAGAACTTCTTGAAGAAATTAGAACTCAAAATTAGGATTAGAAAATTCATGCTTGCTTCTGATTTATAGTTCTGATATCTTTTTTTTTGAAACATTATGAAACCTGCCATAACTGTTATATGTGCATCTTCTGTTTTGTTGAGAAATGACCAAGTTGCAGATGCTCTGATTAGCATGGAGAGGGAGACGAAGTTCTGCCAGTGGTATCAGAACTTCTGAAATCTTCTTTGTTCTTAGTGGACCCAAAACTTCTGACCTTGTTTCTACTAACATTTATTTGAATTTATGCAGCATGCCAGAGTCAGAACTTCTGACCTCTTTTATTTCAGCAAAGCGCTGATTTTGTTTTCCTTTCTCCTTATTATTTTTGCCATCATTTTTCTTATTAATCAAAAACACCAAAAATATTTTTTTTCATTTTTTTACATGCTTTATCTTACTACTTAAAACAAAAAGATCAAAAATATTTTCTTAAACAAAACCTATCTCCGTTCTTAAACAAAACAAAGTTCATTTTACGTTTCTTATGGATTCTTATCCATTCAATATGGTTGTAATAGTAACTTAGGACTTGATTTAATTTGCAATCCCCATTTGTGAATTTGTACACCCCATCCCCTTAATGTTTGTAATAGTGTAGGACTTTACTTTTCTACATTTTTATTGCTTTCATGTATTGTTAGTAATTAGGGTGTGCATGATGAGATAAAAACAACAAAAAGACAACCCATATTCAAGACAAAAACAAAGCATGAAAACAACACATTTGCACACAAGCACCCCTAGGGTTATTCCACTTGGTTGCCTTATACAAAATGGCCATATTACACATGCGAGGAATCTTAGTAAAAAACAAGCAAATACAAGATCATAGTCCCTCGATGACGCTCTCTAAGTTTCCTTACAAATGATCTTAGTCCCTCAAAAAAGAATGCTAAGATGCCTTGCAACATTGCTAATCATGGCTATACGATGACCCACGCCCATTTCAAAACAAACATCCTTGCCTATTTTCAAAACAAACACCAACACTTTCAAAAACACTATCAAAACATCTTCCAAACTTGAAACATTTTCAAAAGCTCAACACTTTGTATACGTTCTTACGAATGAGAATCATTACAAAGTTTGCCTAAACGATGGCGCCTTTTCAAAATACTTTCAAAAACCACACAAAGCACATTTTCAAACAAAAGCAAGTGATCTAGCAAGTAACTAAGAGCCCATAGATAACTATGGATGAAAATGGTGCTAACACCTTCCCTTTTCATAATCTACCCTCCGAACACAAGAAACAATCTCAAAGGTATTTCCTGTGCTTTTTCACCTTTCCTTTTGGATAAAAGAAAAGTCTGTGGCGACTCTTGCTAACCGCAATATTTGCGATCAAACGCAAAACCCTCAAGTCACTTCTCCCACCATATCACACCTACTATCCAGGCTTTCATCTCGAAGCAACTCTATGATCCAGGTTTCTTCTCTCTTATCTCCAGAAAATAGTTTACAACGCTGTAAGACTTGGACCTGATCAGATACGATCGATTTCACGCTTCCCCAGTAAGTCGCTGTGCAACCTGGACCCTGACCAGATATACAGCTTACTTCCACCTCATCAATCAGGAGTTAACTCCACAATATAGTAATGGAAAACCGAAGCTCCTATACTCTATTGCCCTAGACATAAGTCAACATGCCCCAACGAAGTCCTCCTCAACGGCTAATACGGGAATTCTCACAAAGAAATCTCTTATGCGACCAATACTTTCTATGGATGGCATCTTTAAGCCCATCCCCGACAACTCTTCGCCGCTTTCCAAATGGCATCTGTAAGCCCATTCCTAATACCACTGATCGACACTCACTTCATACGAGTGCAAATTTCTGGGCACTCTAGTGTTCAATCATCTTCCACCTTCATATCACGAAAGGCAGACAAGCCAATATACATCCTCAGGTTTAAGAAGATTGAACAGAGGCAGATTTTGTACCCCAAAATTTTCCCTCTCACTTTATTCAGCACATGCCCATTTAGATCCTCAATTTGCTTAAGGTTGCCCAAGAGTTGACCAGACAAACTCTCTCCTAAGGCAATGTGTCTCGAATTAGGATTTCCATTTTCATCAGGATGTGTGTACTCCAAAGGCCTCAAATGCTTTCCATAGTATTAATATTTTCTCAAGGTGATCCATGTCAAATATCATGCCTTGCACAAGAAGTTTGCTCAGTCAACTGCTCAAATGCTTGAGAATCGACTGTATTAGGTCAAAAGTCAACTATAGCCCACATACAATCAAACTTCAATATTTTTGGTCAACATAAACATTTTGAAGTGACTTTCATTATTTGATCAAGGGTTTATCATGATACCTCAAGGAATGCTCCTAATTGATCAAAACTCAAAAGTTGCTAAATTAGGGTTTCTTAGGAAAAGTCAACCAAACATTGACCAAGCATAACTTCCTCATACTTTATCAAAAAATTTCGATCCAAGGCTCATTTTGAAGAGAATGCAATTCCCTACAATTCGTATTCATACCGCAAGTTCTAAATATGCCCTCATCAAAAGATATGAATTTTTACATTATAGGTCCTTTTGAAAAGTCAACAAAAACACCTTTTGGGTCAAAGATTCTTACATGAACATGGAAGACCCAATTGAGATGAGACCAAAAGGGTTGTTTAGGGGACATCCTAAGCTTTCTAAAAAGTCCAAGAACACCTATATAGGGTTAAATTTGGAAGAGATATGCCTTGTCAAAGTTGACCATTTTTGCAAAATTGCCAAAAGTCAAATGTGCTAAAATATGCATTTTTTTGCCAAATGGGCCTAACTTTTTATGCTTGCACCTCACTTATAACATGGTCCACGACCCAAATATTCACCCACACATTATTTGCTTCATTTTCCATTTTATTTTGATTTTTTATTAATTAAAAATTGAATTAAATCAAATAAATGACAACTAATAGCAAAGATTTGTTTTGATCTGATTTTTGGACAGGATCACAAGCTAATTTTGTTAACATATCAGGATCAAATCGAATCAAGGTGGATTGACACAAGAATGAAATGATTAGGCCTAATTTGGAAACAAATCATACAAGGAAGGAATGAGATCAAATCTTCAAAATTTTCAAAGATACATGTAGTTTTTATAACCCTAATTCATTCAGGGATATATATTGAGTAAGACCAAGTGCAGAAGAGGGGTGGAAGCGGTGGAAATACCAAGAACAAACTCAATTTTTTGCAAAAAATTGTGAATCGGTTTCAATCATACAGGCCAGCTCAAGCTATCCTAACGTTGCCAATAGATTGTTGTACATCTCAGGAACGTATCTCCATCATTTGCAAGCCTTTTCACGCCCAAAAACACATGCTACAGACCCATGATTCAATGCACTACTTGTCCAAGAACCGCATCATACGCCCCACTGATCCAGCCAATGGATCATTGTTGATCAGATCCAATGCTTCACCAAAGTAAGACTATGGTGTGCTCTCAAGCTTGCATAATAGGGAATCTCACGCATGGGATGGGCTGAGGAGTTATTGGGCCTAAGCAGTTTCAACATGCACCCCCCTGATTTCTTCTAAACAGGCTTTTTCTATCTTTTTTATTTTAATCTTTTAATTACTTTTAATTATTTTCTTTTTTATAACATCAAAAAAATCATTACATTATTTAATCAAAAATTACAAAAAAAACATCAAAAATCTTTTTTTAATAATTTTTTTTTTATTTCTTAATTAACTAGCTTAATTAAATTAGGGCAAATTTAATTCGTTTTCCATAATTAAAAATAATTAGAATTAGGGTTTTATTTTGTACATAACCTAATTAATTTTTCTTCAAAAAAATAACTTAAATATTTTCTCAAATTAGATTTTTTAGGTTTTCTAATCGTCCTCGCATTTAATTCGCCGCGCGCATTTTAATTACCTTTTATTATTATTGTAATTGCTCCGAGGTTGTAATAGACTTAATTAGGTTTTAATTCCGCATTTTATTTTCAGTCAAAAATAATTATGTATCTGCAAAAGCCATGTAATAGCTAGAACTTTAAACTATCCGCATTTTAATTTCTGCAAATTATAAACTGCCTAGATGTATGTTAATAGGATTGTATGGAAAGATTAACTGGAAATTAAAACGGTAGAAAAACCTAAATTGTGCAAAGATAATTAACTGGAAAAAAATTCACTCGCATATGCTTACTTCTAGGGTTTACTCCACTCTGGTTGCCTTTGATTAAATGGTCATGAAGTATAGGGTTTGTTATCGGTCATCCTCTAGCCTCGAAAGATCTAAAAATGACCCATTCGGATGTTTCCTCAGAAAAAGATCTTTAAGGCTTTAGGATGATTACTAACGCCCCCTAACATTGCTTTTGTGACTGTATATGTCCCTTCAAATGTCCCTTAAAACTCCAATGACGATGCTACCTATTTCTCAATAATGGGATAACATTGTCTAAAAGGAAAACGAACAAACCTTTTTCGAGTAGGTAGAAATATTAAGTACTTGCTCAATCAATCAAACAAAACTTTTCCCACAAACACTTTTTCAAAACAAGTTTCAAAACAACTTCGTCACACCCTTGAGGACTGATACAAGGGTTATCACGAAGTAAAACTTTTTTCAAAACAAACACACACACAAGAAATTTTAAAATGAGCAAGTACCTAAGAGCCCATGGAAAACCATGGATAGAAAGGGTGCTAACACCTTCCCTTTCTATAGTCTACCCCCTGTACTCAAAAACATCTCGAAAAAGGTTTTTTCTGTTCTTTTTCCTTTTCCTGATTGGATAAAGTAAAGGTCAGCGGCGACTCTTGCTTACCGCGACATTTGCGAATACAAAATGCAAACCAGTATTAACTGTCGATTCTACAACCGTATCACATCAGTCGTCTTTTGTAGGTAGGCGATGAACCACAATATCGATGTCAAGTCCTGGAATGTCTTCGTATGACCAGGCAAAGATCTCAACATAATCATGCAACATCTGAACTAACCGCTGTTTGACACTGGAATCCAAGTTGGCACCTACCTTGACTTCTTTCTTGTCCTCTTTAGTACCCAAATTAACTGTCTCGATCGGCTCTTCATGAGGTTGTATTTCCCTTTCTTCCTGTTGTAACAGTCTGGCAAGTTCTCCTGGTACCTCACAATCTTCGTCACCTTCGTCATCGGCTTGGTAGATCGGATTTTCCATGTCATAATGAACAATAGCAAAACCGTTATCAATGGGATCCAGAGTGGGTGTGGATCTGCAGCTTGATATGTGGGTGTGTGTAAGAGCATAGCTGTATATTTTTGATAAAGTAAAGAGGCAGAAAAGAAAAACAAAGAGCGTATATTTTGTATGCGAAACGTCTAATGTTTTATTAATGACATATGAAAATGAAGTAATGACCCTCACAAATAGACCATTGTGCCTCGGGTAAGACACAAGGCTTTAATGTTTCAATTGTTCAAATATCACATTTCCTTAAAACAAAAAGACAAATTACTCTTGAATAAAAGTAATGGGCACAAAGTCTTTAGCTTCCCAATTGCTGAGTCCATTGTTGATGTTTGGGAAGATCCATTTGTCCAGTTCACAATCACTATCACTATTCTCCAAAGCATTAACTCCATGGTTGCTGATCCACAAAGGTGGTCCCCCGGTGCAAGCACGACGAACAACTCTCTGGGCTCCTGAATTAAAACCCAAACTAAATTTGTGATATTTTTAGGGAATATATAGAAGTTGGCCCCAAATTGTACACCCACCTTTTTCAATGACTGCCTTGGCATCTTTCAAATAAGCCATCCTCAGCGAAGGCCTAGTAGTCTTAGGAACACTGGCAGTGGTCTTGGTTGTAGCAATGTTCTGTCGAACCTCTTCAAAGTTCTGACAGGGGGTCTCAATGAACTCGCCATCCATTTCAACGTATCTAAAAGAGTTCAGGTGGCTCACCATGTACTCCTCCTCCCCATGAACAATGATAATCTTCCTATTGACTGGGTACTTTAGCATATGATGTAGGGTGGAAGTCACAACACCAGCCTTATGAATCCAGGGTCGACCCAATAAAGAGGAGTAAGACGGGCGAATGTCCATTACATAGAAAGTGGAATTAAAAGTTTGAGTAGAAACTTTGATAGGGATGTCCACTTCCCCATGGAACATTCTTTTATAACCGTCGAAGGCCCTCGCCACAATGTTACTGGGCTTTAGTATGAGCCCTTTGCAATCCAACCTGTCTAGAGCATTCTTAGGTAAGAAATTCAGTGATGAACCTGTATCTACCAGAACACTGGCTAATGTAATGCCCCTACACTCAATAGAGACATGTAAGGCATCATTGTGTTTCCTTCCCTTGGGAGTTAGGTCTACATCAGAGAATCTCAGTCCATTGTCAGCTGATAAAATAGCCACACAATTCTCGAATTGATCATCGGACGTCTCTTGAGGCACGTGGGCAGACTTCAGGAATTTTACTAAAGCCTTGGCATGGGCTTCAGAACACAACAGTAGGGCCAGCATTGAGATTTTTGAAGGGGTCTACCCCAATTGTTCTAGGACATTGTAATCACTTTTCTTGATTATTTTCAATATCTCTTCCATCTCCTTTTTAGAAGCCTCGGGAATTGCTTCTGGGTGTGCCTTCGTTCGGACAGGCTCAACCAATACCTCTTTGCCTCGAGTCTCGGCCGAACCGGTAGCAGGGATAACAGTAGGACTAACAGTAGGAGTAGCCATGGGAATATTGACAGTGGCAGCAACAGGAACAATCACAGGTGTAGTAATGGAAGTATTAATAGGAGCAGCAGCATGGATGATCACATGAGTAGCAACAGTTTTTGGAGAGATCTCAGGAGAGAAAAATGTTCCACTTCTTGTTATCTTACTGGTCCTGACGATATTGGAGACGTCTTGCTTGACGCCATGGTAAAAGACGTCAACTCCATAATTCCAGGGAATAACTTTATCTGAGGAATATGGTATAGGTCCAGGAAAAGTAATTATCAACGGAGCAACTTTTGGAACAGATATAATCCTGACAGGTCTTTTGGAGGAGACCATGGAAGGATTTGCGGAAATGGTAATAATAAAAATATCTTCACACAGAACAATCATAACTGAAGTCTTCTCAAATAGAATTTCTTTATCATCCATCATGCGCTGAACACTTTCCTTCAACAAATGGCAACCATTAGGTAGAGACAAACATAAGTGGCAACCTTCACCACAACCCAGAAATAAACCAGCTTGCAAGAGATTATTTTTAACAGTTAGGAGTGGAGTATCTAGTTCATCAATAGAAGAAACAAACATGTCATCATCAATTGAATTAACATCACGATCGTGCTTGGGCATAGGGGCAATTATAACATTAGGAGTCTCAGGAGCGTCAAATTCAATTTCCTTTGCCTCAATCAAATCCTGCACCTTGTTCTTCAAAGCCCAACAGTCGTTTGTATCATGGTCTAGACTTTCAGAATGGTAGGCACACCGAGCATTTAAATTATAGCAAGGAGATGCAGTGTTGGGATTTTTGGGAGCCTCTCTCAGGGTAACCAGATTGGATTTCAGCAAATATGGCAAAACTTGAGACAAGGTCATATTAATCAGGGTAAACTGTCTTCTGGGCTTATCTGTTCTGGACTGATTGTTCTGTTGTTGAGTAGCTTCAGGTTTGGATATCATTACAGCTCCCACCGTTTGACGATGTCTGGTTCTTCCCTGACTTCTCTGGTTGTAAGCAACACTAACCTCTTTCTTTCCCATGAGAGGCTTCTTTCCTGCACTTGAAGAGGCATCTCTTTGAATTTTACCACTTTTAATACGATCTTCCACTATTTCTCCTATCAAGATCAGCTCAGTAAACCCAGCTGAAGAGCTTCCAATCAGATGGTTGAAGAATGGCCCGTATAACGTACCCAAGAACATGTCCACCATATCCCTATCAGACAGAGGAGGATGGACTCTTTCTGCGAGGTCTCTCCTTTTCTGGACATAATCTTTAAAGCCCTCACTAGAACCCATAGACATGCTCTGAAGTTGTGTACGGGTTGGAGCGAGGTCAATATTATATTGGTACTGCTTGTAGAAAGCAGCAGCCAGATCTTCCCAATTATGGATGTTAGTTCCCTCCAGCTGATAGAACCACTCTAATTGAGTCTCTGATAGTCTGTCTTGAAATAAATGCACCCACAAATTCCTTTCAGCAGTGTGCGGCTGGATCTTTATGACATAAGATCTGAGATGAAGCTTAGGACATGAGACCCCATCATATCTAGCAAATGCGGGCACTTTGAACTTTTGCGGGATAACCACCCCAGAAACTAACCCTAGATCTTCGAAATCCAGGCCAGGTACCCTCTGAAATTCCATGGTGTTGAGACAATCCTCTAGATGTTTGTACTTATCATCAGCAGGAGGGTATTATTCCTCGGTGTAATCAGCTTCGTATTCTTTAGACTCCCTTGTACTGTGGTCTTCTTCTCTTAGCTCTCCTTCCTGATTGTCTCTCTCTTTTGACGGAGTTGCGAGCTCTGAAACTTGCCTCACTGGTCCTTTGAACCTTCTTCCCATATTCAGAACATCCACTGGCCTCTTTTTCTTCTTCTTGTCCTTGAGAATCAGAGCTTTTAAATCTTCTTGTCCCTTAGCTAGATTCAGGAACATTTCTTGGAATTGAGCATTCTATGCCTGAAGCTCCTTAACTGTTTGTTCAAGAGCCATTGCTGAAATAAACAACGAAGAAGATAAGAAGCCTGTCCCGAAACCTGTTTATGCAACGATATGTATGATATATGTATGCAATGTTTTCAAGGACTTTGGGGAATTTAAATTTGTGAACCAAAATGAAACAAAGATTTCATTAGTAGAATTCAAAATACAATTTCCTTTTAGGCTTAAAATTGGAAATTTCTAAAATCCAAGAAATCAGGTTTCCCATGGGCGTTTCCTCTTAGTGCCGAGATAGACATTAAGACTTTTTTCTTCGTGAAGTTGCTTCATAAGCTCCAACACTTTCTTCTCATTGACATGGAAATGATCCCTAAAGGTATCTCGTTCTTTCTTCAACTGAATCCAGGATATCTGCAGCTCTTCAAGATCAGTGGGCATGTCAGGATGGAGAACTGTTTAAGGAACATCTCCTTCGGTGATGGGCTCCATAACCACTGGTAAGATGGCTATATACGGCATTATGAGGTTCTAAGCGTGAGCTCGTACCCATTTGAGATAAGGTTCCATAGGGATGGAAGTCTTAGGCCCCAAGGTCTTGGTATTAAATCCGTTTACCATGCCCCAAGCTCGTATAAACCTCTGACGATACCCTTGAACATCATCCTTGTAGTTAAACATAATGCCCTAGATAAGCATATCGTGGGGACCATCCCTTCAAGCATAACCAAATTGTCGCAAAGCCAGAGAAGGATTATAAGTTATGCCTCTACTAATTCCAACTAGTGAGACATTAGGGAATTCCTCGCAGTGGTCAATGACATAAATATCTCCCATAGATCGGGAATACTAGAGAATGTCTGGGTGAGAAAGCGACATTATCCTTCACGACCAACCCAAAACTTCTTCATTCTTTAATACTGATTTAGGGAGGTGTGAAATAAACCACATTGACAGCAACGACACGCAACACATAAGAATCCCTTTTCTCTTCATGATGCGAGTGTGGGGAGTATACAAGATGTCTCCGAGTAGAGTAGGCACAAGGTTACATGAGAGGAAAACCTTGATGGCATTCACATCTATGAGTATGTTTGGATTAGGGAACAACACTAAACCATAGATTAGAAGGGCTATAACGCCTCAAAAGCTTGGAAATCCAAATCATCCCAAAACAGCTGAGCCTTCTTTAATAGGAATTTGACTAGAAAACCCTTGACTCTGCTTCTTGTTTCCCAGTTGGATACAATATCGGACCGTTTTAGATGTAAAGTTATTGCAATGACTTCTGGCTTTGGAGCTTCTTCTAAACCAATGAAAGGCATCTGATCAAGAATAGGTATACCCAATATTTGAGAGAATTATTCCATGGTGGGTACCACCTGATAGTCTCGGAAAGTGAAGAAATGGTGTTTAGGGTCAAAGAATTGAAAGAGTACACTCATCATCTTCTCATCAAAGCCCAAGGTAACTAGATTGAGAAGTCGACCATATTTCTTGGTGAACGAGGAAGCCTCAGGAACCCTTGATACTAGCTCTTTGAGTTGGAGAGGTATTCTTACAAAGCTGATTCAGATAGTATTTCTACGAGCGGAAGCCATGGTCTGCAAAACAGAACAAAGATAAATTCACTTGGTCCTTGAAATGGTCAGTGTAATTAAAAATGGATGTTATGATGCATGATGTCATGTTTAAGCAAATTAATCATACACAAGCAAAACACACAAGACCTTAGGTTTAGGCTTCCATGGAGTTTATAGGTAAGTACCCTCTTGAAATTTAGTTGGTTCAACCTATCCTAGAAATCATAATTGGGTTCTAAGGAGTCTCAATATCACTGATCTTTCTTTATCGAGCATTATTTCAGCTTAGCAATCTTTTCTTGCGGCCGAAACATCTCGAAAGTCCAATCTCAATGAGTGTAGCATCGAGTATCAATCAATCCCCAGCTTTACACCGAGGCCAAATATCTTACTACTTTCTAATGGCTAAGTTTGTCCAACTAAGGTTCTAAGATCCGTTAGTGCTTCACGACACCACGCGGCAGCCCTGTATTCTCCTCGATTCAACACAAGGGATACCGGTACCAACCAAAGTGTCACACCAACATAATTATCGCTTCAACCACATCGGTCTATGTTGTACAGTCTCCACGATCTATTGTTGTTTACCTAAAAAGATGCCCTCGGATCCAGGTGTAGGATCTATAGTAACAACCCAAACAACCCTCCAAGGATAAATCATACAAATCAAACAATTACAACAATTTTAAAATGAACTAACTCTAAGGTAACCCCACTTTTTTTATTTATCCCCAGCAGAGTCACCAGTTCTTTGATACAGTGGCAGAACCGACTATGAATACTGGTTTTGCGTTTGTGTTTGCAAATGTTACGGTAATCAAGAGTCGTCACCGACTTTTATTTTATCCAAATTAAGGAAAGGGTGAAAAGAACAGAAAAAGACCTTTTCGAGAATATTCTGAGTAAGGGGGGTAAATTATGGAAAGGGAAGGTGTTAGCACCCTTTCCATCCGTAGTTATCTATGGGCTCTTAGATGCTTAGCTAATTTTAAAAGTACCTTATGCTTTGTGTGTTTTTAAAAATGTTTTGGAATGCCTTAGTGCGGAAATTTGCTTTGTGATAACTCTTGTATCAGTCCTCAAGAGTGTTGACAAAGAAAATGTCTTTTTGAAAGTTGTTTTTGAAATGTGTATGTGTAAAAAAGTTTGTTTTACTTGAGCAAGCATTTAAAAGCTATCTACTTGGACTCGAAAAGGTCTATTCTTTTCCTTCTATCCTTTAGACAGTGTTATCCTACTATTAGTGAGTAGGTAGCCCTAGTTGTTGGATGTAAGAGGGACATTCAAAGGGACGTTACGGTCATGAAGCCAACTTGGCAAGGAATTTTAGTAATTGTCTTAAAGTTCTAAGATCACTTTTTACCGAGGCAACATCGAGAGGGTCATCGAGGGACTTGTGATCTTTCAAACTAGAGGACAATCACTAAAACTTCTCACGTTTCAAGAATTGTGACCATTTTCAGAAGGCAACCAAAGTGGGATACCCTAGAGGTGCGCATGTGCAATTGTGTTTAGTTCAGCTATTTATCTTGCGTTATTAGGTTTGCTAGCGTTAGATTTCAGTCTTTCCATGCAATCCTAGTTACTAGCAGTTAATATGTACAGAAAAATGTAAAATGCAAAAATATAACCCTACACTATTACATGGCTTCGGGGAGGGGGTATTTACAATGTACAGAGCTTGGGGGAAGAAAAATAAGGAAAACGGTAAAAAAATCCTAATTAGTCTATTACATCCAATATATAGGTAAAGTAATGTAGAAATGCGAAAAAAATGAATAACGCGCGAAAAGTAAAGACGTCTAAAACCTAATGCAATTCTAAATGAAATAAGAAAATATTTTTTTGTTTATTTTAAATTATTTTAAGAAAATAACTAAGTGAAATTAATGCCTAAAATTTAATTAGAAAACAAGATTAACTAAAAAAAAATTAAAATCTAAGTTTTTGTTGTTTTTATTATGAAAAGAAAATAATTAAAGCTAAATCAAGTCCTAAATTATAATTCATTTTAAATTAAAGAAAATAGTTAAAATATTTATTTAATTTATTTACAAAATTAGTTTAATTAAAAAAATACTAACTTAATACTTTTTGTGATTTTTCTGATTATTCGTTTAATTAATAAATAAAGAAAACAATAATAAATAAAACTTAAACAATACAACAAAAATGCTAGATGGGCCTGATAGCAAAAGAAAAATAGGGGGTGCCGTTTGAAATTGTTGGGCACAATTGAAATTAAGCCCAAGCTTTGCTAATAATCCAATGTTACTGGCTCGTGAGGATTCATCATGGACATCTGGATCTGGATTATTTGATATGGCGCTGATGAGATCCAATGGCAATGATGATGGAACGTATGATACGCGCGCTTGGATTTAGTACACAGGATCTGCAAAGTATGTGTTAGAAAAATAAAATTCCCTTGCGCCTGGATCGAACCCAGGATCTGCAAGGGATATGCCTTTATAATGTGCACTACCACTGGACCATGTTGTTTTTCTGATATCAATCTGAAACAAATAAAACAAAAAGAATAATAAATATTATGGTCGGAGAAGCTTTGGAGCCCTAGCTCCGGTCGTTTCCTCCGGTGACCTATAATTTCCAAAAATGCACAGATATGATTTTTAAAGCTCTGAAAAGCCATGTCCCCTCTAAATTGAGCCCCCTCATTCCAAATCCACCCTTATTTTTGGCTAAAGATGACTGGATCATGTGTTTCGAATCAAAGTATACCAAAATGGAGATAAAATGGCGTAGGACGATATTGCATGCATGAGGTTATCCTACCGGTTCAGGTCTGTTCAAGCAATACTCAGAATCACGTTAGAAACATCCATCACACCTAAAACTAAACAAATTAAAAGAAATAGATCTTTGAAAAAGAAACACAAAAAAGTTTATGATATGCAGTTTTCGTACGTTTTGGATGATGGAGATTAATCCAAGCTTACTATGTGTTCTTGCTGAGAGTGAATCAAAAGGCTTTTTGCAACAAGGAGGCTTGAAAAAATGGTTTTGGAGTTTGACAACTTTGGAGATTTTTTGCAATTTTTTGTGTGACTACTTGAGGTGTTTTCCAGCCCCCTTGAAGCTTTTTAGTGTACTCTTTATATAGAGGGGATGGAGGGGACAAGAGGGAAAATTAATAAACAGCCATTAAGTTGGTGTTTTAAGGCCATGAATATAACTTTGAAACTTTGCCAAAGACATGCTTTCTTGTCCCTTTTTTTAAATTTGCTATGGACCTGGACACATTTAACTTTCGAATGCCCTCCTTCGAATGACTCTGATTGCCTCCTTCGAATGGCATAGAGTCTTGATTTGAAGTGTTCAAAAACCTTCTTATTAGAGCTTCTTCGATTGAGTCTATCTACTTGCCCTAGTTGCTTGATTCAAATAACTCAAATGAAAACTTCAATATGGCCAATCGAAAACCTTCTTTGTCACCACCTTCGAATTCTAATGCACAAGAGACATGGGCCTGGCCACATGTAGGACCAAGACCCATCATAAGACAAGCTTGTATTCAGTAACCATGTGTCCTTTGAATGGCTCTGATTGCATCCTTCGAATGGCTCTGATTCATCTCCTTCGATGGAGTCCATCCATATCAATTCGAATTGCTCAGATCTTTGATGACTCTGAATTCAGAGTTTTCCCTTATTAGAGTTTCTTTAATTAAGTCAATATCAGCATCAATTCGAATTGCCCAAAATTCTATTCGTCAAAGAATTTGTCCTTTTTGATGAATCTGGATTCGAATCTGTTCAGAGTTTCCTTCATCAGGGCTTCTTCGAAAGCCCCCCAGATCTTTTCTTTTCAATTGACTCTGGATCTTGATTCTATTTTTACAAAGTCTCAAAATTCTGGCTTCTTCGATCAGCCCCTAAGTCCACTCTCTTCGATTGCTCTGACACTACTCAACTAGCCCAATTGAAAGACTTTACTCTGGTCAGTCGAAGCTTCCTTTGGCAGGAATGTGCTTGTGCAGGGGGTTTGGGCTTGGCAGCACACATGATTTTAGTCAGCAAACATATTGGACCAAGACTCATCACAAAGAAAACTTTTTTTCAATAGTAATGTGTCCTTCGAATGGACCAATGAATGCTTCTTCGAAGGGACCATTTGAATGCACCTTCGAAGGGACTATCATGCGTGTTGAAGTATGGAAAACTGTTTCAAAGGGGACCATTTCCCAGTCGAAGCTGGCACAATGGAAGCCAATACCTTATGGGTCGAAGGAAACCTTTTTGCCTAGTGGATTGAAGGCAAATCTGAAGGAGTCTTGGCCTTGTGTGCTGAAGGCAAGCTGAAGAGGGGGGCCTTTGCCTTGTGAATCGAAGACATGTCTGAAGCAGCCCTTTGTCTTATGAATCAAAGACCAATGGAAATGGCCTTTTGCCTTGTAGATCGAAGGCAAGCTGATGGGTCTTTGCCTTGTGAAACCAAGGAAAGCATGAGGAAGATTTGTGAATTAAGCTTGATCGAAGGACATTTAGTGCCCAATTAAAGCTTGTATGAAGGAGTTCATTGTTGGTGAATCAAAGCAAACTTATATGGGATTCTTGCTTTGTACGCTAAAGGCACGCACATAGGGAGTATTTGCCTAGTGCGCAGAAGGCAAGCATAGAGGGAACTGCTGGAATGATACTCGTGGACCAAAGCTTTCTCGAAGGGGAACCAACGCACAATCGAAGCTGATGGGCCAATGCTTGGTCGAAGGGTTTTTAGGAGCCCAGTAGAAGCTTTCTGTTATGCCAATTGAAGGACACTGTTTAGATACCAATTGAAGGACATTGTTGAACTTCCAATCGAAAGACACTTTGCTAACATTCAAAAATTTCATTTTCTTTAGGCAAGTGTTTGCAACCACCCATATAAGAGAAAAAAGCTTGGGAAGCATGAGAGGAATGAGTCGACACAAACAAGGAATGAGTCGACACATGCCATTATGCATCGACTCATACTGAGTTGATTTGGTTTTACAGGAGCAAGGAAAAGTTATGTGTCGATGCATAGATGCATGTGTCGACACATAATGGTTAGAAAATGCAATTTTCTTCTTTTTTACACTGTTTTTATACTTTCTATATACTTTCTTCATTGCTATTCAATATGGTTGTAATATTTAAGCTCTTATTTCATCCCCATTCATAAATTGTACTCCCATCCCCAGATGATGTAATAGCATAGGACTTTATATTTCCGCAATTTATCGCTTTCAAATATAAATGCTAGTAATTAGAGTGTGTATAGAAAGACTAAAATCAACAAGTAGACAACCCTAATTCAAGACAAAAATGCATGAAATCAAAACACTTGCACACTAAACCTCTAGGGTTAACTCCACTTGTTGCCTTGAGAAAATGGTCATGTTATGCATGTGAGATTCCTTAGCAAAAACAACCAAAAATACAAGATCATAGTCCCTCGATGACGCTACGAATGTTGCCTTACAAATGATATTAGTCCCTTAAGAAAAATGCTAAGGTATCTCGCAACATTGCATCTTATGACTATACGATGATCCACGACCGTCCCTTTACATCCAAAGATAGAGCTTCTTACCAATCAATGGTAAGATAGCAATGTCAAAGGAAGAGAGAAATGAACAAAATACTTTTGAGTAGGTAGAACGTTCTTAGTTGCTTGCTCACAATCCATCTTCAAAACAAACATCTTTTCGAACACACAAAACACTTTCAAAACATGAAATATTTTCAATAAGTCCAACACTTTGTATGCATTCTTATAGAGACGAGAATCATTAAAAAAATTTCCTAAATGAAGGCGCTTTTCAAAAATAATTTCAAAATCCACCACAAACACATTTCAAAAAAAGAAATTTCAAAAGTGATCTAGCAAGCAACTAAGAGCTCACAAATAACTATGGATGAAAAGGGTGCTAACACCTTCCCTTTTCATAATATAACCCCCAAACTCAAAAAAATATCTCAAAGGTCTTTCTTGTTCTTTTCACCCTTTCCTTATTGGATAAAAGAAATGTCGATGGCGACTCTTACTATTCGCAACAACTGCGATAAAACGCAAAACACCTAAGTCAATTCTCCCACCGTATTACAGAACTGGCGACTCTGCTGGGGAAATGCTTAAAAATGGGGTGACCTTAGAGCTAGATCACATTTAATTCATTGTTTTATTTATTTGCTTTACACTTATGGATCCTTGTTTGGGTTTGTATTGATCCTCTACCCGGATCTGGGAATATCATTAGGTAAGTAGCAATAGATCGTGGGGACTGTGTGGGGTATACCACCATGGTTAAAGCGATTGCTATGTTAGTGTGACACATTTGTTGGTACCGGTAGCCCTTGAGTCTAGTCAAGGAGAATACATGGCCGCTGTGTGGTGTCATGAAGCGCTAACTGACCTTTGAACCTTTAATTGAACAACTTGGCCATTAGGAAGTAGTGAGATAGTCGGCTTTGGTGCAGTCTGAAGTTGGTTTCTACTCGATACTACACTCATTGAGATCTGACTCTTGGGATATTTCGGTCACCAATAAAGAGGCTTGTGCTAAAACAACGCCCAATGGAAAAGGATTAATGATATTGAGATCCCCTAGAACCCAATTACTTTCTAGGACAGGTTGAACCAACTAAACTTTAAGAGGGTAGTTACCTATGAATCCATGCAAGCCTAAACCTAAGGAATTATGTGCCTTTGTGTACATGACATCATGACATCATACCATGGCATTTTTCAATAACCATTTCAAGGATCTCAAGGGTTTGTGATGCAGACTTATATTGAACCATACGTCTATCAAGGGGAAAGAGGATTTATTTTCCTCTAGTAAAATGTTGTCAAAAATACAAAGAGTCAAGAGATATGACCCACTCGACATGGTGAGCTTAATTCTCGTGGAAGGACATTCAACAATAAGAGGTTCTCCAATCAAAACTATGATCAAAGTTTAACTTCTGACGTTATCTTGTGTTTACCCCGCGAGATTCTTGAAAATATTGCATTTTATGTATCATGCATGTCATTACATAATAGGTATTCTCAAGACAGGTTTCTCATTTATCTCGCTGTTTATTTCAGTAAGAAAATGGCTCTAGAGCAAACAGTTAAAGATCTCCAAGCTCATAACGTCCAGTTCCAACAAGTGCTCCTAAACTTAGCCAAAGGGCAGGAAGATCTGAAAGCACTCTTTACCAAAGGGAGTAAGAAGAAGACTAAGAAAAAGGTTGTCATCCTCAACATGGGAAGAAGGCTCAAGGGGCCTTCCCAACTAGCTCAAAAAGAAGATGCTTCTTCTGAGGAAGAAGACAATCAAGAAGAGGAAGCTAGAAGCACTAGAGATAGGGATAAGCAAGCTACTAAGGACGAAGACTATTCTAAGGAGAAGTATCCACTGGCAGATGGAAAATACAAACAACTTGAAGACCGACTTAAGGCTATGGAAATCAAAGCAGTACCTGGTCTAGACTTTGGAGATTTAGGGTTGGTCCCTGGGGTAGTCATTCCCCACAAATTCAAGATCCCTATCTTTGCCATGTATGACGGGGTATCTTGTCCTAAGATGCATCTGAGATCTCATGTCTGCAAGATTCAGCCACACACCACTGATCAGAAGTTGTGGGTTCACTTTTTCCAAGAAAGCTTATCTGGAACGCAGTTAGAGTGGTTATATCAACTTGAGAGGACTAATATCCACACCTGGGAAGATCTAGCTGCTGCTTTCTACAAGAAGTACCAATAGAACGCTGATCTTGCACCAACTCATGTGCAGTTGCAGAATATGACTATGGGCTCAAATGAAGGCTTTAAGGAGTACGCGCAAAAGTGTAGAGATTTGGACGGCAGGGTGCAGCCACCCTAAACTGGAAGGGGTCTGGTTAATATCTTTATGGGAACTTTGACAGGACCTTTCTTCAATCACCTAATCGGAAGTTCTTCGGCTGGGTTCATTGAGCTGATTCTAATTGGGGAACGAGTTGAAGGAGGAATTAGAAGCGGAAAAATCCAAGTGGCTGCGTCTTTAAGTACTGAAAAGAAGATGTACATTGGAAAGAAAGAGTCCAATGTTGTATATGGCCAGGAGGGACATGCTAGAGGTAACCACAACCAATTTGTAGGAGCTGTACTAATTTCTAATCCTATTCTTGTGCAACAACGCCAGCAGGGGAATCAGCGTAAGAAGGTCGCACCTAAAATAGAATTCACCAAAATCCACATGTCACTGGCTCAAGCGTTACAACACTTGTTGAAGGAAGAGCTGATTGTGTTAAAGGCTCCTCTGCGGAATCCCAATACTTTTGCTCCTAGTTACCATCCCAATGAAAGGTGTGCATACCATTCTGATAGTCTTGGACATGATACGAATGGTTGTTGGGCTCTGAAGAACAAAATTCAAGATATGATTGACGCCAAGGATATTGAAATCGGCCCTCCAGAGACTCCCTACGTGATCACTGCTCCTATGCCAAATCATTGAGAACGTCCAGTTCATTTTTAAATTTTCAATTGTAATTTCTTTTGTTTGTTCGAACACTTATCTATTATGTCAAACTTTGTTTCATTAACGCATTACATATGTTTGTCTTGAATTAATCCATTCGTTTTCACTATATTTAAACTGTGCTTCTTTTCCCTTTTTGTGATATTCAACTTTCATTAAAAGTTGTAAGCCTTTAGAGGGAGGATGACGAAAACAATACCATAATCTCATACAATATGCGTTTGGACAGGCCTTACTGACGATGTACATGCGTTATTTCAATTCCTAAATAGTGGAGTTATAAGGAAGATAATCCCTAGTTAACCCCTTCGAGCTAAAGAAGTAGGAGTTTTCTTTTTCGCACAAATTGAAACCTTTAATCATAACCTGGGGCAGGGTAGTTTCTCAGCTAATTCAAATGCATGTTCAGGCACAAGCTTTCACTTTGTACACAACGAGTGACGTCAAAAACATCCTTCTGAATCAAAAGACAGTGACGGTTCCCTGTAAAATAGGTAGTCGTTATCTCTCAAAAGAAAAGCCCACTGAGTCAAAACCTATGAATGAGACTTAAGAAAAACTGGGGCATCACGCTGACTGTAGTCTCAAAACAAAAAAAGTCAGGCAAAAATTAGGGATAATAAATCAAAAGAGGTCGCTACAAATTCTGAACAATATAAAAATGTTGCAAAAATGACCTCCTTCTCAAATAAACTTCCAATATCTGAACCATCACCAAGATACCGTTCCAGATTCTGTTGGGAGATAAACGCGCAATTAACTGAGTTTAGGACTGGAGAACATCATGGAGAATAGGTTGGGTACCAATAAACTTTGAGCCTTATCCTTTGTTTCTTAAGCCATGAACCATACCACGTTATAACCCCTTAAAAGTCCTAATTGAAGCATGGATTAGTTCAAAAGCATACTGTTACAAAAGGTATCCTGACTCCTGTAAGGCTTACGGTAAATCCTGAGTCAAATTCATATTCTTACAAAATTCTTTTATTTGCTAAAAATGCATTTTCAAAACTTCAAGACAGACATAAACATTGCATTATTTGAATACTACTGTTTGCATATAGCCAATTGTTTAACAACGGAGAAATTCACACGGAGAATATCCAATTAACGAAAATTCTCTCAATGAACAGAATCACTTCAAATTGAAAGGCGCTTCCAATGCAAATCTCTGATAATCAAGGGGCATGACATGTTACTATCCAATCCATCTATGGCAGTCAAGTCGAGATTCTAAGCAATCTCTCAAGAAGTGCTGAATAACCAGGGGCGGGTCTGCATCTGAATCACTTGGGGCATTGAACATGAATTCCAGCAAAGGGTCACGTACGAACAAGCACACATTTTCTGGGAGCACTACAAAACTTACTATTATGGACAGTGACAAATCCCCATAAATTCCCTTTCATAAGGTTATCCCCAGTGAAGTCGCCAGAGCCACCTCTACAAGGCTATCCCCGACAAGCGCAGAAGCATCTTCAAACAAAAGTGGGGCATCCTCCAGCCAATGACATAGTCAAACTCACCAGCGGATAGAGGAGTTTATCTTCTCGCAACGAATGCACACATCATGCCAGTTCCCAAACGAATGGAAATTACCGACAGTTTATCATCTTCTATTTACAATGCAGATGTAGTCTAAATACATATTTATTCTGACATTCATTCCCGACTCCCCTACAGACGCAGTTCAGATATGATCCAAATATGTACGTTGTTGTACCCCAAAATTTTCCCTCTCATTTATCAAATATTTTCTCACAAGATCTCCTCTGGTTCAAGACTGCACAAGGTTTGATCAGCTCAAGACACCTCCTTAAGCACTGATGGCTGAAATTAGGGTTTCAGATTGCACAAGGATAATTGAACTTTTAATGCCTCATATGAATTTAATGGATCATTATAGACCCCCAAGATTTCTCATGTCAAGTTTCAAGTCTTAGATCACATTTTTGCCCAGTCAATTGAGCAGTTGACCTAAAAATCAGCTGTATTGGGGAAAAAGTCAATTGTGGCCAATTTACAGTCAAACTTCATAATTTTTTGATACATATCAACATTATAAACTTATATGTATCATTTGATCAAGTTTGGACCACAATTCTTCAAGAAATTTGATCAGATCATCAAAAGTGCAAAATGGTTAAAATTAGGGTTTTGATTGCGAAAGGGAAATTTCTGATGTTTGACCTAGCAAATGGTTAATTGGTTTGAGGTGTGATCTCAAGAGTTCAATTGCATCATTTTGAACTAATGACGTAACTCAAAACATTGCTCAAGGTCATTTGATTGATAGTTGATTTTCAGTCAACTAATCAAAAGTCGACTGTATACTGAAAAGTCAAACTTTGACTTTTTGGTCAAAATCAAATGTCAAAGATCACAATTCATCAAAATATGTCAAAATATAAAACTTTTCCATCAAGAAATAAAAAATTCAAGATTTCATTTTGAAAAGTCAAAGTTTTCAAACTTAGAAATTTTTCTAAGTGTTAAAAACTTCAAATTTTTTCACAATTTTGAGCCAATTTTTCACCATGATGCAAGATGATTCAAAGGAAACTTTAAAAATGAAAGTTGTAGATCTCTATGAGATATAAAACATTTATTTACACAACTTCTCCTAGAAATGCTTGGATCTCACTTTATTAATCCATGAAGTCATGGTCATGAAACTAAAACACTTAGTGAAATTTTGAGCATTTTAGGTCAGGATTTTGACCTAACTTCTGACCCAAGTTTCACATAGTTCCATTTGGATTTTTCAAAAGTGATTCAAAGAGGGGTTGTATATCACATTACAATCTTTATAAAATGTCCAAGAACTCCTTGAGATCATTTGTGAGCAAGGAGAATCGAAGGCCAGAAGTTGGGGTTTCAAGTTGTTTTGCAAGGAAAAATTTGTGATGCATCATGAACCAAATCCATAGCCATGCTGCACAATCTTGCTTTGCAGGCCTCTAAACCTCAAGATCTCTCCCTAATTAGAATATTACACTTGCTTTTGAGCTATTATCCATTTGATTCAAGCTTTATCCAAGATAATTTTCCATTAATGGCACAAAGGCACCATTGCCATTTACATAAAGCAAGCTTAATGCAAAGTCAACTTGCATTGAGCTTTGCACTTGTTCCTTCTGCACAAACTTCCTCTACAAATTTAGATAAGCATGTTTAAAGTTGGTAACCACTCTAGATATCTTTGTACTATACATTGAAACCATGTTTGTCAACCTTACTTCAAAAACAAGCCAAGAAGCAAAAACATGTGATCTTGTACTTCTGACCACCTCAAGTGTCCGAACCTTTTCCATACATATACACAAGTCATTCCTAAGAAAACACACGCATACACAAGCCCTAAAACACCCAAGAACTCAGAACGGAATCAAAAATCACCATTGTTGCACATTCTGACCAAAAACTTGAAACTCACATCTCCCTCGTGCGTTTTCAAGCCTTTTGGTTCTTAAAGCTTCTAAACATCAAATACAAATCATCCCTGTCCCTGTTACACAACTGTAACTCCATTTCCATCTTCCTCCATAGCCAAAAATAGAGCACTGCACCTCCAAGCCATTTCAGCCACTCTTAACTCAAGCTAACCATTGCATTAGCTTCCTGGGAACTTGAGGAAGCTAACCTAATCATTGCAGCACCTTGAATCAAGCTCATTTTTATTTCACGATTTCCAGTTTTGAGGTATTTTTCTTGAACTTCTATCTCATTACTTAGACATTGTTATGCTTGCATTTGTGAAGATAAAATGTAGACATCATTGTCCTGAAGCTGTACATGTCCATAGATTTTATTTATATTGATTGAGCTAGGAGAATTTTAGGATTGAACCTATGAAAATAATTAGGTCTGAATTTGGTACTTTCAAAAATTCTCATTCGTCTTTGATTTATAGTTTATGATATTTATATGGTTGGATTCATATGGAAAAATGGAGCAACTTTCATGTTTGCACTTTCCATTTTTATTGAGAAATGAATGAGATACAGGTGGTATGGCTGGAGGTTGAAGATGAAGTGTATTCATGACTCATTTTGTATTATATATTTATCATTTCATTTAAATTAACGGATGTATAGCCACCCCAGTTGTAAGGCAGCACGCTGGTAACCAAAAGGGCGTGGGTTCAACACCCAGCGTGCTGCCTTTTGCATTTTTCACATTTTTTTTACATTTGTTTTGTTTCAGGAAGCGCTCGGGCCTCCGTTCCATGGACCTGACTTTTTTTCTTAACATTACCCCCATGTTTCAACTTTAACCTCCCTGACTTTTCTTTATATTTTATTTTCATTTTTTTTATTTTCTTTATTATAATAATAATAATTATTATTATTAATATCATTTTTTTTGCTACTAATAAAAAAACCCAAAAATATTTATATTTTATTATTTATATTTATTAAGTTTATTTTCTTCATAAAAACTAAAAGAACAAGAACATTTTTTTCATTTAATAAATTAATTTCTTTTTTTATTCAATATATATTTAGACTAGGGTTTAACTATTATATTATTTTCTTGTGAATAAAATCAATTTAGAACTTAGGACTTTTATTTGATTAATTTTATTTACTAATTAAATTCACAAAAACCCTAAAAAAACTTGTTCTCTTTAAATTAATTTATTTTACTAACTTAATCTTAATTTTCTTATTTTTAGTTAATTATTTTATTTTAGTTAACTAGGTCAAAAAACCCTTTTCATGAAAATCAAACAAAAAAATCACATTTCTTTTTACATTTACATTCTTGCATTTTTTACTTATTCAATTTTGTACATTTATTCAAATTCAATATGGTTGTAATAAATAACTAGGGTTTTAATTTCTTGCAATTCCCCATTTGTAAATTTGTATACCCCCTCCCCTAAATGATGTTATAGCTTAGTATTTTTATTTTTCACAATTTAATGCTTTATATACAAATGCTAGTAATTAGGGTTTGTATGGAAAGATTAAAACCAACAAATAGAAAACCCTAATCAAGACAAATCAAGCATAAAAACCAATGCACTTTCACACTTACACCCTTAGGGTAAACCCACTTTGTTGCCTTACAAAAATGGCCATATTATGCATGTGAGGTATCTTAGCAAAAACAAACAAAATACAAGATCATAGCCTCTCGATGATGCTATTCATGTTGCCTTCCAAATTGATCTTAGTCCCTAAAGAAAATGCTAAGATATCTTACAACATTGCTAATCATCGCTAAACGATGACCCTTGCTTGTCCCTTTTACATCCAAAGATATGGTTACTTACCAAATCAATGGTAAGATAACAATGTCAAAGGAAAGAGGAAATAAACATGAAAGACTTTTGAGTAGGTAGATTGTTCCTAGTTGCTTGCTCAATTTCAAAACCAAAAAACATCCTTGCTATTTTCAAAACAAACACCAACACTTTCAAAAACACATTTCAAACTTGAAAACATTTTCAAAAGATCAAACACCTTTGTATACATTATTACAAACGAGAATCAGTACAAGGTTTGCCTAAACAAATGGCGCCTTTTCAAAATACTTTCAAAAACCACACAAAGCATATTTTCAAACAAAGGTAAGTGACCTAGCAAGTAATTAAGATCCCATGAAAAACCATGGATGAAAAGGGTGCTAATACATTCCCTTTTCATAATCTACCCTCCGAACTCAAGAAAACATCTCAAATATCTTTCCTGTTCTTTTCAGCCTTTCCTTTTGGATAAAAGAAAATTCGGTGGCGACTCTTGCTAACCGCAACATTTGCGATCAAACACAAAACAACCAAGTCAGTTCTACCACCATGTTACAGATGTCATTCTGATATTCATTCAATATCTCCTCATATACAACCAAGGCTCGAATTCATTATGACATTCCCCAGCTGAGTTTGGCCTTAACTGAAAAAAGAAACCTTGCAGAGTTCTCCACCAAAAGAATTCATCTCCCTAATAAGGTCTTCAAAATATTCTCCTCAACAAGGTTTGTTTCCCTAACAAACTACATATTTCCCAACACAGATCTTTTCTCAGGCTATTACAAATCAATGGACAAAACCCCTTTGTCCCCAGGGAAATCGTTACTATCCCCAGAAAGTTGCTGCAAAGCATGGAATTCGACCAGATACCAGTTAACTTTTATTCTCCCCGGTCAAGTTTCCCCATTAGAGAAACATACAACCAAAGTTTCTAAACTCAATTCCCCAAACAGAAATCAGCACATCCCTAATGGAGTTTCTTCAAACAAATAAGCAAGGATCCCTAGTGGAAGTATTCTAAACAAAGTTAAAGATACACATAATCTTCATCTCTAGAAGTAGCCCGAGATTTAGTCTCCCAAAACTCCCCAGCAGTAGTCAAGAATTTATTTTCCCAGACAAAGTTACACTTTGACCACATTTCACATTTTATACATCATATCATATGCATACAAAACGCATATAGCATTCTCATTCATTTTGAGAGCATCATTACACAATATATTACATACATCATGCCCTTGCATGAAACTAACTTTATCTTTTCAGGCCGGTTCCCGAATAGGTAGATCACATAAACAGTCTATCATCTGTCAAATACAATCAGCCAAAGATTCTCTTATAGATATAGTCCAGATACAATCCAGAGAGGATGACATTCTGACACTTATTCCAAATTCTCTTCTAGATACAGTCCAAATATGATCCTGAGATGGGTGACATTCTGACACTTATTCCATATTCTCTTCTAGATACAGTCCAGATACGATCCAGAGACGGGTAACATGTTAGAACAAGATTAGTTCTGATCTATCTCAGAGTTTTGATGATAACAATAAATTATATTTTAGATAATTTATACTTTGATGAACATACTTGACTATTTTAGATAATGTTCTGTCAAGAAGCATTCTGAAATGCTAAGCAAAAAAATTATGAAGAAGGTCTTTAATGAAAGAACCTTTTGTTTTAAGCGCATCTGCTGACTCTGGTAAGACAATCTATTTAAATATATCTTCTAACATTTAGCAGATTTCCTTGCTCAGAAGATTACTTGAAAGAAAGCGCTGATCAAGTTCTTAGCAAGCAAAGCACTACCTAGAAGTTGAAGTAGAGCATGTTCTGAAATCAAGACGTTGAAGCATGTTATGAAACAAACATTATAACTAACTTGTCTTGTCAAGCGTAGGAAACATGTTCTTACAAGTTGTCGTTTGCTCATTAATGCAAAGACGGCTGCAAGCACTCAAGTGTCTAAAGCTAGTTTCTTGGAAAATGGAATAGTGTAAGGAAACACACAGGCATTTAATGCTCTCCACTTTTCTGAAGGAAGAAATGGTCTTTTTTGTTCTTGCTATAAACAGAAGGACATTTATTTCAAGCAAAAAAACAGCGAAACACTTTTCAAAAAGGGAAGCAAGAAACTACGTGAAAAATTCTGGGCTCACAAACTCTTTGATCATACATTTTGTGAAATTTATTCTAAGTGAAAAATCACAGTTGTGATATAGTTTGATTAAAAGCAAATTCTATTTCACTATCTGTAAAAGATTAAACTCTTGTAATTTCTCCTTGAGAGACCAAGTTTGGTCAGATTTCTCAAGCAGACTAGGACTAGATTTAAGTCTTAGTGGTGTTAGTCACTTGTAAGATTACTTGTGCATTGTTAGTCACAACAGTTGTTGTGTGTTTGTAATCAGTTGATTATAGTGGATTAAGTCCTTGTTGAGAAAGGAGAAATCACCTTGACGGGTGGACTGGAGTAGTTTGAGTTCAAACGAACTAGGATAAAAATAACCTTGTCTTTCCTTTATTGTTGAAGCTTTGTTTTGAAAAGAAAAAGAGTCACTTATTCACCCCCCCCCCCTTCTAAGTGTTTTCTTACCCCTTCAATTGGTATCAGAGCTTGACTCTGAGCTCAACACTTAATTGTGTCAGGAAAAGATCCAGAAGAAAACATAATGGCTGCTGAACAAAACAACAATAGTTACAGCAAACCTCCTGTTTTTGATGGAGAAGATTTTGAGTACTGGAAAGACAGACTAGAAAGTTTCTTTCTAGGTCATGATAGTGATCTATGGGATATAGTTTTGGATGGTTATACACATCCTACTGACTCAGAAGGAAACAAAGCTAACAGAAAAAATATGGATAGACTACAAAAAGCTGAATTTAAAAATCATCATAGAGCTAGAAATATTTTTCTAAATGCAATTTTTAAAGTTGTATATGAAAAAATCACTAATAGAGATACAACGCATGATATGTTTGAGTCTCTTAAAATGACTCATGAAGGAAACGCTCAAGTTAAGGAGTATAAAGCTCTGGCTTTAGTTCAGAAGTATGAAGCCTTCAAAGTTAAAGAAAGTGAGTCTATAGAAGCAATGTTCTCTAGGTTTCAAACTATGATCGCTGGTCTAAGAGTTTTGAACAAGGGATATACTAAAGAAGATCATGTTAAAAAATCATCAGAAGCTTATCCAGAAGATGGGCACCAATGGTCACTGCTTTCAAAGTTTCAAAGGATATGAACAACGTGTCTCTGGAAGAACTCATCAGCGCTCTCAGAAGTCATGAGATAGAACTTGATGAGCACAAGCCTCTGAAGAAAGGTAAGTCTCTAGCCCTTAAATCAATTAAAAAAATTTGATACTAACGCTTTTCAGGCTAAAGAAGAAAACTCTGAAGAATCGGCATCAGAAGAAGACGAACTATCCTTGCTCTCCAAAAGGATCAATCATCTGTGGAAGCACAGACAAAAGAAGTTCAGAAACTTCAAGAAGTCAGAAGGTAAACCTGAATCTTCTGTACACAAAAAGTCAAACAGAAGAGAGATCATCTATTATGAATTCAAAGAACCTGGTCACTATAAAAGTGATTGTCCAAAGCTTCAAAAAGAAAAACCAAAGAAAAGGTTTGGTAAGAAGAAAGGGATGATGGCAACCTGGGATGACTCAGACTCTTCTGAAGATGAATCTGGTTCTGAAGACGAAAATGCCAACCTAACTTTGATGGCTACCATAGCAGATGACTCAGACTGTGGGTCAGAACCAAGAGAGATATTTTTTGAATTCACTAGAAATGAACTTGCTGTTAGTTTATCATAACTTCTGGAAAACTATAGTAAACTCAAAATCAAATACAAGAAACTCAAGAAGACTCTTGCATCTGACATTGAGAAACATGAAGTAGAAAAATCTGAACTCTTAGAAAATAATTTTAAACTTAAAAAAGAAATTCAAAATGTTCAAAAAACTTCTAGTTCAGAATCTGTGTCTAGTTCAAAAGATATTCTGAAAGAATATGACTATAGTTTTAAAACTTTCCTAGCTAAAAGCATAGATAGAAGCAAAATGGCTTCAATAATCTATGGAGTTAGTGGGGAAAACAGAAAAGGAATTGGATATGAACCTCCAAAAGGGAAGGAGACATACATACCAAAACCTGTTTCTAAAATGACTTTCACTTACAAACCTCTGAATAAACAATTCAAGTTTGGACACTCACATGATATAAAATATACATCACATTCTAGAAACTCTTATGCTAACCCAAAGTTCAAACAGAACTTTAAACACTCTAACCCAAAAGGACCCAAAAAGATATGGGTACCTAAGGATAAAATAATTTTTGTTACAGATGTCCTTAACAGCTCAATTGAGACACCAGTCATGGTACCTGGACTCTGGGTGCTCACGACACATGACGGGAAAAAGGTCTATGTTCCAAAGTCTGGAACTTAAAGCTGGAGGAGACGTGAAGTTTGGAGGTAATCAAAAAGGGAAGATTATTGGTTCTGGAACCATTGGAAACGGTAACCTTCCTTCTATCTCTAATGTTTTATTAGTAGAAGGATTAGCTCATAATCTATTGTCCATAAGTCAATTAAGTGACAATGGTTATGACATTATCTTCAATCAAAACTCCTGTAAAGCTGTAAGTCAAAAAGATGGATCAATCCTCTTTTCTAGCAAGAGAAAGAACAACATTTACAAAATTGATTTATCAGATCTTAAATCTCAACGTCAAATGCCTTTTGTCTATTAGCAATGAGCAATGGTTATGGCACAGAAGATTGGGACATGTCAGTCTTAGAAAAATCTCTCAACTAAATAAATTAAATTTAGTCAGAGGACTTCCCAATCTGAAGTAAAACTCAAAAGCTCTGTGCGAAGCATGCCAAAAAGGAAAATTTTCAAAACCTTCCTTTAAATCCAAAAATGTTGTCTCTTCCTCTAAGCCATTAGAGTTACTTCATATTGATCTGTTTGGGCCAATTAAAACTGCATCCATCAGAGGCAAGAAGTATGGATTGGTCATTGTTGATGACTTCAGCAGATGGACATGGGTAAAGTTTTTATAATACAAGGATGAGTCAGATTCTGTGTTCATTGACTTCTGCACTCAAGTGCAAAACGAAAAAGATTTTAAAATCATAAAAGTCATAAGTGATCATGGTGGTGAATTTGAAAATCATTATTTTGATTTTTTTTTTAAAAATAAAATGGTATTGTTCATAATTTTTCTTGTCCTAGAACTCCCTAGCAAAATGGAGTTGTAGAAAGAAAGAATAGAACATTACAAGAAATGGCCAGAACCATGATCAACGAAACTAATATGGAAAAGCAGTTTTGGGCAGAAGTTGTGAACACAGTGTGTTACATTCAGAATAGAATCTCTATAAGACCTATTCTTGAAAAGACTCCCTATGAATTGTGGAAAAACAGAAAGCCCAATATTTCTTATTTCCATCCTTTTGGATGTACTTGTTTTATTCTGAACACCAAAGAAACTCTGAACAAGTTTGATTCTAAAGCACAAAAGTGTTTTCTACTTGGATATTCTGAACGCTCAAAAGGCTATAGAGTATACAACACAGAAACTCTGATTGTTGAAGAATCAATCAAAATCAGGTTTGATGATAAGCTTGGCCAGCAACAGCCAAAGCAAATTGATTTTTCTGTAGGTACAGAAGATCATCTGTCAAACTCTGAAACTTCAGAAGCAAAAGTAAACTCAGAACAAAAGGAAGACTCAGCCAATCATCCTCTTCACAATGCTCTGGACAACCTCAGAATCTCTGATCAACCCACTCAGAAAAGGTTTCCTAGAATATCTTCAGCTCATAAAGAAGACGTAATCATTGGAAGAAAAGAAGATCCCATCAGAACAAGATCCTCTCTTAGAATTAATGAAGAATCTTTGTTTGGTTTGGTTTCTCTGATTGAACCAACTTCCATTGATGAAGCTCTGGAAGATAATGATTGGATCTTATCAATGCAAGAAGAACTCAATCAATTCTCCAGAAATGATGTATGGAATCTAGTTCCAATACCCAAAGGATTCAACATTATAGGAACCAAATGGGTTTTCAGAAAAAAGCTGAACGAGCAAGGAGAGGTGATCAGAAAAAAAGCATGACTGGTTGCACAGGGTTATAGTCAACAAGAAGGAATTGATTATAATGAAACCTTTGCCCCAGTTGGCAGGTTAGATTCTATAAGATTACTAATTTCTTTTTTGTTGTACAAAATAACATTTCATTATATCAAATGGATGTTAAAAGTGCATTTTTAAATGGCTATATTGAAGAAGAAGTTTATGTTCATCAACCTCCTGGATTTAGTGATTCAAAACATCTAGAACATGTATTTAAATTAAAAAGTCTTTGTACGTTTTAAAACAAGCTCCCAGAGCTTGGTATGATCGTCTGAGTAATTTTCTTTTAGAAAAAGATTTTACCAGAGGGAAAGTGGACACAACTCTTTTCAGAAAGACATTTAAAAATGATATATTAATTTGTCAAATTTATGTTGATGATATAATTTTTGGAACCTCTAATATCTCCCTTGGAAAAGAATTTGCTAAGACCATGAAGGCAGAATTTGAAATCAGCATGATGGGAGAATTGAAGTTCTTTTTGGGAATTCAAATCAACCAGACTCCAGAAGGTACTTTCATACATCAGACGAAGTATGTTAAAAACTTTTGAAGAAATTTCAGATGTCAAAAAGCAAAGATTCTAAGACACCTATGCATCCAACCTGCATTTGGGAAAATATGAGGTAAGTATGAAGGTAGATCAAAAGCTCTATAGAGGTATGATTGGATCCCTTCTCTATCTGACTGCATCTAGACCTGATATACTATTCAGCGTGTGTTTGTGTGCTAGATTCCAATCAGATCCTAAAGAATCTCACTTAACAACTGTTAAGAGAATTCTTAGGTATCTGAAAGGTACTCCTAATCTGGGTTTGTGTTACAAAAGATCACAAGATTACAGACTAGTAGGTTATTGTGATGCTGACTTTGTTGGAGATAGAATTGAAAGAAAGAGCACCTCTGGAAGCTTTTAGTTTCTGGGTGACAATCTTATCTCGTGGTACAGCAAGAAGCAAGCAACAATTTCACTTTCAACCACAGAAGCTGAGTATATATCTGCTGCTGGATGTAGTTCTCATATGATTTGTATGAAAAGTCAACTAGAAGATTTCAATCTTTATGAAAGTAAGATTCATATCTTCTGTGATAATAATTCTTCTATTTGTCTTTCTAAGAATCCAATTTTACATTCTAAAGCCAAACATATTGAAATTAAATATCATTTTATAAGGGACTATATTCAGAAGGGAATTTTAAATTTAATTTTTGTAAAAACATACCATCAATGGGCTGACATTTTTACCACACCCCTTTCAGAAGATAGATTTAATTTCATTTTGAAAAATATTTGTATGGAATTATGTCCTGAATAAAATAATATTTATCTTCTGTGTTTGACTTCAGAATATTCTGAAATGAATGCCCTGATTAACAACTCTTCAGAAGTTAGAAGAGAAGTTGCATCAGAAAGTATATGAAAAGTTATGAAATGTTCTAACGTTTCATTTCTAAGTATAGTTCAGAAATTCATTAGAACAAACAGCTGTTACATGCATCCTTCAGAAAATGAACACGTGGTGCATTTCTGAAAGGTCACGCGTGCAAAAGCTACTGATGATGTTCTAGGTAACTGTTAATGATTAGCCATAATCTCACATTTTCCCTATTTTTTAGCAAAATCATTAAATGCACGTAATGATGAGATTCGTTTTAAATTCTTTACAAATTCTTTTTAATTTTATTCCTAAACCTATTTCTGAAACTGTTGCATATAAATACTTTTTGAAAAACCCTTTTTCATTCTTTACTATCTCTTTCAAACTCAATCGTTTCTGTACTTTTTCTCTAAAACCCTTTTCTTCAATCTCTCATCTCTAAGAACTTCAATGGCTTCTTCTTCTTCTACCCACTCTGAGCAATACATAGTGCCTGAAAGAATAACCCTCATTCCTGTAGACAATTTGGAAGTTTTAAGTGAGTTAATGGTAGATTTTGAGAATCTAAGAGAAAATGGTTTTGACTTGTTCCCTGCTGTTAAGTTTCAAGGTTGGGAGAACTTTTTTGATCATCTCATTGGTCCAGTGTTTCCAAATCTGGTGAAGGAATTCTGGATACATGCTATTGCAACTCCTAAGGTTATTCTCTCTTTCGTAATGGGTAAGGAAATATCCATTACAGAAAATCAAATTAGAAAGTTGCTAGGGTTTAAAGGACTTGGAGTTACAGGTATGCCAAGTGGAAGGATAGAAATGTCAAGAGTCTACTCAGAGATTTTCACAAATGGGCAAGGATCTTCAAAAGTCAGGGATTTGAAAGATAAATACAAGATTTTGGCAAGGATTATCCATGGATGTATTCACCATATGAAGGACACCAGCTCTCCAGATTACATTAACGCTGATCAACAATACTTACTGTTCTGCCTTGGAACAAATGTAAAAATTGATTTGCCTTATTTGCTATTTGAACATCTCTGGAACCATGTAAAAGAGACTAGGGAAGCTGAAAGGATGAAAACCCCAAATCCAAAAGGAATTGGATTCCTATGGGTAGATTAATATCAAACATTCTGACTGAGAATGGTCTGATTGCTCACTTAGATAAAGCCAATCTTCTGGGGGATCTAGAACCTACTTGTTGTAAGACTATGACTGGGAAGAATTTACTGAAAAGGAAAATAATTGACAAGCTGCTGGTGGAACCAACTCCGTATGTGTCAGCTGTTGTGAAGAGGAGAAGGATATCTATTGCTGATTTCCCTCTGTTCAACTCAGGAGATCATCCATGAATCATCCTGCACTACATTGAAATCTGCAAAGATACTGGATCACCTATTGATCCAGCTTGGCTCCAATGAAGAAATCAAGCTGCTCCGGATGTTGTTCTCCAGGAATCTTTGAAGAGGAAAGCTGTTGAAGGACCTTCTGCCACTCCTCAGAAGAAGAAAAAGAAGACAGGTAAACATGCTGAAACTATCACTGTTTATGATTCTGTCAATGTATCTACATCTGCTGAACCCTTCTAAACCTTAGGAGATATAGATGTTGATATTGACTTGATCTTACCATCGAATCTCTTGCTGACAACCCTCAGAAAAATCAAGTTTTATCAGATTTGAGTGACTTTGACTCTGATGAACACTCTGACACCCAATCAGAACCTTCTCAATCAGAACCCTCACACTAAGAACCCCCTGAACCATCTGTTTTTCAACCCATTCCTGCTGAACGTTTTTCAAAACCTCCTCCCAGACCTCTATCACCCAGACCCACTGGATGGTATGATGTTGGCTCTTGGAGAATTCCAGGGATAAATGAACTTCTGGCCATTATAAAGCCTCCTTTCAACTTACCATCTGAGAACATTTTTTATATGAATCGACCACGGCCTCAAAACCCCATTTCCATTTCTGAAAATACAATAATAATTTCAACTGATGTCACTCCACCTACTTCACCACAACACCAAACACCAAACTCACCTATACACTCACCCCCTCATATTCCAGAACAACAATCTTTTAAACCATCTGAAACTGTTGAATCATCCGAACCTCATGAACAATCAGCACCACCTAACTTTGTTAACCAACCTGATCATTCAGCCACTCCTGAACCAACCAAAAATCCTGACCCTTCTAGCTTTTTAAGAACTGTAGTGGATTATGAATCTCTACAATTCTTGAAAAACAAACCTTTCAAGAAGGTTGTCCCAAAACCTGTTCAGCCAGATGCGAATACATTGTTTCTGAATTTTATAACAGATGTTCAAGCATGGTTAAATATGTTAGAACAATGTTTGAATCTAGTACCCTACATTTGAGTTTTGATGATAACAAAGTGAAAAGATATAGTATTTATATGTTTCATGTTTGAATTATATGCTGCCTAAAATTGCTATGCTCTGACTTGCAGATACGCTGATTAAAATAAGCAAGATCACTTCTTCAGCATCAGAACTTGATTTGATACACCAGCATCAGAAGTTGCTGAATCAGAACGTGAAGATCAGATGATCAACTCACGTACTTGCTGAAGCTTGATGAACAGAACTCCGCGTAAACACTCTGATACAGAAACAATAGTTCATCAGTAGCGAAGCAGAATCAGAATGAGCCAAGCCAGAACGTGCATTGAAGAAGCAACGGTACTGTGCATTGAACGCTAATCAATTCCAACGGCATCATTCTAGACAAGATCTGCTCAAAAAGGAAAGCTTGTTATTAGCATTGAATCAAGAATATTGCATTCAACGTTCATCTTCTCAAGTGCTATATAAACAAGGCTTCGAAGATTATAATGGCTAATGCTTCCAAAATCTCTACACGCACAAAGCTGAACAATAATCTTCATCTACCAGTTTTGCTAAACCAACAAACTCTGATACTCCATTAGCGTTTAGCAACCTAGTATTCTAAGCTTAATTTGTGTATACATCACAGTTGTGATATAGTTTTGTAGAAAACATTCACACACATTTGTTTTGTACCTTTGTAAGAAAGTGTTGCCTTGACAAACCGGATTGTGGTTTGAATCAAGAAGGCTTTAGCAGTTGTTAAAGCAGATTTGTATTCAGTTGAATATAGTGAATTAAGACCTCGTTGGAGAGAGGCGAAATCACCTTGACGGGTGGACTGGAGTAGTTTGAGATCAAACGAACCAGGATAAAAATATCTTGTCAATTGCTTTAAGATTCCAGTTTTACAATTCAACCCCCCCCCCTTCTTGTGTTTTTCACCCCTTCAATTGGTATCAGAGCGCCTGGTTCTGAGCTAAAACACTTAACCGTGTCAGTACAAGATCCAGCGTCAGAAAAACACAATGGCAGGAAACAACTCTCATTTCAGCAATGACAACAATGAGGATAGAGACAGATTCAGCGGCAAACCTCCAGTCTTTGATGGAGAAAACTTTGATTACTGGAAAGACAGAATTGAAAGCTTCTTTCTAGCACATGATGCTGATCTGTGGGATATGGTGACAGATGGATACACGCACCCTGTGAATGCAACTGGTCAGAAGATTGAAATAAAATCAATGACTGATCAACAAAAGCGTGATTTCAAGAATCACCATAAGGCCAGAACCATCCTCCTCAGTGCCATCTCCTATACTGAGTATGAAAAGATCTCCAACAGAGACACAGCTAAGAACATCTTTGATTCTCTCAGAATGACGCATGAGGGCAACGTTCAAGTCAAGGAAACAAAAGCTCTGGCGCTCATTCAGAAGTATGAGGCGTTCAAAATGGAAGAATCTGAATCCATTAAAACTATGTTCTCTAGATTCCAAATTCTGGTAGCTGGTCTCAAAGTTCTGGACAAAGGATACTCTACTGCTGACCATGTCAAGAAGATAATCAGAAGTTTACCCAAGCAGTGGAGGCCTATGGTTACTGCTCTGAAGCTAGCGAAGGATCTCAACAAAATCACTCTGGAGGAACTTATAAGCTCCCTCAGAAGTCATGAGATAGAGCTAGAAGCTGATGAGCCTCAGAAGCAAGGTAAGCCTTTAGCTTTAAAATCTAACAGAAAATCTGAATCTAAAGTTTTGCAGGCAGTTGAAGAAACATCTGATGGATCCTCATCAGAAGAAGACGAGCTTTCCCTTCTCTCCAGAAGAGTAAATCAACTGTGGAAGCAAAGACAAAGGAAGTTCAGGAATCCCAGAAGATCTGATCAGAACGAGTCTTCTTCCAGATACAGAAGAACAGATTCTTCCTCTGGATACAGAAGATCTGAAGGCTCCTCTGGTAGCAAGAAGCCAAATACAAAAGACATCATCTGCTACGAGTGCAATGAGCAAGGACACTACAAGAGTGACTGTCCAAAGCTTCAGAGGGAAAAGCCCAAAAAGAAGTTTGGAAGAGAGAAGAAGAAAAGTCTCATGGCCACATGGGATGACTCTGACTCGTCTGAAGCTGACTCAGAATCAGATGATGAAAGGGCAAACATAGCGCTCATGGCTAACATTCCAGATGACAGTGAAGCTTCTGAATCAGACTCAGAATCAGACACAGAAGAGGTATTCCCTAACTTCGCTGTTAATTTTACAAAGGCTGAACTTGCTGAAAGCCTCAATGAAATTCTGGAACGTTATCAGCAGATTAGAGCTAAATTCAGAGACCTGAAAAGGACTCTTGAATCTGACTCTAATAAGTCTGAGAGTCTCAAATTGGAAAACTCTGAGCTGAGAGATAAAATTTTAAAATTAGAAAACTCTTTACAAAACTCTCAGAAGGAACCAATTTCTGAAACTCCCAGCAACTCTGATGAGATCATCAAGGAGTATGATCATAGTTTCCAGAAGTTCCTTGCTAAAAGCATAGATAGAAGCAGAATGGCTTCAATGATCTATGGAGTTAGCAGAAACGGCAGGAAAGGAATAGGATACCTAGGTAAGGTTCCTACACCTAAGAATGTCATGGATTTAACCATTAAACACACTCCTCTAAATTCACACTTTGTGTATGGTCACACACATGACATCAAATATACTAGTAGTAAGCACTCTGTGAAACCAAAATTCAACCAGAGTTTTGGTAAAACTAACAAGTCAGGACCCAAGAAGATCTGGGTACCTAAGGACAAAATAATACATGTTGCAGATATCTTTAGCAGCAAGTCAGAAACACCAGTCATGGTACCTGGACTCTGGCTGCTCACGACACATGACGGGAAGAAGGCATATGTTCCAAAGCCTGGAACTTAAGCCTGGAGGCCACGTTGGCTTTGGAGGCAATCAGAGGGGAAAGATAATTGGCTCTGGAACTGTAGGTAACGGAAATCTTCCCTCTATTAATAATGTTCTGCTAGTTGATGGATTGATGCATAACCTGTTATCCATAAGTCAATTAAGTGATAACGGTTATGATATAATCTTTAATAAAAAATCATGTAAAGCTGTTAGTCAGAAAGATGGGACTATCCTGTTTAATGGAAAGAGGAAAAACAACATTTACAAAATCAAACTTTCTGAACTAAAGAGTCAGAACGTAAAATGTCTTCTGTCTGTTAACAACGAGCAGTGGATCTGGCACAGAAGATTGGGGCATGTTAGTATGAGAAGAATATCTCAGATTAACAAACTCAATCTGGTCAGAGGACTTCCAAATTTGAAGTTCAATTCAAATGCTCTGTGTGAAGCATGTCAGAAAGGCAAATTTGCAAAACCTTCTTTTAAATCCAAAAATGTTGTTTCTACCTCTAAGCCATTAGAACTTCTGCACATTGACTTATTTGGACCAGTTAAAACTGCTTCAGTCAGTGGCAAGAAGTATGGGTTAGTAATCGTAGATGACTATAGCAGATGGACATGGGTAAAGTTCTTAAGACACAAGGACGAGTCACACTCTGTGTTTGTTACCTTCTGTAACCAAGTTCAGAATGAAAAAGATCTTAGAATCGTTAAAGTCAGAAGTGATCATGGTGGAGAATTTGAAAATAAAGATTTCGAGTCATTCTTTAATGACAAAGGCATTCTGCATGATTTCTCTTGTCCTAGAACTCCCCAATAAAATGGAGTTGTAGAACGAAAGAACAGAACATTGCAAGAAATGGCCAGAACCATGATCAATGAGACAAACGTTGCTAAGACTTTCTGGGCAGAGGCAATAAACACAGCGTGCTACATTCAGAATAGAATCTCAATAAGACCTATTCTGGAAAAGACTCCATATGAATTGTGGAAGAACAGAAAGCCCAACATTTCGTATTTTCATCCATTTGGATGTACTTGCTATATATTGAATACAAAGAATTATTTGAACAAGTTTGATTCTAAGGCACAGAAGTGTATTATGTTAGGATACTCTGAACGCTCAAGAGGGTACAGAGTATACAATACAGAAACACAGATTGTGGAAGAATCAATCAGTGTTCGTTTTGATGACAAGCTTGACTCTGAAAAGTCAAAGCAGAATGAAAATCTTGCAGGTATAGAAATTGAATTTGCAGGTTCTGAAGACAAGTCATCAGAAGCTCTCAACACAGACATTCCTTCAACGTCTGAAAGAAGCAATGCTAGAAATCCTACAACTGCTGCTGATCAACCTCAGAAGAGATTACCCAGAAGCAGTTTGGATCACCCAGAAGAAACTATCCTAGGAAGAAAGGAAGATCCAATCAGAACAAGAGCAAGCTTCAGAAACTCTGAAGAAACTCTTATGGGACTTGTGTCTCTGATTGAACCTTCTTCTATTGATGAAGCACTTCTGGACAACGACTGGATTCTGGCAATGCAAGAAGAGCTGAATCAATTCACCAGAAACGACGTATGGGATCTCGTTCCCAGACCAAAAGGATTCAACGTCATTGGAACAAGATGGGTGTTCAGAAACAAGCTTAATGAACAAGGTGAAGTCGTCAGAAACAAGGCACGATTGGTTGCACAAGGTTATAGTCAGCAAGAGGGGATAGACTATACAGAAACCTTTGCCCCAGTCGCCAGGTTAGAATCTATCAGACTTTTAATCTCATTTGCTGTTAATAGAGGCATCACTCTGTATCAGATGGATGTCAAAAGTGCATTCTTAAATGGTTATATAGAAGAAGAAGTTTATGTTCACCAACCCCCAGGTTTTGAAAATACAAAACATCCAGAACATGTTTTCAAACTGAAAAAATCACTGTATGGTCTGAAACAAGCTCCCAGAGCTTGGTATGAAAGGCTAAGTAACTTTCTGCTTGAAAATGAATTCACCAGAGGGAAAGTGGACACTACTCTATTCTGTAAAACAGTTAAGAGTGACATTTTAGTCTGTCAAATTTATGTTGATGATATTATTTTTGGTTCTACTAATCCTTCTCTTGGAAGAAAATTTGCTAAGTGTATGCAGGCAGAATTTGAGATGAGCCTCATGGGGGAACTGAAATTCTTTCTAGGAATTCAGATCAATCAAACTCCAGAGGGAACTTACATTCATCAGAGCAAATACATCAGAGATCTTCTGAAGAAATTTGACCTCTCAGAATGTAAGCCATCAAAGATTCCAATGCATCCCACGTGCATTCTGGAAAGAGAAGAGGTAAGCAAAAGTGTAGAACAGAAGGTCTACAGAGGTATGATTGGTTCTCTCCTTTATCTGACAGCTTCAAGACCTGATATCTTATTCAGCGTATGTATTTGTGCTAGATTCCAATCAGATCCTAGAGAATCTCACTTAACAGCTGTTAAGCGAATTTTCAAGTATCTGAAAGGTACTACTAATCTGGGTTTGTTTTATAGAAAATCTAGTGATTACAGCTTAGTAGGCTACTGTGATGCTGATTTTGCTGGAGACAGAGTGGAACGTAAAAGTACTTCTGGAAGCTGCCAGTTTCTGGGAGAAAATCTGATCTCGTGGTCCAGCAAAAGGCAATCAACAATTGCTCTGTCAACAGCAGAAGCTGAGTACATAGCAGCAGCAGGATGTAGCACACAAATGCTCTGGATGAAAAGTCAGCTTGAAGACTTCCAGATTTTTGAGAGTAACATTCCTATTCTTTGTGATAATACTTCTGCTATTTGCTTAAGTAAGAATCCTATTTTACATTCTAGAGCTAAGCATATAGAAATAAAACATCATTTCATTAGGGACTATATTCAGAAAGGTATTTTAAACTTGAAATTTATAGATACAGACCATCAATGGGCTGATATCTTTACTAAACCCCTTTCAGAAGATAGGTTTAATTTCATTCTGAAACATCTCAGCATGAAAGTGTGCCCAGAATGAAAATGTTTTGATTCCATGTATTTATCTTCAGAATGTAATTATATTACTGTGAACTTCTGATCAATCTTCTTTCAGAAAGATAGAACATGCAGATTGTATCAGATGCAAGTCTAAAGATCTGAGAGTCTAATCTCAAATACAGACGTGTTGATCACTACATCAAACAAGTGTCATCCAATCATCAGCAAATCCCTGAAGCAGAACGCGTGCACGCTTCTGAGAAAGGAAAGCGCTGATTGGGTGCATTGAGACACATGTCTGGTAACCGTTTTTAAGTATCTTTCTCAAATTCCCCAAAATCAGCAAGCATTTAATGCAGAGTAATCACGCTTGTTAATGGCAATCATTATTTTTTTCTCTCTCTTAAAAACGTTTAATTTTTCAAAATAATTTTTGAAAACTCTATTTAAACTTATTAATCCTTCACTTTTATTCTTTACGCTTTCTCATAATCATTCAAGTATTTTCTGCATATCTCTGCATATTTCCCAAACCTTTTTCATTCTCTATGTTTTCTTCATTTTCTGATGTACTGTTTTGACTATGTTCTGTAATGCTATTTTGCTCTGATTATGAACTATTTTAATATAATTTGTTTTTCTGATCTTAAGTGTTTTTACACATCACCAGCACTTTTTGATTGCTGACAAAAAGGGGGAGAACAAGAATGATATTTAAAATCAATAACGGCTAACTAGACAGAAATTCTCAAACATTCTAACTCTCTATTACTTGAAATGTTTTTCTGTTTTGTTTTTAAGTCTACAGGCACAAGGAAGCCCCTGAACACTATGAAGCTAGAAGCTCTGATCAAAATGTAGAAGCTCATGTTGCTCTGATCAAATATGAAGTTCTGATCGACCTAACACTCTGATCCGAAGCAAAGCTCTGACAGGAAAAGCTCTGAAGCTCTGCTCTCTGATAAGTCAAAGACTCTTAATCTGATGCTCAAAGATAGAAAAAGATCTGATCCTGAAGAACACGCATATCAAAGGGAAGTAACAAACTCAGGGGGAGTATCTCTTAAACTCTGATTTCTCCTTACTTCTTAACTCTGAAACATTTCCCAGATACTTTTCACGTTATTTTTTATTTAAAATATCTAGTTTTTGTCATCATCAAAAAGGGGGAGATTGTTAGAACAATGTTTGAATCTAGTACCCTACATTTGAGTTTTGATGATAACAAAGTGAAAAGATATAGTATTTATATGTTTCATGTTTGAATTATATGCTGCCTAAAATTACTATGCTCTGACTTGCAGATACGCTGATTAAAATAAGCAAGATCACTTCTTCAGCATCAGAACTTGATTTGATACACCAGCATCAGAAGTTGCTGAATCAGAACGTGAAGATCAGATGATCAACTCACGTACTTGCTGAAGCTTGATGAACAGAACTGCGCGTAAACACTCTGATACAGAAACAATAGTTCATCAGCAGCGAAGCAGAATCAGAATGAGCCAAGCCAGAACGTGCATTGAAGAAGCAACGGTACTGTGCATTGAACGCTAATCAATTCCAACGGCATCATTCTAGACAAGATCTGCTCAAAAAGGAAAGCTTGTTATTAGCATTGAATCAAGAATATTGCATTCAACGTTCATCTTCTCAAGTGCTATATAAACAAGGCTTCGAAGATTATAATGGCTAATGCTTCCAAAATCTCTACACGCACAAAGCTGAACAATAATCTTCATCTACCAGTTTTGCTAAACCAACAAACTCTGATACTCCATTAGCGTTTAGCAACCTAGTATTCTAAGCTTAATTTGTGTATACATCACAGTTGTGATATAGTTTTGTAGAAAACATTCACACACATTTGTTTTGTACCTTTGTAAGAAAGTGTTGCCTTGACAAACCGGATTGTGGTTTGAATCAAGAAGGCTTTAGCAGTTGTTAAAGCAGATTTGTATTCAGTTGAATATAGTGAATTAAGACCTCGTTGGAGAGAGGCGAAATCACCTTGACGGGTGGACTGGAGTAGTTTGAGATCAAACGAACCAGGATAAAAATATCTTGTCAATTGCTTTAAGATTCCAGTTTTACAATTCAACCCCCCCCTTCTTGTGTTTTTCACCCCTTCAAAATATGCTGAAAGAAGATTGCTTTAGAAGCGTGAACCCAGCTGCAACGGATCTTCTATGGGAAACCTTCAGAAGAACTTTTAATGCTGAGTCACTGAAGCTACAAGACTTATGCCATTTTCAGGTGCTGGATAACTTTTCCAAACATCTGCATGCTTTCAAGACAGAAGTTGTTGACATTTGGAATAAGAAGTCTTCAATAATGATTGTTGATACACCAGCTGATACAATGGACATATCAGAAGATGAATCTGAAGATGCCTCTGATGATTCAAACCCTCTGGCTATTGTTCTATTGAATCAACCTTCCGTTAAGGCTAAACCTGAACCTGTGCCAACTCTTGCAATGGATCTGGGCACTCTGCTTTCAACCTTCGTGCATTCTGACTCAACGGTTGCTGCTTCTAAGCCAGTTTCTGCTGAAGCTTCGTCATCCTCTGCTCCTACCTCACTTGTCATGAACACTCTGAATGAGCTCAAAAGGGAGAATGAATTCATACATGAATGCTTGGATAAGCAAGACCAAACAAATCAAGAAATCAAGAACTGGATGGTGAAACAAGAAGAATCTGCCTCTGAGATCAAGAATCTTTTGATGGCTCTTGTTACTAAGAAATCCTAGTGTCTTTCTGTTTCTTATCTTTTGTTTGTTGTTTTGTACTTCTGGATTTTTTTTTATGAAAACTTTTCAGCTCTTCAATTTTTTTACACTTTTTGATTATGCCAAAAAGGGGGAGAAAATGAGTATTTTTAAACTAATCACTGTTTAACAGTTATGGGACTAAGTCTCAGACATTCTAACAAAATACAAAATTTCTTCTTGTGCAAAAAGAATTTTTTTTACAGGTATCACTTTAAAAGAGTATTCCAGCTGAACATTATCGTCATAAAGAAGTTCTAAAGAAATCCAAGAAGACTTTTTTATTACTCTGATAAATAATCTCAGGAAATTTTATATATAGAAATATTCTTTTCAGGGGGAGATTCTTATCTCTTATCATATTTTATTTATATATCTGAATAATTTTTGTCATCATCAAAAAGGGGGAGATTGTTAGAACAAGATTAGTTCGGATCTATCTTAGAGTTTTGATGATAACAATAAATTATATTTTAGATGATTTATACTTTGATGAACGTACTTGACTATTTCAGTTAATGTTCTGTCAAGAAGCATTCTGAAATGCTAAGCAAAAAAAATTATGAAGAAGGTCTTTAATAAAAGAACCTTTTGTTTTAAGCGCATCTGCTGACTCTGGTAAGACAATCTATTTAAATATATCTTCTAACATTTAGTAGATTTCCTTGCTCAGAACATTACTTGAAAGCAAGCGCTGATCAAGTTATTAGCAAGCAAAGCACTGCCTAGAAGTTAAAGTAGATCATGTTCTGAAATCAAGACGTTGAAGCATGTTCTGAAACAAACATTAGAACCAACTTGTCTTGTCAAGCATAGCAAACATGTTCTTACAAGTTGTCGTTTTCTCATTAATGAAAAGACGGATACAAGCACTCAAGTGTCTATAGCTAGTTTCTTGGAAAATGGAATAGTGCAAGGAAACACGCAAGCATTTAATGCTCTCCACTTTTCTGAAGGAAGCGACGGTCTTTTTTGTTCTTTCTATAAATAGAAGGACGTTTATTGCAAGCAAAAAAAACAACGAATCACTTTTCAAAAAGGGAAGCAAGAAACTACGTGAAAAATTCTTGGCTCACAAACTCTTTGATCATACATTTTGTGAAATTTATTCTAAGTGAAAAATCACAGTTGTGATATAGTTTGATTAGAAGAAAATTCTATTTCACTATCTGTAAAAGATTAAACTCTTGTAATTGCTCCTTGAGAGACCAAGTTTGGTCAGATTTCTCAAGCAGACTAGGACTAGATTTAAGTCTTAGTGGTGTTAGTCACTTGTAAGATTACTTGTGCATTGTTAGTCACAACAGTTGTTGTGTGTTTGTAATCAGTTGATTATAGTGGATTAAGTCCTTGTTGAGAAAGGCGAAACCACCTTGACGGGTGGACTAGAGTAGTTTGAGTTTAAATGAACCAGGATAAAAATAACCTTGTCTTTCCTTTATTGTTGAAGCTTTGTTTTGAAAAGAAAAAGAGTCACTTATTAACCCCCCCCCCCCCCCCCCCCCCCTTCTAAGTGTTTTCTTACCCCTTCATGACATTCTGACACCTATTCCAGACTCTCTTCTAGATACAGTCCAGATACGATCTAGAGATGGATGACATTCTGACACTTATTCCAGATTCTCTTCTAGATACAGTCTAGATACGATCCAGAGACGGATGACATTCTGACACTTATTCCAAATTCTATTCTAGATACAGTCTAGATACGATCCAGAGATGGATGACATTCTGACACTTATTCCAAATTCTCTTCTAGATACAGTCCAGATACGATCCAGAGACTGATGACATTCTGACACCTATTATAGATTCACTCTAGAAATAGTTCAGATACAATCCAGATATAGATGACATTCTGACACTTATTCCAGATTCACTCTAGAAATGGTTCAGATACGATCCAGATACGGATGGCATTCTGATACTTATTCCAGATTCACTATAAAAATGGTTCAGATACGATCCATATGCAGATGTCATTCTGACACTCATTCAGTATGTCTTTCAAATACAAGATCAGATACGGTCCAGATGCGGATGTCATTCTGATACTTATTCCATATTCTTTCAAATACATTCCAAATACGGATGTCATTCTGACACTCATTCAATACGTCTTTCAAATACAATCCAGATACAATTCAGATATAATCCAGATACGGATGTCATTATGAGACTCATTCAATACATATTTTAAATACATTTCAGATAGATCCAGATGCGGATGTCATTCTGACACTCATTCAGTACATCTTTCAGATACGAGTCAGATACGATCCAATAATGGATATTATTCTGATACTCATTCTACTATATCTTCAGACTCAGATTAAATCGACCAAAGATTTATTCTTCTCCCAGTTACAGTCAAGCTTAGACTTAGTCTAATTTCTATCAATTGTCACTCTGGATGGCATCTGTAAGCCCATCTCCGACAAACTCTTCATCACTTCTCCAAATGGAATCTCTAAGCCCATTCCTAATAATCAACAAACACTTCAACTCATTCACAAGCGAGTGCAAATTTCTAGGCACTTAAGTGTTCAATCATCTTCCACCTTCAAGTCACGAATGGCGGACTCGCCAACCTACCTATTAAGGTTTAAGAAGATTGAATAGGGGAATTTGTTGTACCCCAAAATTTGACCTCTCTTTTCTCAAGACATTTCACAAAATATCTTCAATGCTCAATGATTCTCAAGGAATTGATCAAACAAAATCACCTCTGAAACACTGAGGCCGCAAACTAGGGTTTTATCTAAGAATGAATGATCACTGACTTTTGACCTAATATATGACAAAATGGTTTGAAACATGGTCCCAAAGATTCAAGTGCATCATTGTAACCTAATTGCATATATCAATTCATTTCTCAAGATCATTGGATTGACAGATGAAATTTGGTCAACTGATGAAAAAGTCAATTGTACACTAAAAAGTCAAACTTTGACTTTTTGACCAAATTTGAGTTTCAAAGATCAAATTCATCAAGACATTCAAGAATATCAAGCTTGATCATCAAGAAGTCAAGAAAGTCAAAAGTCAATGTGAAAAGTTAAACTTTTCAAGACTTAGAAATTTTTCTAAGTGTTTTTATACATGATAATTTCACTACTTCATGCCAATTTTTCACCAAGATGCATGATGATTCAAAGGAAACTTTCAACATGAAATTTGTATATCTTGATGAATTCTACACATTTTTATTAGAAGTTTGATGTCCAAAAAATGCGTATATTTGAAGATACAAGCCCATAAAGTCATGACATTTTCATTTAACACTTAAAGAAATTTCTAACAGATTTTGGTCAAGATTTTATCCCAACTTCTTGGCACTTTTTCACATAGTTACAAGATGATTTTGTCAAAAATGGCTAATATGAAAGTTATAGAGGATGTTTCAAGCTTTCAAAAACATCCAAGAGCATGAAATTATCAAATTTGAGCTAGGAGATTCAAGGACCTGAAGTTGGGCATTCATTCTTGATTTACAAGGCAAATTTGTGATGAACAAGGAACCAAAATCTTAGCTATGATGCATAATCTTCACTTTACAGGCCTCAAACTTGTATATAACTCCTTAATTGAATTCTTACACAACTGGTTAAACTATGATCCAAGTGTTTAAGCCTTTGTCCAAGTGATCATTCCATTGTTTAAAAAAAGCAACATATCTGTGATACGGTGGCAGAACCGACTGTTAATACTGGTTTTGCATTTGTGCAAATGTTGCGGTAAGCAAGAGTCACCACCAACTTTTCTTTTATCCAACAAAGGAAAGGGTGAAAAGAACAAAAAAAGACCCTTTCGAGAGTTTTCTGAGTAAGGGGGTAGATTATGGAAAGGGAAGGTGTTAGCACCCTTTCCATCTATAGTTATCTACGGGCTCTTAGATGCTTAGCTCATTTTTGAAATACCTTTGTGCTTTGTGTGATTTTTGAAAAGAAGTTTGAAAGTGCCTTAGTGAGGCAATTTTCTTTGTGATAAGTCTTGTATCAGTCCTACAGAGTGTTGACAAAGCAAATGTTTTTTTGAAAGTTGTTTGTTGAAAATGTAAATGTAAAAAAAGTTGTTTTAAGCATAGCATCTAACAGCTATCTACTTGTACTCGAAAAGGTAGTTCTTTTCCTCTTATCCTTTAGACAATCTTATCCTACTATTAGTGAGTAGGTAGCCCTATTGTTGGATGTTTAAGGGACATTCGAAGGGACGTTGCAGTCATGAAGGAAACTTGGCAAGGAATTTTAGTAATTGTCCTAAAGTTCTAAGATCACTTTTAACCGAGACAACATCGAGAGGGTCACCGAGGGACTTGTGATCTTTCAAACTAGAGGGCAACCACTAAAACTTCCCATGTTTCGAGAATTGTGACCATTTTTAGAAGGAAACTGAAGTGGGTATACCCTAGAGGTACGTATGTGCAATTATGTTTGGTTCAATTATTTGTCTTTCGCATTTAGGTTTGCTAGCCTTTTAATTTTCAGTCTTATCATACAAGCCTAGTTACTAACAGTTAATATTTTGCAGAAATTTAAAGTGAGGAAATTTAAATCCTACGCTATTACAATACTTTGGGGAGAGGCACATTATAGAAATGTGAAAAGTAAAGTCCCAGTTACTATTACAAATTGGGAAGCAGTTACAATAAGATGAAAAATGCGAAAGTAAATAAATGCGCGTGAGTTGAGAATAACGTCCAAAAATCCTAAGGTGATAGGAAATATTTTTGTTTTGTTTTTATTATGAAAAGAAAATAATTAAAGCTAAATCAAGTCCTAAGTTCTAATTAATTTTGAATTAAAGAAAATAGTTAAAATATTAATTTAATTTATTTACAAAATTAGTTTAACTAAAAAAAAATTAACTTAATATTTTTTGTGATTTTGGTTTTAATTTTAATAAAACATGAGGCAAGAAAATAAAAGAAATAAGTAAAAACCAAAAAATAAGAAAATGATGTAGAGGATTTTTTTTTGATCCAGAGGAGGAACAGTCTTTCGATCCTAAGAAAGATATTGTTCTTTCGACTCAGGAAGAGAAAATGTCTTCTTCGATCCAGGGAAGGACTCCTTCAATTTCACCCTCCTTTGGCCTTCTTTCGATTGGGCTTAAGAGTTGACGTGAGAAAGCTTCAATTTACACCTTCTCTATTTCTTTCGATTGAGCCAGGGAGTGGCCATGAGTGCATATTCTTCGTTCACACTCTTTTTGTATTTCATTTGAATCTGTACAGGTTAGTTCCAACAAGAAAAGCAAACAAACCAAGAGGGAAGAAATGAAGAACAAAACTAAGAGGCTATCTACATATTATGCTGAAACTAAAAGTAAGTAAAAGGCTATTTACATGTCATGCTGAAACGAAAGATGCAAAGCCAAGGGGACTTACCTTGCTTAAAACTGGAACTTGCATGGGGGACTAGAGTTGCTGGATGCCCTTGGATTCGAAAAGAGAGAGGCGAGCGTGATGTGATCTTGCTGAGTTTTGATAGTTTTTCGTGTATTTCTCTTAGGCTATATATGCGTGTAAAAGAACATGTGTGTATGGTTCCTGGGCTTATGCGTGTGTATGTATGTGGTCCCCTCTCTATTTTTTTATCCTCCTTTTTGAGCTTGCTAGTGTGCTCCTTATATAGAGGGGAAGGAGTGGACAGGGTAGCAAGGTAGTAAACAACCATAAACATGTTCTTTAAGGCCATGAATGAGAATTTTTATTTGGGCAAAAGACATGGAATTCTTGTCTCTTTTTGAACTTGAGTGAATATGGACACCTTTGACTTTCGAATACCTTCTGTCCCTGCCCTTCGATTAGACCTCTTGTATATCCTTTGAATAGGCCTTTGGTTTCCTCCTTTGAATGGACCTTTTGTGTACCCTTCAAATGTGCCTTTTGGATGTCTCCTTCGAATGGATTTTTTAATGTCTTTCGAATAGTCTATATGTATGCCTTGTGCCCTTTTATAATGGGCCACCAAGGTGTGTATCCTTCGTTTTGAACCAATGTGTGTGCTCTTTTGAAGGGACTACATGCATTACTTGTATGCATCACTTGCAATTCCTTCGAATGGGACAACAAAGTAAAAACTATGCATGTAGAAACAAACTTTCCAAAGGAGATACTGCCTAGTCAAAGTAGGAATTAAGCTTGCTCCAAAAAAATCAAATGCCCAATCGAAACAGGAATCAAACTTGCATGCAGGTAGTCATCAAGAAAAACCTGCAGAAGCCCTTGCTCAATCGAAGCAAGCATGCAGGTAACCATTGCATTATGAATCAAGCAAGCATGTAAATTCAATGGTGCAATCGAAGGATGTATGCAGGAGGCCATTGCCTTGTGCCTGCTGGCATGAAGGAAGTTCCTGCCTTGGGAATTGGAGGCAAGCGTAGAGAAGGCACTTGTCTTCTGAATCAAAGGAAAGCCAGAGGAGGCTATTGCCAACACCTTATGAATTGAAAGAAAATAGTAATAAGCTAACTCCCTTTGAATCGAAAGAAGCCAGTAGGAAGCCACTAACTTCTGAATTGAAGGACACAAACCGGAGGCTCTTCCGTTTTGAATAGAAGGAGGTTGTTTCAAAGGAAATAAATGCCCAGTCGAAGCTTGTATACAACAAACAAGCAAAAGGCCAAGGCTTTAATATAAGCTTGGAAATTTGAAGCAAGCTTGAAGGAGGTTAGGTGCTCAATCGAAGCAAATTTTGTGCAGCCTTGACTTAGTGGAAATTTTGTGAGAAAAATCTTTGAGAGATGGGAGGGAAAATTTTGGGGTACAACAGCTGCCCCTGTTCAATCTTCTTAAACCTGAAGATTTAGATTGGCTTATCTCTCTTTCATGATCTGAAGGCGGAAAATGATTGAACACTAGAGTTCCCAGAAATTTGCACTCACATGTAGTAACACTGATGGTTGATGGTGGCGAGAATGGGCTTACAGATGCCATTTGGAGAAGATGACTGAGAGTTGTCAGAGATGGGCTTAAATATGCCATCCAAAGTAGATGTTGACTTCCTAAGAGGTCTCTTTGTGGGGAATTTATGTTCCTGCTGTCTGAGGAGGATTCCGCTGGGGAATGTGGGTTTCTGTTGTTCTCCTGCTTAAGGAAAACTTTGGGGAATATAGTCTAGGAACGTCAGTTGTCCAAGGCTATGCCGAAGAGTTGAAAGTTTTCTATTTTCTGGTTGAAATCCAAGCTTCACAGTGACTTGTTGGGGATAAGGGAATTAACCGTACCTGAAAATGTATTAGAAAGAGCCTGTGTAAGGCTGTTTCAGGATGAGTCCGTGTTGGACTGCCTTTGGAGGGTTATACGGAATAATCTTTGACGATTGCTACATCAATAGATAAGGAAGGAATCTTTTACGATTGATACCTCAATAGATAACAAAAAAATATTTGACGATTGCTACCTCAATAGATAATGAAGGAATATTTGACGATTTCTACCTCAACAGGTAATGAAGGAATCTTGGATGATTGCTACCTCAATGAATAAATGAAGGAATCTTGGATGATTGCTACCTCAACAGATAATGAAGGAATCTTGGACGATTGCTACCTCAATAGATAATGAAGGAATCTTGGAAAATTGCTACCTCAACAGATAATGAAGGAATCTTGGACGATTGCCACCTCGATAGATAATGAAGGAATCTTGAACGATTGCTACCTCAACACATAATGAAGGAATCTTGGACGGTTGCTACCTCAATTGATAATGAAGGAATCTTGGACGATTCCTATCTAAAGTAGATAATGAAGGAATCTTTGATGATTGCTACCTCAACAGATAATGAAGGAATTTTGGACGATTGCTACCTCAATGGATAAATGAAGGAATCTTGGACGATTGCTACCTCAACAGATAATGAAGGAATCTTTGACGATTGCTACCTCAACAGATAATGAAGGAATATTTGAGGATTGCTACCTTAATAGATAATGAAGGAATCTTTGACGATTGCTACCTCAACAAATAACGAAGGAATCTTTGATGATTGCTACCTCAATAGATAATGAAGGAATCTTGGACGATTGCTACCTCAAGAGATAATGAAGGAATCTTGGACAATTGCTACTGTTGTACCCCAAAATTTGCCCTCCCATAATCTTCAAAGTTTTGCCAAGCATCACCTCAAGTGGTTCAAGGTCTACTCAAGGGCTACACAGTCAACCATCCTCCTAAGCCAGTCAAATTAGGGTTTTGGTTCTTGAAAGGAAGTTGAGGTTTTCAAGGTCTCAATCAAGTCCCCTATGCTCAGATACATTGTCAAGCATCTATATGCCAAGTTTCAAGACTCACAACATCAAATTGCACAGTCAAAAACCCTAAATGCTCCACAGTCAACTATAGGGGCCAAATGGTCATTTGACAGTCAAAAGTCAAAAATTTTGGTCAACATCTTATTTTGAGGCCACAAACATCATTTGATCAATTCTTGATCATGATTCTCAAAGCATGGCTCAAAAAGTCTCAAGATGCAAAAGTTTCTATTTTTGGACAGTTGAAAAAGTCAACTGCAAATTGACCAGGGCATAACTTCCACATGGTTTATCAGAAAAATCCCATCCAATTCTCATCTTGAAGGGGAAGACATTTCCTACAACTCATCTTCACATTCCAAGTCCAAGAAATGCTCTCACAAAAAGTTATCAATTTCAACATTATAGGTCATTTTCAAAAGTCAACAAAAATGCACTTTAAGTCAAAGACCATAACTTGAGATTGGTAAATCAAAATGACATGGGACCAAAGGCATTGGTTAGAGACTTCAAGACCTTTCCAAAATGTCCAATAACACGTTCATAACTTCAAAATTGAGCAAGATATGCATTGGAGAAGTTGGGAAATATTTGTGAAATGGCCAAAGTCAATTATCCTTGAAACTTCATTTTTGACAAAAGGGGCCCACTTTTTCCACTTGTTTCAGCTTGGCCATGCTTCCCACGTGCCCCACAAATTATTTCAAGATTTACAATTAATTTTTCCATTTTTATTTAATTTTATTTGATTTAATTCATTTTAAATCTTTTAAAATCAAATAAAAATCAAGAAAATTAATTAAAGGGTATATTTTGTGTTGAATAGCTTTGAATCACCATCATTTACATCCCAAATTCGTACAAGGCCTAAATCAAGCAAGAAATTCAAATTTTGACACAAAAATGGAAAGAGTTTCAATGTTGGTTATGGCATAATCTCAAACATGAATGCATAAGGTTAATGGCCATAATTCTGATTGAGACACATTACATAATACATGTGCAAGCTGCCACAAGAGAATTCACGAGCTAGAAACACCCAAAACGGCCAAACACATTTCAAAATTTCCAAGAGAAAAGGTGAAACTGAAAACCTATTTGCAGCCTGTTCCAAGCTTCCATTTTGATTCCAATACATTCCTGGCATCACCAGCAACCTTTGGCAATCAAAATCAAACGCAGAACCTCAAAGAGTCGTGCATCACCCTACCCCACGGTTTGTTCAAACTTTGAAATCGAAACTCTATTTCCTTACCTCTTTAATTCATTTTGATCATGTTTTTACATTGCTGATGTTATTACAAGCTTCCTATATGTTTTAATTTGACTATAAGGCCTTAAAACACAAATCACCATTAAAGCATTCTAGGTTTTTTCAAGCTTCAAATTGGGGATTTCCCCATACTGTAAAATTGGAACTCCAGACAACCATGGTTGAATTGAGAAGGACAAGAAGAATCCAATAGACCCCTCGCGCTCAATTTATGTTGTTTCCTCTCCTAATCGCTATTTTTCGCTATGTCACTTAGTGGGGGTTTAAAACCCCCGCTATCTCATTCATGTTACAGGTACAAACGGAGAAGAAGGCTGAGGTGTCCAGGCGTGAGTGGAAGATTCAAACCGCACGCGTAATTTTTTTGTTTTATATCATTAACATTATTTCTTACATATTGTTTGTTTTCCACTATTGTTACAAACGCGTGCAATGGATCAGATGGTGGGAAGGTGGTTTGGTAAACGCTGGGACATGGGTTCGATTCCCAGGTCCCCCATATAATTCATAATATTTTTTCTAACACAATCTCATGCAGCATATGCCCAGAACTCCACCATGCGTCCTCATACATCAGTGTGCCATGTGTCCCCAACTCTCATCCAGTGGCCACAGAATGAAGTCTATGATGCACCCTAGTCAGCAAGCAAGCGCATGATCAGGAAAAGTCAACGAGGCCTTTGCCTCAATGGGCCTGAATTCCAGCATTTCACCTCCTATTTGGCCCAATACCCCATTCCATTGGTTTATTCTTTTCCTTTCATTTTTTTATTTTCCAATTTAATTTCTAACCCTTTTCTTTTTTCATTATTTTTATTAACAAATTAATTTAACTAACATTTTCATAAAAAACCAAAAGAAAATAGAATTAACATTTTTATTATTATTATTTTTATTTTGTAAATAAACCATAATTGAATTAGCTTTTTAATTAGGCCATTTTAACCTTCTTTTTAATAATTAAAATAGATCTAGATTAACCTAGAATTTTATTTCTTTTTTCTATTTTATTTCATAAAAACATAAAAAAAAAACAAAAAATATTTTCTTTTAATTAAAATAATTAATTAGTCATTAATTAGTTTTTAATTTCATTTAATTATAAAAAGACCAAAAAATTAATTTCCTTTTCTTAAAAGGGTCAACACCCTTGGACATTCCCAATTAATTTATTCGCGCGCATTTAATTTGTTTGATTATTATGTAATTGCTCCGGACATGTAATAGTAATTAGGACTTTTACCGTTTTTTTATTTTCCGTACTTATTTACCTAAAACGGGTCTTTGTAATTTTTGGCGATGTATAGACCCGCGCCTTCTAATAGCGTAGGATTTACGTTTCTGCAATTTACTTTCCGCACCCCTTAACTGTTAACTTGTATGAAAGAATGCATGCTAATTAAAAACAAGTGTAGCTCACCGTGCCATGATCAAAGATAAATATTGACATGAAAATAACACACAAATTCACACACCACTTCTAGGGTACGCCTCACTGTTGCCTTGCCCTCGAAATGTGGTCGTCGAGTATAGGGCGTTTTAGTAAGTCCTTATGTCCATGACATGATCCAGTTGCCTCGAAACGGTTTCCTCGGAATTAAAAAGGATCAATGGCATAAGGGTAGCTTCTAAGGTGTCCTACTGTTGCTCTGTGACCACACTGTCCCTACAAACGAATTGACCCGAACACCTCCAACGGTGGTGCTACCTACCTCTCAATGGTGGGATGGCACTACCTTAAGGACTTCTACACAGCCTAATTCCTTAGGGTAGGTAGATGACTCATAGATACTTGCTCTAAAAAAACAAATCAAAACTCTTTTCACACCGACACTTTCAAAAAGCTTTCAATTTTTCAAACACTCTTGAGGACTGATACAAGAGTTATTCCGAAATCTTTAAACGAAACTTTTTCAAACTCACTCACAATTGAAAAGCAAACATTTTTGAAAACACAATGAGCAAGTATCTAAGAGCCCATGGATAACCATGGATAGAAAGGGTGCTAAAACCTTCCCTTTCTATAAATCTACCTCCCGAACCGAGAAACTATCTCATAAGGAATTTTGCTGTGCTTTTGTCCTTTCCATATTGGAGAAAATAAAAGACGGTGGCGACTCTTGCTTCCGCGACATTTCGCGAAACCAGCGCTAAACAGTCAGTTCCAGATCCACCGAACACAGAACTGGCGACTCTGCTGGGGACACTTAAAGTGAGGTGTACCTTAGGATAGCTCGTACTTGTGTTTTCAATTGTTGTGCTTGTTTGCTTTATTATTGCGGGCTGCATCGGAGTTACATAGATCTTAACCCGGATCTGGGGATACCCTATTCGGTAGCATAAGCTGTGAGGGACCTGTCCGGCGTAGACCGACACGGGTGAAACAGTGGCTACGTTGGTGTGGCGCCTTGGTCTGTACCGATATCCCTTGTGTCGCAACGAGGAGAATATGGGTCTTCTGAGGAGTCATTAAGCACCAACCGACCTTAGAACCTTAAATGACCCAACTTGGCCAATAGAACAGTAGCAATATGTTGCACCCATTGAGGCTAAACTCTCGCGATGGTTCTGGCCGCAAGAAAAGATTGTGATGCTGGAGTTATGACCGATTGAGGGTATTCAGTGATATTGGGATCCTCTAGAACCCGGTTACTTTTGATTAGGATAGGTCTTAACCGACAAACTGAAAGAGGGTAGTACCTGAACTCCGTGCTGGCCTAAACTCTAAGGGCTGTGGTGTGACTTGTATGCCTTATCATGTTTGCCTTTGTGAATACTCGTGGTGTGCTTTATCATAACATCATGCCATCATAACATTGCATGCATCCTGCATAAGGACTGACCATTTCAAAGACAAGAGGGTTTCATCTTTGCTCTGTTCTGTAGGACACCATGATGCCTATGCGAAGGAACACTATCCGGTTCAATTTTGTTCACCCACCTGAGTTGCTTGAAGAATTGGTTAGCAGAATTCCAAATACTACTTCCTTCATCCAGAGGCATGGTTCTCTTCTCGGCTTAGTCACTGCAAAGTGGGACCAACAACTGATGAGTGTCTTGACCCAGTTCTATGACCCCTTGTACAACTGCTTCACCTTTTAAGACTTCCAGCTGGTCCCTACCCTGGAAGAATTCTCTGATTTTCTTGGTATCCCTATCTTGGATCAGACTCCCTTCACTGGTTGGGAAAAGACTCTTAGGCCTGAGGAGATTGCAGCAGCCCTTCCTTTGACCAACAAGGAAGTGATGGACAACTGGGTGACTAGAAGCGGAGTTAAGGGCTTCTTGGCTAAGTTTCTGATTGGTAAAGCTAACAGTTTCTGGAACGACTTAGACTTCAGGGCGTACGAAGACATTCTGGCCCTCCTAATCTATGGGCTAGTATTGTTTCCAAATCCTGATAACTTTGTCAATATCAATGCCATAAGGATCTTCATGTCTCGGAACCCTGTACCCACTCTCTTGGGTGATGTCCTGCAACAACTTTATGCTCGTACTGCCCGAAGACGAGGAACTCTGTGGTGTTGTACTCCTTTGTTGGTGAGGTGGTTTATTTCGCACCTCCCTAAGTTCGTGCTAAAGAACCAAGAAGGAAAAGGCTGGGCTCATAGGTTAATGTCTCTCACTGATAGTGACATCATTTGGACTCTCAGAGGTTTGGATGAGGTAGCTGTTATTGATCGTTGCGGAGAGTATCCTAATGTTCCTTTGATTGGTACCCAAGGAGGAATCTCTTATAATCCATGTCTAGCTCTCCGTCAATTTGGAAGAGCCAGAAGAGCAGGGCCTCATGAGATGTTCGTGCCTCACATCAGTTTTGAGTTTCAGGAAGATAGTGACGAACTGCGTCGTAGATTCATCAAAGCTTGGGACAGAATTCACAAAGTTGACCCGCATGAGTTGGGAACGAAGACTTCTCTACCTATGGAAGCCTACTACAAATGGGTCCGCATCCGTGCTCAGAAGTTAGGTATGCCATATGAAGCTGCCAGGCCCATCATTCTTGAAGTTCCTGATGGAGATGGGGTTCCTCCAACTATTCTCCCTCCTCAGATACCCACTGATGTTGATACACTAAAGAGGTCTTGGGCGCAACTACAGGAAGAGCGGGATTATTATCGGGAAAAGTTCAACGAACAGGAACAGAAGATCCAGAAGCTGACCAAGCAATTGGAAAACGAGCGAACCTTGAATGACTATATCTGTAGTGAGAAGAGGAGGCCATGGGAGCACTGATGGGCTTTGGATGTTTCTTTTACAGCTTTATTTCCTTTTCAGTATTTTCATTCTTGTAACGCCTAAAGGCATATTGTTGAACAATTTAAAGTTTAAATCTAATAAAGTGTGTTCCTTTTGTTTACAAAGTTGATTCTCGATTGTCTTTGAAAACATAATTCATACGCATTTCATTCATCATATCCATTACAGGTACCCTTTTTCTACAAGTTGCTTAATCTTCTCCGCTGTTTATTTCAGCACTCAAGCATCATGAATCCTGAACTCACTACCGAGCAAGCTATCAAGGCCCTCCAGGCCCAGAATGCCCAATTTCAGGAGATGGTCATGAACTTGGCCCAGGGACAACAAGAGCTGAAGGCTTTGCTCCTGAAGAAGAATAAGAAGAAGAAGAGGACTGTGCTATTCAACACTGGGCGCAGACTCGGGAACACGCTGCAAAATGAAGCTGAGAGGACTACTCCATTTGTGGGGGAAGGCAGTCACCAAGGGAGAGAGGTTCCTAGTCCTGTGGTCTCTGACACTGAGACAGACTTCAATGACGAACAGTACCCTCCTGCTGAGGACCGGTACAAACAACTGGAGGACAGGTTAAATGCTATGGAGATTCAACGTGTGCCTGGGTTGGATTTCAGAGACTTGGGGTTATCTTCTGGGGTGGTGATCCCACACAAGTTCGAGGCGCCTGCCTTTGTGAAGTATGACGGGGCCTCCTGTCCCAAGATGCACCTCCGCTCTTATGTAAGGAAGATCCAGCCTTACACAGCAGACAAGAACTTATGGATCCACTTCTTCCAGGAGAGTCTTTCAGGGACTCACCTCGAATGGTTCTATCAGCTGGATGGAACCAACATTCGTAACTGGGAGGATTTGGCCACTGCTTTCTACAAGCAGTATCAATATAATTCCGACCTCGCTCCTACGCGTACCCAACTCCAGGGTATGTCGCTAGGATCGGGAGAAGGTTTTAAGGAGTACGCACAGAAATGGAGGGATCTGGCTGGCAGGGTGCAGCCACCATTGACAGATCGTGAGCTAGTAGACATGTTCTTGGGGACCCTATCTGGTCCATTCTTCAACCATCTCATTGGTAATTCCTCTATTGGGTTTACTGATCTGATCCTGACTGGTGAGAGGATCGAGGCTGGTATAAAATCGGGGAAGATACAAAAGGTTGCCTCCTCAAATACTGAAAAGAAACCTTTCAAGAAGGAGGCCAGTGCTGTGTATGGTCCAAGAAAGCAGAACAAACCTGAACGCCGCCAAGCTGTCAACGCGGTGGTTATTTCTAAGCCTGCTGCTGCTCCACAACAATACAACCAACCCAGAGCTGAGAGGCCCAAACGACAGTATACTCGGCTCAGCATGACTCTCTCTCAAATCCTGCCACAACTGCTATCAACTAGCCTGGTAATTGTCAAAGAGGCTCCGAAGATGGTAAACACAGCATCTCTGAAATACAACCCCAACGCCCGTTGCGCGTATCACTCCGATAGCCCGGGACATTCTACTGATGATTGTTGGGCCCTAAGGAATAAGGTTCAGGACCTTATTGATGCGAAAGAGGTTCAGTTCGAGACGCCCGAAAGGCCTAATGTGGTGACAGCTCCCATGCCCAACCAGGGAGTAAATGCTATCAGGGTTGAAGATGAAGTGGAAGAATCTGAATTCGACAGTTGGATATACCCAACAACCGAAGATGGACCTAGCAACTGGACTTCCAAAGACTCTATGCCTGTTACTTTTGTCACCCAGTAATGAACTTCTTTGTTTTGGATTTGTAATAAACAATAATTTGAAACTTTATGGCCCGGTGTCTTACCCGGGGCACCGTGGTTTTATTTGTGAGGGCTTTTGTTTGTCACTTTCATATATCATGAATAAAAGCATTGGACGTTTTTCACATTTTAAATCTTGCGCTCCCTTTCTTTCTTTCTTTATATATTGCAAAACAGCTGTATTTACACACACTCACTCGTACAGGTTTCAATCCACTCTGGATCTCACTGGTAACGACTCTGCTACTGCCAGTTATAACTTCGAAAATCCAATCAACTTAGCCGAAGACGAAGGTGAAGATGATTGCGAAGTTCCTGGCGAACTTGCAAGACTGTTACTCCAGGAAGAGAGGGCCATTCAACCACATGAAGAGCCAGTAGAAACGGTAAATTTGGGTACTGAGACAGACAGGAAGGAAGTCAAGATTGGTGCTAATCTAGAGCTCAGTGTGAAACAACGGCTGATCCAGATGCTGCATGACTACATGGAAATCTTTGCCTGGTCCTACGAAGACATGCCTGGGTTGGATACCGACATTGTAGTTCATCATTTGCCTACCAAGGAAGACTGCCCTCCAGTTAAGCAAAAGGTCCGCCGTATGCGTCCAGAGATGTCCGAGAAGATCAAAGCTGAGGTTATGAAGCAATTTGACGCCGATTTTCTTGCAGTGACTTCTTACCCTCAGTGGGTTGCCAACGTGGTTCCGGTACCGAAGAAAGATGGTAAGGTCCGAATGTGTGTTGATTACAGGGATTTGAACAGGGAGAGCCCAAAGGATGACTTCCCCCTACCTCACATTGATGTTCTGGTTGACAATACTGCTCAGCACAAGGTGTTCTCCTTCATGGATGGCTTTTCAGGTTATAATCAGATCAAGATGGCTCCTGAAGACATGGAGAAGACCATTTTTGTTACTCAGTAGGGCACCTTTTGCTACAAGGTCATGCCTTTTGGGTTGAAAAATGTTGGGGCAACCTACCAACGTGCCATGGTTGCTTTATTTCATGACATGATCCATCATGAGATAGAAGTGTACGTCGATGATATGATTGCAAGATCCCAAACTGAGGAGGAACACCTTGACCATCTACAGAAGCTGTTTGACCGTCTGAAGTTGTACAAGCTGAGGTTGAACCCGAACAAGTGCACCTTCAGGGTAAGATCTGGAAAGTTGCTAGGCTTCGTCGTAAGTGACAAGGGTATTCAAGTGGACCCTGCCAAGGTGAAAGCCATACAAGAGATGCCAGTTCCCAAGACAGAGAAAGAAGTTAGAGGCTTTCTAGGACGTCTGAATTACATTGCCCGATTCATCTCGCACCTAACTGCTACCTGTGAACCAATCTTCAAGCTGCTGAAGAAAGATCAGGTTGTACGTTGGAATGATGAATGTCAGGCCGCGTTCGAAAGAATCAAAGAGTATCTCCAAGAACCACCCATTCTTATGCCACCGGTTGAAGGGAGACCTCTAATACTATACTTGACAGTACTTGACAACTCAATGGGGTGTGTGCTGGGGCAGCATGACGAGTCTGGCCGAAAAGAGCACGCCATTTATTACCTTAGCAAAAAGTTTACCGACTGTGAGACCCGATACTCACTGCTTGAGAAAACTTGCTGCGCTTTGGTATGGGCTGCTCGCCGGATAAGACAGTATATGCTGACTCACACTACTTTGTTGATTTCAAAGATGGATCCAATAAAGTACATATTCAAAAAGCCTGCTCTGTCTGGAAGAATAGCAAGATGGCAGGTGATCTTGACGGAATACGACATCAAGTACACAACTCAGAAAGCTATCAAAGGAAGTGTATTGGCAGACCATTTGGCACACCAGGCAGTAGATGACTACCAATCAATGAACTTTGAATTTCCTAACGAGAGCATCATGATTGTGACTGGTTGTGAAGTACCTGGACCGGATGAAGGACCTGAGGAAGGATCCTGATGGTCTATGCACTTTGACGGAGCCTCCAACGCTTTGGGTAACGGTATCGGCGCTGTGATCATATCTCCCAAAGGCACTCATACTCCACTTACTGCCCGGTTATGTTTCAACTGCACCAACAACATGGCGGAGTATGACGCATGCATCATGGGTCTTCAAGCTGCGATTGACTTAAGGATCAAGTTTCTGAGTGTCTTCGGAGATTCCGCTCTCGTGATCAATCAGATTAAAGGCGAGTGGGATACGAAACACCCAAACCTTATTCCTTACAGAGAATGTGTGTTGACATTGATCCCCCATTTCACAGAGATAACTTTTGAAAACTTCCCAAGAGAGGAGAATCAGTTGGCGGACGCGTTGGCTACAATGTCTTCCATGTTCAAAGTCAAATGGGACAATGAGGCTCCCCGGATCATTATCTGGAAACTGGACGAACCTGCATATTATTGTGATCTTGAGGCTGAGGTAGTAACTGAGAAACCTTGGTATCATGAGGTGAAGAGGTATTTGGAAGCTCAAGAATACCCTGAAGGCGCATCTGTCAACGACAAGAAGTTGCAGAGAAGGTTCGCAGCGAAGTTCTTCCTCAGCAACGGCATTCTGTACAAGCGAAACCATGATTCGACCTTACTGCGTTGTGTGGATAAAACTGAAGCAGAAAGGATCATGGCAAAACTGCATGAAGGTACCTTTGGAACACATTCCAGTGGATACACCATGGCAAAGAAGATCCTTCGGGCAGGATATTTCTGGTCCACAATGGAAGCTGACTGTTACCAACACTCTCGGACATGTCATAAATGCCAGATTTATGCAGGTAAGGTGCACGTTCCTCCAGTTCCTCTGAATGTCTTGACTGCACCTTGGCCTTTTGCAATGTGGGGCATTGATATGATCGGCGAGATTAAACCTACGGCATCCAACGAGCATCGCTTCATCCTGGTGGCGATCGATTACTTTACAAAGTGGGTTGAAGCAGCTTCCTATGCCACAGTTACCAAGAACGTCGTGGCACGATTCATTCGACACAATTTGATCTGTCGATACGGCGTACCTGAGAGGATCATTACGGATAACGGTACCAATCTTAACAACAAAATGATCACTGAGCTCTGCGAGCAATTCAAGATACAGCACCACAACTCTTCTCCCTACCGCCCGAAGATGAATGGGGATGTCGAAGCAGCTAATAAGAATATTAAAAAGATTGTGCAGAAAATGACAGTGACCTATAAAGATTGGCACGAGATGTTACCGTTTGCTCTTCATGGGTACCGTACCTCAGCAAGAACGTCAACCGGGGCAACTCCCTTTTCCTTGGTCTACGACATGGAGGCAGTCTTGCCAATTGAGGTTCAGATACCCTCTCTCTGGATAATGAAGGATGCAGATCTGAGCAAAGATGATTGGATCCAGACTCGACTTGATCAATTAAATCTAATTAACGAAAAGAGACTCACCGCTATTTGTCATGGTCAGACGTACCAAAAACGAATGATCAGGGCATTTAACAAGAAAGTCAGACCACAAGAGTATCAAGTTGGGGACCTGGTAATCAAGCGCATCATTCTTCCTCAGAGTGATCCCAAGGGAAAATGGACCCCTACGTACGAAGGGCCATTTGTGGTTAAACATGTGTTCTCCGGAGGAGCCATGATTCTAACTACCATGGACGGTGACGACCTTCCTCACCCCGCCATTGCAGACATAGTGAAAAGATACTACGCATGATAAAAGACCCGCTGGGTTGACATACCTAGGCAAATATTAGGGCTTCCCGGCGAACCAAAAGGGTTCGGGTAAAATGAGGGATGAAATAAAAAAAATTTGTACACCCGGCAAGTCGAAAACCTGAAAAGGCGGCTTGGGCAAAAATGGGTATCCCGGCGGACTGAAAACTCGAAAGGGCGGTCCAGGCAAAAGTTAGGGATTAAAGTGTAATACTATGTCTCATTGGATCACCTTGCATCCAGAATCCGGTATCAACTATCAAGTTCAAACGACATCGATCAATCAGCTTCATCGTCAACTGAGCAGCAAAGTGATGAGACGCTCGAAGATATAAAGGCGATAGCAGAGTTGGAACCCAGTGGGATTATTCTTTTCACATAGCTGTTTTGTTTTCCCTTCTTCACAAAATTGTATAAACTCTGTTGTTCGGCGGCGTTCTCTTACTAGGACGTCAGCCTCTTGTACAAAAACGCCTATTCACAGGCAAATTCCAAAAAAAATCAATACAAATTCACTTTTCAGACAAATTGCCAATTGTTTTTCCTTTTTCTGTTTTGTTTTGCGAAGAACGTCCAATGTTCAATTTGTGATATATGCATTTGACACTAATTGCTAACTCATAAATATTTGCGTGCGAAACAAAGGATTAATTATAGGTAACATTAGAAACAGGGGCAATAATGAGTTGTCTAAAGTGATCTAATTGCTCTGTCCATCAAGGTACCAAGGTAAGTTCAGCTGAAGAACATAACCAAGATGTCTTAATTCCCCAGAGAGTGAGCCAGCAAGTCAACAATACTCTCCCCAAGCAGAGTTAGTCCACTGTCAGCCTTAAGGAAATTGGGTATCCCCAACAGATCTCAACATTCCTCAGCGGAGTATACAAACATTCCTAGCAAGCATCCCCGGCAGTCTTAATATAAGATTGTTCCCCGGTGGAATATCAGACATCCAGTGGAGCCATTCCCCAGTCCAAGCTGAAAGATCCCCCCAGGAGAGTTCAATCAATCTCCCCAGTAGTAAGCTTATCCCCAGTAGATTCTGGAAGCTTATCCCCTGCAGAGCGAACGCGTCTCCCCGGTTTTATTAAAAGGTTATTCCCCCACCAGAGCTTATAACTGGGTTATCCTCAGCCAATTGCCACGGAAAGATCGTCCCCGACGAAGTCTTCCTATCCCCCAGTGGAGTTCATCCAATCTTCCAACAACACATCAATAGTATCCCCAGCGGAGTTATCATCAACATCTCAGCAAAGTACCTCTCTTTCCCCACAGAGTATTTCCCCGCAGAGTAATCTACTCGCCAAGTTTATTCCCCAACGGAGTCATCATCTCCTATCGGTTTATTCTTGCACTCACCATCCCCAGCGGAAACGAAAAAGCTCTACTCTTCAACATTAGCCCAGGATTTAACTTCCCGGCACCCGTCAAGGATTTACTTTCCTAGACACAAATACATTTCATAAACATCATCCCTTCATACATTATAGCATGCACATACGCATCATGAACATACAATCTCATTTATCTCAAGAACATCATGCATTTCATACATCATGATATTGCAAACAACTGATGTTTTGTCTTTTCAGGACAAAGGTCAATACAAAGATAATTGCTATCAACTGTCGCAAATAAAGATCTGATTCCTGTATCTTGCCAGGGTGTATCTGTTGACGACTACATTACCAGACTCGATTCCTGTATCCTGCCAGGGCACGTCTGAAGAGTTTGAAGATCTGATTCCTGTATCTTGCCAGGGCGTATCTGTTGATGACTACATTACCAGACTCGATTCCTGTATCCTTCCAGGGCACGTCTGAAGAGTTCGAAGATCCGATTCCTGTATCTTGCCAGGGTGTATCTGTTGACGACTATATTACCAGACTCGATTCCTGTATCCTTCCAGGGCACGTCTGAAGAGTTCGAAGATCCGATTCCTGTATCTTGCCAGGGCGTATCTGTTGACGACTACATTACCAGACTCGATTCCTGTATCCTGCCAGGGCACGTCTGAAGAGTTCGAAGATCCGATTCCTGTATCTTGCCAGGGTGTATCTGTTGACGACTACATTACCAGACTCGATTCCTGTATCCTGCCAGGGCACGTCTGAAGAGTTCGAAGATCCGATTCCTGTATCTTGCCAGGGCGTATCTGTTGACGACTACATTACCAGACTCGATTCCTGTATCCTGCCAGGGCACGTCTTAAGAGTTTGAAGATCCGATTCCTGTATCTTGCCAGGGTGTATCTGTTGACGACTACATTACCAGACTCGATTCCTGTATCCTGCCAGGGCACGTCTGAAGAGTTCGAAGATCTGATTCCTGTATCTTGCCAGGGTGTATCTGTTGACGACTACATTACCAGACTCGATTCCTGTATCTTGCCAGGGCACGTCTGAAGAGTTCGAAGATCCGATTCCTGTATCTCGCCAGGGTGTATCTATTGACGACTAGATTCCAGACTCGATTCCTGTATCCTGCCAGGGCACGTCTGAAGAGTTTGAAGATCCGATTCCTGTATCTTGCCAGGGTGTATCTGTTGACGACTATTCTCCGGACTCGATTCCTGTATCTTGCCAGGGCACGTCTGAAGAGTTTAAAGATTCGATTCATGTATCCAGCTAGGGCACATCTACATAAAGAGTTCGAAGATCAACACCTGTAATAGGCCAGGTAATTATCTTTTTTTCTCAGGTACGCAAGTTCTCGCTAAGGAATCTCTTACGCGATCGACACCTAGGTGGCATCTATAAGCCCATCCTCCCATTTCAGTTCCAAATGGCATCTATAAGCCCATTCCCGACAAGGTTCTGTCACATCTCCAGATGGCATCTATAAGCCCATCCACATACCAACGGCTCCAGATGGCATCTATAAGCCCATCCTCCTATCCACCATCTTTCCAAATGGCATCTGTAAGCCCATTCCCGCTATCACACTGCTGATACTCTACTATGTGAGTGCAAATTTCTGTGCACTCTAGTCTTCAATCATCTTCCACCTTCGGATCACGAAAGGCACACAAGCCAATCTACATCCTCAGGTCTAAGAAGATTGAACAGGGGCAACTGTTGTACCCCAAAATTTTCCCTCCCATAATCTTCAAAGTTTTGCCAAGCATCACCTCAAGTGGTTCAAGGTCTACTCAAGGGCTACACAGTCAACCATCCTCCTAAGCCAGTCAAATTAGGGTTTTGGTTCTTGCAAGGAAGTTGAGGTTTTCAAGGGCTCAATCAAGTCCCCTATGCTCATATACATTGTCAAGCATCTATATGCCAAGTTTCAAGACTCACGGCATCAAATTGCACAGTCAAAACCCTAAATGCTCCACAGTCAACTACAGGGGCAAAATGGTCATTTGACAGTCAAAAGTCAAAATTTTTGGTCAACATCTTATTTTGAGGCCACAAACATCATTTGATCAATTCTTGATCATGATTCTCAAAGCATGGCTCAAAAAGTCTCAAGATGCAAAAGTTTCTATTTTTGGAGAGTTGAAAAAGTCAACTGCAAATTGACCAGGGCATAACTTCCACATGGTTTATCAGAAAAATCCCATCCAATGCTCATCTTGAAGGGGAAGACATTTCCTACAACTCATCTTCACATTCCAAGTCCAATAAATTCTCTCACAAAAAGTTATCAATTTCAACATTATAGGTCATTTTCAAAAGTCAACAAAAAGGCACTTTAAGTCAAAGACCATAACTTGAGATTGTTAAATCAAAATGACATGGGACCAAAGGCATTGGTTATAGGACTTCAAGACCTTTCCAAAATGTCCAATAACACATTCATAACTTCAAAATTGAGCAAGATATGCATTGGAGAAGTTGGGAAATTTTTGTGAAATGGCCAAAGTCAATTATCCTTGAAACTTCATTTTTGACAAAAGGGGCCCACTTTTTCCACTTGTTTCAGCTTGGCCATGCTTCCCACGTGTCCCACAAATTATTTCAAGATTTACAATTAATTTTTCCATTTTTATTTAATTTTATTTGATTTAATTCATTTTAAATCTTTTAAAATCAAATAAAAATCAAGAAAATTAATTAAAGGGTATATTTTGTGTTGAATAGCTTTGAATCACCATCATTTACATCCCAAATTCGTACAAGGCCTAAATCAAGCAAGAAATTCAAATTTTGACACAAAAATGGAAAGAGTTTCAATGTTGGTTATGGCATAATCTCAAACATGAATGCATAAGGTTAATGACCATAATTCTGATTGAGACACATTACATAATACATGTGCAAGCTGCCACAAGAGAATTCACGAGCTAGAAACACCCAAAACGGCCAAACACATTTCAAAATTTCCAAGAGAAAAGGTGAAACTGAAAACCTATTTGCAGCCTGTTCCAAGCTTCCATTTTGATTCCAATACATTCCTGGCATCACCAGCAACCTTTGGCAATCAAAATCAAACGCGGAACCTCAAAGAATCGTGCATCACCCTACCCCACGGTTTGTTTAAACTTTGAAATCGAAACTCTATTTCCTTACCTCTTTAATTCATTTTGATCATGTTTTTACATTGCTGATGTTATTACCAAGCTTCCTATATGTTTTAATTTGACTATAAGGCCTTAAAACACAAATCACCATTAAAGCATTCTAGGTTTTTTCAAGCTTCAAATTGGGGATTTCCCCATACTATAAAATTGGAACTCCAGACAACCATGGTTGAATTGAGAAGGACAAGACGAATCCAATAGACCCCTCGCGCTCAATTTATGTTGCTTCCTCTCCTAATCGCTATTTTTCGCTATGTCACTTAGTGGGGGTTTAAAACCCCCGCTATCTCATTCATGTTACAGGTACAAACGGAGAAGAAGGCTGAGGTGTCCAGGCGTGAGTGGAAGATTCAAACCGCGCGCGTAATTTTTTTGTTTTATATCATTAACATTATTTCTTACATATTGTTTGTTTTCCACTATTGTTACAAACGCGTACAATGGATCAGATGGTGGGAAGGTGGTTTGGTAAACGCCGGGACCTGGGTTCGATTCCCAGGTCCCCCATATAATTCATAATATTTTTTCTAACACAATCTCATGCAGCATATGCCCAGAACTCCACCATGCATCCTCATACATCAGCGTGCCATGTGTCCCCAACTCTCATCCAGTGGCCACAAAATGAAGTCCATGATGCACCCTAGTCAGCAAGCAAGCGCATGATCAGGAAAAGTCAACGAGGCCTTTGCCTCAATGGGCCTGAATTCCAGCATTTCACCTCCTATTTGGCCCAATACCCCCTTCCATTGGTTTATTCTTTTCCTTTCATTTTTTTATTTTCCAATTTAATTTCTAACCCTTTTCTTTTTTCATTATTTTTATTAACAAATTAATTTAACTAACATTTTCATAAAAAACTAAAAGAAAATAGAATTAACATTTTTATTATTATTTTTTTTATTTTGTAAATAAACCATAATTGAATTAGCTTTTTAATTAGGCCGTTTTAACCTTCTTTTTAATAATTAAAATAGATCTAGATTAACCTATAATTTTATTTCTTTTTTCTATTTTATTTCATAAAAACATAAAAAAAAACAAAAAATATTTTCTTTTAATTAAAATAATTAATTAGTCATTAATTAGTTTTTAATTTCATTTAATTATAAAAAGACCAAAAAATTAATTTCCTTTTCTTAAAAGGGTCAACACCCTTGGACATTCCCGATTAATTTATTTGCGCGCATTTAATTTGTTCGATTATTATGTAATTGCTCTGGACATGTAATAGTAATTAGGACTTTTACCGTTTTTTTATTTTCCATACTTATTTACCTAAAACGGGTCTTTGTAATTTTTGGCGATGTATAGACCCGCGCCTTGTAATAGCGTAGGATTTACGTTTCTGCAATTTACTTTCCGCACCCCCTTAACTGTTAACTTGTATGAAAGAATGCATGCTAATTAAAAACAAGCGTAGCTCACCGTGCCATGATCAAAGATAAATATTGACATGAAAATAACACACAAATTCACACACCACTTCTAGGGTACGCCTAACTGTTGCCTTGCCCTCGAAATGTGGTCGTCTAGTATAGGGCGTTTTAATAAGTCCTTATGTCCATGACATGATCCAGTTGCCTCGAAACGGTTGCCTCAGAATTAAAAAGGATCAATGGCGTAAGGGTAGCTTCTAAGGTGTCCTAGTGTTGCTCAGGTGACCACACTGTCCCTACAAACGAATTGACTCGAACACCTCCAACGGTGGTGCTACCTACCTCTTAATGGTGGGATGGCACTACCTTAAGGACTTCTACACAGCCTAATTCCTTAGGGTAGGTAGATGACTCATAGATACTTGCTCTAAAAAAACAAATCAAAACTCTTTTCACACCGACACTTTCAAAAAGCTTTCAATTTTTCAAACACTCTTGAGGACTGATAAAAGAGTTATTCCGAAATCTTTAAACGAAACTTTTTCAAACTCACTCACAATTGAAAAGCAAACATTTTTGAAAACACAATGAGCAAGTATCTAAGAGCCCATGGATAACCATGGATAGAAAGGGTGCTAACACCTTCCCTTTCTATAAATCTACCTCCCGAACCGAGAAACTATCTCATAAGGAATTTTGCCGTGCTTTTGTCCTTTCCATATTGGAGAAAATAAAAGACGGTGGCGACTCTTGCTTCCGTGACATTTCGCGAAACCAGCGTTAAACAGTCAGTTCCAGATCCACCGATCACAGCTACCTCAATAGATAATGAAGGAATCTTTGACGATTGCTACCTCAACAGAGTACCAAAAATTCTTCTGGTCATATGAAAATCCGTCTGTGTACAGACTTTACCTGAAAAGGTAAAGGTTTAGCTGCATGTAATGTTATGATACATGAAGTGCAAATGGTGTTCTAAAAAAATGAGATTGTGATATATGAATTCGTATTGCGTATGGTATGATGTTTGTAAAATGATGTATGAATGCAATGTACAAACGTGTCAGTTGTTCTATTGCATATTGTTGAATTAGGGAATATAAATCCCTAATTTTTGTTAGGGGTGAAGAATGTAGGTCTTCAGATTTGTTGAAGTTAAAATGTTGGGAGATGAACTTTCGTTGTTAGAGAAATAAACTCTGTTGGGGAAGGTAAACTCCGTGAACTGCTTGGGGATATTGTTGAAATTCTGTTGGGGAATCTGAGAAGCTTGGCGACTTCACTGAAGGATCTTATGTTGGAGCAGTAAATTGGATATTCTTGCTCCGCCGAGGGTATGAGAACACCTGACATCATTAGGCTGCATGCTAAGAATATGGCAGTGACCTTGTAGTAGAATGCCCCTGTCTCGATACCTGTTGGAGAAAATATCTTCCGGGGATTTTGTAGATGGTGTGATACAGTGAGAGAACTGACTTGGGATTTCGCGTTTGTGTTCGCAAATGTTTCGGTTTACCAAGAGTCGCCACCGACTTTTTATTTTATCCTAAGGAAAGGTCAAAAAGCACAGGAAAGACCTTTGAGATGTTTTCTTGGGTTCAGGGGGTAGATTATAGAAAGGGAAGGTATTAGCACCCTTTCTATCCATGGTTATCCATGGGCTCTTAGTTACTTGTTTTAGATCACTTGCCTTTGCTTTTAAATTGTTTGAAATGGTGCTTTGTGTGTGTGTGGTTTTGAAAATGCTTTGAAAAAGATGCCTTGTCTAGGAAAACTTTGTAATGATTCTTGTTTGAATATATACAAAGGTGTGTGTCTTTTTGAAAAGATATTCCAATGTTTTGAAAGTTGTGTTGTGAAGTGTGTTTGAAAATGGCAAGGATATTTTGCAAGATTTTGATCAAGTAACTAAGAGTTTGTCTACCCTATTTTACTAAAAGATCTTTCTTATGTTTTTAACCCTTTTAACAGTGTTGTTTCACCATTGTATTTGGTGAACAACCTTGTGTTAGGATGTTAAACGGGACAGGCGTGGGTCATCGTATAGACCATGATAGCAATTGTGTCAAGTATTTTTGGCAATTTTCTCAAGGGACTTGATCATTTTTGTTTAGGCAACTCAGATAGCATCATCGAGGGACTATGATCTTTTGTTTTGTTTTTGTTTTTCCAAAGTACTTGACATGCATACCATGGCCCATTTTTGAAGGCAACAAGTGGATTGTAACCCTAGGGGTGCAAGTGTGCATTGTGTTTGTTTTCATGCATTGTTATCTTGGATTAGGTCAAACTAATTGTTGATTTTATTTTGCATACAAACCCTAGGTCTAATCATGGCATAATTGAAAGCACTTAAAGGTGCGAGAATTTAAATTCTACACTAATACAACACGATATAGGGAGGGGGTACAAATTTGAATTAGGGATTATTTTGCAAGAAATTAAATCCTAAATTATTACAACCATATTGAATGGGTAAGGCATAATATTAAATATACAACATTTAAATAAATACAATAAATAAATATTAAATAAAGTGTATTATGCAAAAAATGTTTTTTTTATGTATGAAAAAGTATTTTTAATGTGAAATGTAAATAAATAAAAAGTTAATTTCAATTATTTTGTTTTTTAGGGCAAAACCCTAATTTCTTAAATAAATAGTATTATTTATTATTTATATACAGTAATGTATTAATTTGTACAAAAATATAAGTATATTGAAAAAAATGGTATTTTTAGTATAAAATATTAATAAAAATAAAAAATGTATTATTTTTGTGTTTTTTGTCCTAATTAATTAATAAAAATTGTATATATATGTACTAAATATATTAAGTGTGTATAAAAATAAAAATAAATTATTTACAAAAAGGTATATTTTTCAAGAAAATGTTTTCAAATGTGTATAAAATAATAAATGAAAATAAACATATTTTCCACATTATTTTTTAAGTTTTAATAAAAAGAATATAAAGTATTTAAACAATTTTATACTAGTAAAAATAAAAATAAATACCAAATAAATGTAAAAATAATATAAAAATAATTTTTGGCATTTTTTATATTTGGACATAAAATAATAAAGTCAGAATAAAAAATAAAAATGCAAAAATGAAAAATATATAAGAAATGGGCCAGGGGGTGTAAAAAGAAAAGAGGGAGGTGCCAAAAGCAAGCCTGTACAGGCCCAGCCTAGAAAAAACTTCGTCTTCTTCCTTTGAACTGAAATACGCGCATTCTGTACACAAGATGCTATCTCCTGATTCCTTGATTTTTTGACAAAACTCATAACATGAAACTTGTAGAGCATCAAACAACGAATCTAACCATATAAAAAACTTAAGCTAACTCTCAAAGACCAGAGAGAATTTCTCTGGCCCTAATTCTTAACCTAGTTTTTTCAGAAAGTTCATGAACAAAATTCTCCTAGCACGATTAATATAAATGAAAACTAAGCACATGTATGGTTTCAGGGCTATGAATACAACATCTTTCATTCACAAACCTAAGTCTAACTATTCCTAAATAGAGAGATAGAAGTTCATGAAATACCTATTTCAGTTGACTTCGAGCTGGACAATGCAGCAACTTCCAAGGGTGCTTGAGGTTCTTTTGAGCTTGCCTGATGTCCAATGAAGCTTTCCCAATGCTTGGCTAGTTTTGAAGTAGCCTGAATCGTGCTATAGAACTCAACCTGCAAAGCTTTGAAACAAAAATGGCAATGTGTGTTAATGGTGTTACAGCTAGCAATGGAGGTCTGGAATTGTTCAGGTATGTTGGTTGGAAGGTGTTTGAAGTATCTTTGGACAAAACGCACGATGGAATTTGATGGTGGCTTGCAAAATGCAGAACTGGCCCTGTTTTGCAAGAAAATGGGGATTTTGTGCACAAGGAGTTTTGAGATGTCAAGGGCTCGTGTTTCTGGCTTGCTAGGGTGTATGAAACTTGTTTGACAACTTTTTTTAGTTGGTTTTATCAGATGTGAGAGATGCTTTGTTTTTGACAAGTTTTCTTCTCCTTGAAGCAAAAGAGTGGAAGTGAGGTTATAGACTTGTACAGGCCATCCTATCACCCTGCACACAACCCTCTTGGACCCTCTAATTAGTGGATTTTGTTTGCAGAATAAGATCTGGTTCAATGCTCTAGGATGTTGTTTTGACATAAAGCAAAGTTCAAGCAAAAATGACATTGTTACTTTTTCCATTTAAAGCTTAATCTAGTGTACAATACCCTAATGACCAAGACAATGCCTTGGCTCAATGGATATGCATTAAATTATGGAGTACAAACTGGTTTAGAGGCCTGTAATTGTGAACCAAGCTAGCTATATCAGATTTGGCAAGTGGTATGAACATGTATTGGCCATGGATCAAAGTGAGTTTTTGCCAACTTCAAGCATTCGATTCTCCCTAACCACAAAGGTGTTTGAGGAGTTCTTGGATAATTTGGAAATATTTCAACATGTACTATAATCCATATTTGAAATGCAACTTGAAACTCCAAGTGGAACTATGTGAAAAATGGCCAAGAAGATGGGTCAAAATCCTGCCTAAACTAGGGCAAAATTTCTCTAAGTTAAAAGTTTTAGATACCCTTGTTCCAAAAATCATAACTTGAGATAAAAGCTTATTTTGAGAAAACTTTGTGAATAAAAGTTTTATACTTTGTGATGTACTACAACTTTCATGTTTCAAGTTTTGTTTGAATCCATTTGCATCTTGGTGAAAAAATGGGACAAAGTTAGGAAAAAATAAGAAAATTTTATAACTTAGAAAATTTCTAAGTTATGAAAATTTTCCATTTTAAACCCTAATTTGCATTTTTGGGTTTCTTGATGAACAAGTTTCATAATTTTACATGTCTTGATGAAAAATGATCCTTGGCACTTGATTTTGACCAAAAAGTCAAAGTTTGACTTTTCAGTATACAGTCAAATTTTGATCAGTTGACTGAAAAATTCATCTGTCAAACCTATGCATTTGAGATCTTTTGAACTTGTTGAATAGGTCAAGACAAAGTAATTAAGTTCTTGAGTCCATGGTTGAGCTTGATTTGCCATTGGTTAGGTCAAACAGTCAAAAATTGCATTTGTACAGTCAAAACCCTAAAAATGACCATTTTGCCCTTTTGATGATCTGATCAAATTTCTTGTGGAATTGTGATCCAAACTTGATCAAATGGTTTATATGAGTTCATAATGTTGGTGTGGGTCAAATTTCATGAGGTTTGACTGTCAATTGGCCATAGTTGACTTTTTCCCCAATACAGTTGATTTCTAGATCAACTGTCCAATTGACTGGGGGAAAATTTGGATCAAGGATTGAAACTTGGTATGGACAAAATTATGAGTCCAACATGAAGTATGAAAGTAAATTTGGGAATTGTAGGTAAAAATATCACTGTGCAAACTCAAACCCTAATTTAGGTCAACAGTGCAAGGAGGTGTCTTGAGCAGAGCAAACCCTAACTTGTTCTTGAGTTCCAAGAGTCTTGTGATGAAAAATGTTGATGAAATGAGAGGGCAAATTTTGGGGTACAACAGTTGCCCCTGTTCAATCTTCTTGAACCTGAAGAGTTAGATTGACAAGTTTGCCTTTCGCGACTCGAAGGTAAAAGAGGATTGGACACTAGAGTGCCCGTAAATTTGCACTCGTCAAAACATAGATGCGGGAATGGGCTTAAAGATTCCATTTGGAGGCGATAGAATCTTGCTGGAGATGGGCTTAAAGATGCCATCCAAGAATGTTTGTTAAATTGCAAAGTGGTAGGTCAGAAGAATGAGCATCAAAATGGTATCCGTGTATGGAATGCATTTGAACTGTATCTGGAGACTGAGTCTGTATAAGCGAAAGAATGGCGTCTGTGTCTGGAGTGTATCTGAGCTATAAAGATGTTTGAACTTTGAATGAATATCAGAATGACTGCCGTGTTTGGAGTATATCTGTATTGTATCTGAATTCTGAATGGGCGACAGAGAAACATCTGTGCATGGAGCATCTTTGGGTTGGGGATAAATTCCGAATGAGTGACAGAATGGCAACCGTGTCTGGAGCGTATCTGGACTGTATATGAAGTTGAGATCTGTATGAGTAGCAGAATGACTTCCGTGTCTGGAGTATATATGAGACTATAACTGGAGTTGAGATTTGTATGAGTAGCAGAATGACTTCCGTGTCTGGAGTATATTTGAGACTATAACTGGAGTTGAGATCTGTATGAGTAGCAGAATGACTTCCGTGTCTGGAGTATATCTGAGACTATAACTGGGATTGAGATCTGTATGAGTAGCAGAATGACTTCCGTGTCTGGAGTATATCTGAGACTATAACTGGGATTGAGATATGTATGAGTAGCAGAATGACTTCCGTGTCTGGAGTATATCTGAGACTATAATTGGGATCTGAATAAGTGACAGGATGACTTCTGTGGCGACTGCACTGGGGATAATCAAACTGTTGGTGTAAAGGTCAGAATGGCATCCGTGTTTGGAGCATATCTGAACTTGAAGTTGATAGTTTAATCTGAATGAGAGATAGAATGGCCGCCGTGTCTGGAGCATATCTAATCTGTACCGGATTGTTGAAGTCTGAATAAGTAGTAGAATGACCGCCATGTCTGGGGTGTATCCATACTGTATCTGAACAATTGTTAATGATAGCCTTTTAATCTTATCCTGAAAAAGGGTAAAATGTTAGCTAAAATACAAAGTTATGTTGTATGATATGTATGATGCAATGAACTGTATTTCATCAATGTTTATAATATGAATGTAATGGATGCGCATGTAAGCTGAGTAGCGGTCTTGCTGAGGAAAATAAATCCTTGACCACTGGAGATAATGAAATCTTTGACTGCTGTCAGGGAAAGTAAATCCTTGACCGATGCTGGGGATTCCAAAGATCTTTGATTGTTGAAGATGAGAAATCCTTGCTGACTGCTTGGGGATTAAAGATCTCTGATTTCTTAAGAAGGAGAAATCCTTAGATCACTGCTGGAGATTGAAAAATCCTCGGTGATTCGTGAGGATTAACAAAGTCTGTGAAAATTTCTGCGGGGAATGAGAATCCTTTATGACTTTCCTGGGATGCAGGGAAAATTATGAAAATCTCTACTGGGGAGTTAAAACCTAGGAGGTTTCTGCTTGGAGAAATGAGACCGAAAATCTTCGATCTTGTTGGGAGATAACTCTGTGGGGGAAATGTTCATTATTCTGGCTCCGTTGAGGATAGGATTTTCAGGGTTTTCGGGCTCCACTGGGGATCTTGAAGCTTAACTCTGATGGGAATTTTGAAACTTAACTCAACTGGGGAACCAAGTTTAGAATGCACTGGCTCCGCTGAGGATCTTGAAGCTTACCTCCGCTGGGGAAATATACTCCAAATTTTAGCTTTGTTAAGGATCTAAATGATGTATCGAAGGGGATTTCTTCTGAAATGGCACAAAGATATCTTCCTTCACCTTTAACCTACCAGTAATTAACCTTTTTCAATTTCATTTTATTTGTATGCAGTGATTATATTCAAATGCATATGCCTATTTAACAAAACATTGGACGTTTTCAAATAAAACATAAGTGTAAAAAGAAAAGAAAGGCAAGCAAATTTCTGCACTTTGAAGTATATTTGTATTTAAATTTTGTGAGTATCTTTGTACAAAGGAGACAGACATCCTAGTAAGAGAATGTTGTCGTAAAAATTGAAAAAATTTATACAAAAGAAAGATAGCTAAGTGTAACAATTCCATGGGATTCCCATTCTGCTATAGCCTTCACAACTCTGAATATTTTGTCCATTCGCTGCTTCGTCCGTCGATGACTGGATTGATCAGAAATTCGAAGCTTGTTGGTGAAGAGATTTTTCTTAAAGTGATCCGACGAGACATAGTCATACGCTTTAATTCCCTAACTTTTGCCTGAACCGCCCTTTCGGGTTTTTGATCCACAGGGAAATCCATTTTTGCCCAAGTCGCCCTTTCGGGTTTTCAACTTGTCGGGTGTACAAATTTGTTTTGTTTTATCCCTAATTTTTGCCTGAACCGCCCTTTCGGGTTTTTGATTCACCGGGATGCCCATTTTTGCTCAAGTCGCCCTTTCGGGTTTTCAACTTGTCGGGTTATTTTATGCGTAGTGTCTTTTGACTATGTCTGCGTTCGCAGGGTGCGGCAAGTCGTCACCGTCCATGGTGGTCAGAATCATTGCCCCACCATAAAAGATGCTCTTGATCACAAATGGTCCTTCGTAAGCAGGAGTCCACTTGCCCCTGGGATCACTTTGCGGTAAGATGATCCGCTTGATTACAAGATCTCTGACTTGATATACCTGACGTCTGACTTTCTTGTTGAAAGCCTTGATCATCCATTTTTGATACGTCTGACCATGACAAACAGCAGTAAGTCGCTTCTCGTCGATCAAGTTAAGCTGATCCAGTCGAGTCTGAATCCAATCGTCTTCACTCAAACCGGCATCCTTCATAATCCTCAAGGAAGGAATTTGAACTTCCATGGGTAGAACAGCTTCCATGCCATACACCAAAGAAAATGGGGTTGCCCCTGTTGAAGTACGTGTCGTGGTACGATATCCATGTAGAGCAAACGGTAACATCTCATGCCAGTCTTTGTAGGTGACTGTCATCTTTCGAATGATCTTCTTGATATTTTTGTTCGCGGCTTCAACAACACCGTTCATCTTCGGCCGATAGGGAGATGAATTGTGATGATAAATCTTGAACTGTTTGCATAGAGCGGTGATCATAGTGTTGTTCAAATTTGTACCGTTGTCTATGATGATCATGTCGGGGACACCATACCGGCATATGAGGTTCTGCTTGATGAAGCATGAAACCACATTCTTTGTAACTGAGGCATAGGAAGCTGCCTCGACCCACTTGGTGAAATAATCAATAGAGACCAAGATGAAGCGATGTCCATTGGATGCCGTAGGCTTGATCTCTCTAATCATGTCAATGCCCCACATTGAGAATGGCCAAGGAGCTATCAGAATGTTGAGAGGAACAGGAGGAATATGTATCTTGTCGGCGTAGACTTGGCATTTGTGGCAGGTGTGGGAATGTTGATGACAATCAGCTTCCATGGTAGACCCGTAGTAGCCTGCCCTTAGAATCTTCTTAGACATCGTATGTCCGCTCAAGTGGGTGCCAAATGTGCCACTATGTATTTCGGTCATGATCAACTCTGCTTCAACCTTGTCTACACAACGAAGTAGAACACAATCATGGCTGCGCTTATAAAGGATGCCATTGCTTAGGAAGAACTTGGCAGCAAATCTCCTTAAGAACTTTTTGTCATTGACGGAAGCTCCTTCAGGGTATTCTCTAGTCTAGAGATACCTTTTGATTTCATGAAACCAGGGTTGTTCCACTACTTCTTCGGTATTAATCTCATGACAGTGCGCGGGTTCGTCCATTCGCTCGATGGTAATTTGGGGAGCCTCGTTATCCCAGTTGAGTTTAAACATGGAAGACATTGTAGCCAGAGCATCTGCTAGCTGATTTTATTCTTGCGGGAAGTGCTCGAAGGTAATCTGCTCGGAATGAGGCAACAATGTTAAGACATGTCCTTTGTATGGGATAAGATTAGGATGTTTGGTATCCCACTCTCATTTGAATTGACTGATAACTAAAGCCGAGTCCCCAAATACGACCAAAGATTTGATTCCCAAGTCTATAGCAGCCTTGAGACCAAAGATGCAAGCTTCATATTCAGCCATGTTGTTGGTACAACTGAAGCAAAGTCGGGCAGTGAAGGGGGTATGGCAACCTTCCGGAGAAATGAGTACCGCACCGATACCATTTCCAAGTGCATTTGAAGCACCATCAAAGTACAGGGTCCATCGGGATCCTTGTTCAGGTCCGTCATACGGTCCGTTACCTTCAATGTTGTCCAATGTCATGATGTCCTCGTCAGGGAAGTCGAATCTCATAGATTGGTAATCTTCGACGACTTGATGAGCTAGATGGTCAGCTAGTACACTTCCCTTTATAGCTTTTTGGGTAGTATATTGGATATCATACTCAGTCAGGATCATTTGCCATCTAGCGATTCTTCCAGATAAAGCAGGATTCTCGAAGATATACTTGATCGGATCCATTTTGGAAATCAACAAAGTGGTGTGAGTCAACATATACTGCCTTAGCCGGCGAGCAGCCCATACCAAAGCGCATCAAGTTTTCTCGAGCAGTGAGTAGCAAGTCTCACAGTCGGTAAACTTTTTGCTAAGGTAATAAATGGCATGCTCTTTTCGGCCAGACTCGTCATGTTGGCCCAGCACACACCCTATTGAGTTATCCAAAACAGTCAGATACATGATTAACGGCCTTCCTTCGACGGGTGGCATCAGAATAGGAGGTTCTAGCAAATACTCCTTGATCTTATCAAAAACAACTTGAAAATCATTGTTCCATTCAACTACTTGATCTTTCTTCAACAGTTTGAAAATTGGCTCACAGGTAGATGTCAGGTGAGAGATGAACCTCACAATATAGTTCAAGCATCCCAAGAATCCTCTAACCTCCTTTTCAGTACGGGGGGCAGGCATTTCTTGTATAGCCTTTACTTTAGCTGGATCAACCTCAATGCCTTTGTTCCTGACAATAAATCTCAAAAGTTTACCAGACCTAACCCCAAAAGTGCACTTGCTTGGGTTTAGTCTGAGCTTATACTCCTTCAACCTAGCAAACAGCTTTTGCAGATGATCAAGGTGTTCTTCTTCTGTCTGTGATCGAGCTATCATATCGTCTACGTAAACTTCGATCTCATGATGTATCATATCATGAAACAAAGCTACCATGGCGCGTTGATAAGTTGCCCCTGCATTCTTCAGTCCGAATGGCATCACTTTGTAGCAGAAGGTACCCCATTGTGTGACAAAGGTTGTTTTCTCCATGTCCTCGTGGGCCATTTTGATCTGGTTGTATCCCGAGAATCCATCCATGAAGGAAAACACCTTGTGCTGAGCTGTGTTGTCAACCAAGATGTCGATGTGTGGCAATGGAAAATCGTCTTTGGGGCTAGCCCTGTTTAAATCCTGATAGTCCACACACATTTTGACTTTGCCGTCCTTCTTAGGCACGGGCACAATGTTAGAAACCCATTGTGGATAGGAAGTAACAGCCAGAAAGCCAGTGTTGAATTGCTTCATTACTTCAGCTTTAATCTTCTCAGACATGTCAGGCCTCATTCGACAGACCTTTTGCTTGATCGGTGGACAATCTTCTCTTATAGGGAGATGGTGAACCACGATATCTGTGTCTAACCCTGGTATGTCTTCATAAGACCAGGCGAAGATTTCAACATATTCGTTCAACATTTGCACTAAACACTCCTTGACTTTTTGTTCCAGGTTGGCACCCACTTTTACTTCTTTCCTGTCTTCCTATGTCCCTAAGTTGATGGTTTCTAGCAACTCTTCATGAGGCAGAATGGCCCTCTCTTCTTGTTGCAAAAGTCTGGCTAACTCTCCCGGCACTTCACAATCTTCGTCACCTTTGTACTCAGCATGATTGACCAAGTCTTCAGAGTTATCGAAGGCTAAAACAGAATAGTCACCCATGGAATCCAGAGAGGATGGGTACCTGCATTCGTGAGTGTGGGTGTGTGTAAGGGATAGCCATCCTTAAACAAACAAAATGAAAAAGGAAAGAAAATGAACACAACAGTTTATAGATGAAAAACGTCCAATGATTCATTAAAACATGGCATATGATAATGAAGAAGATCAAACCCTTACAAATGGACCTACATGCCCCGGGCAAGGTACGAGGTGAAAATAGTGTGCGAATTGTTTTAATTATTACAGACCATAAATGGGAAATTGTTCAAAGATAAAATTACTGGTTGATAAAGGTGATGGGAATAAAATCCTTTGCTTCCCAGTTGCTTAAACCCCCTTCGATGGTCAGAAAGATCCAATCTTCAAAGTGGCTCTCTTCATCTTCATCTTCTACAACATTGATTCTGTGGTGAGTGATCTTGACGGGTGGTCCTCCAACCTTGGAGCGATGCATAACCCTTTGTCCTACAGCAGTGAACCCTAATCCAAACTTGTCCGTCTTATGGGAAAAATCAGGCAACTGCCCCCATACTGTGTTCTTCCCCTCTTTAATTACAGCATATGCGTCTTTGAGAGATGCCATCCTAGATACATGTTTGGGAACGATAGGCACCTCAACCATTGTCTTCACAACTTCTACCTCAGGAGAAACTTCCTCAAAATGTTGGAAAGGTGTTTCGATGAACTCGCCATCCAACTCCACATAGCGGAAGGAATTGAGATGACTTATCATGTACTCTTCCTCGCCGTGCACTGTTATAATCTTACCCTTAACATGATATTTCAGCATTTGGTGCAAAGAGGAGGTAACTGCCCCGGCATAATGGATCCACGGTCTCCCTAACAAACAAGAATATGACAGACGGATGTCCATCACGTAAAAGGTGGAGTTGAAGACTTTTGTGCCTACTTTGATAGGAATGCCAACCTCTCCGTGAACCATTCTTTTGGAACCATCAAAAGCCCTAACAACGATGTTACTAGGTTTGAGGGTCAGTCCTTCGCAGTCCAAACGGTCTAAGGCCTTCTTCGGCAGCACATTCAAGGAAGAACCAATATCAACTAAGACATGGGCGAGGGTGGTTCCCCTGCATTTAACTGAGACATGTAGCGCGTCGTTGTGTTTCCTTCCCTTGGGAGTCAAGTTAGCATCGGAAAAGCCAAGGCCATTATCAGCAGTAAGACTGGCCACACATTCCTGAAACTGGTCAACCGAAGTCTCTTGGGGTACATGTGCCGCCTTCAAAAATTTGATCAGGGCCTTAGCATGGGCCTCAGAGAAGAGTAGAAGAGCCAACATTGAAATTTTAGAAGGGGTGTGCCCTAGCTGTTCCACAACGTCGTAGTCACTTTTTCTGATTATTTTCAAGATTTCATCCATTTCTTTCTGAGTGGTTTCGGGGATAACCACAGCATGAGCCTTCGTCCTGACAGGCTCTTCCAGTATCCCCTTACATTTATCGGTGTTACCAGCAGATGGTCTTACTTCAGGAGTATCTAATTCTTCAATCATCGGGCCTTGCACAGAAGGCCTAACAGGTATGGAAGCTTTCGAGGGTCCGAAAACTGCTTGAGGGGGAGCAATCTCCGGAAAAAAGATCCGGCCGCTGCGGGTTATCTTGCTTGTACCCGCAATGTTCCCTATATCAGGGTTTTCTTCAGAATTCTCTTGGACTGCCTCAATTTGTTTGATACCATGATAGAAGATTTCTCCTCCATATTTCCATGGTATCGTTTTGCTTGATTGGTACGGGACAGGTCCCAGCATGGTGATCTTTAATGGTACATGTTGTACCCCAAAATTTGCCCTCTCATTTCATCAACATTTTCTCAATCACAAGACTCTTGAAACTCAAGATCAAACTAGGGTTTGCCCTACTCAAGACACCTCCTTGCACTGTTGACCTAAATTAGGGTTTGAGTTTGCACAGGGATGTTTTGACCTACAATGCCCAAAGTGACTTTCATACTTCATGTTGGACTAACAAGTTTATCCATACCAAGTTTCAAGCCTTGATTCAAATTTTTGCCCAGTCAATTGGACAGTTGACCTAGAAATCAACTGTGTTGGGGGAAAAGTCAATTGTGGCCAATTGACAGTCAAACCTCATGAAATTTTACCCACATCAATATTATGAACTCATATGAGCCATTTAATCAAGTTTGGATCACAATTCTACAAGAAATTTGATCAGATCACCAAAAGGGCAAAATGGTCATCTTTAGGGTTTTGACTACACAAAGGCAATTTTTGACTGTTTGACCTAGCCAATGGCAAATCAAGCTCACACATGGACTCAAGGACTAAATGACATTGTCTTGACCCATTCAACAAGTTCAAAAGATCTCAAATGCATAGGATTGACAGATGAATTTTTCAGTCAACTGATCAAAATTTGACTCTACACTAAAAAGTCAAATTTTGACTTTTTTGGTCAAAATCAAGTGCCAAGAGTTATTTTTCATCAAGACATGTCAAATTATGAAACTTGTTCATCAAGAAACCCAAAAATGAAAATTAGGGTTTAAAATGGGAAAATTTCATAACTTAGAAATTTTCTAAGTTATGGAATTTTCTTATTTTTTCCCTAACTTTGCCCCATTTTTTCACCAAGATGCAAATGGATTCAAAACAAACTTGCAACATGAAAGTTGTAGTACATCACAAAGTCTACAACTTTGATTCACAAAGTTTTCTCAAAAGAAGCTTTTAGCTCAAGTTATAATTTTTGGAACAAGGGTACCTAAAACTTTTAACTTAGAGAAAATTTGCCCTAATCTAGGCAGGATTTTGACCCATCTTCTTGGCCATTTTTCACATAGTTCCACTTAGAGTTTAAAGTTGCATTTCAAATATGTATTATAGTACATGTTCCAAGATTTCCAAATTTTCCAAGAACTCCTCAAACACCCTTGTGGTTAGAGAGAATCGAATGCTTGAAGTTGGCAAAAACTCACTTTTGTTCATGGCCAATACATGTTCATACAAACTTGCATTTTCAAATCAGCATGTTTGGTGCTAGCTTGCAGGCCTCAAAACCAGTTTGTACTCTATAATTTAATGCATAACCATTGAGTTAAGGTGTTATCTTGGTCATTTGGACATTACATACAAGATTAATCCTTAAGTGGTAAAAGGTAAAAATGCCATTTTTGTAAAGTTGCACTTTATGTCAAACCAAAATCCTTGAGGCATGGGGCCATATCTCTGAAGCAAGATTCAATCAACCAATTCCAAGAACCAAGAGAAAAGTATGCAGCATGATATAGGGCTTGTACAGGCCTGCATTGGGAGGATACACACTCTTGCTTGAAAAAGAAGAAAAGTTGCAAAACATAATCCATCTCTCACATCTGTTGAAACCAGCTTACACAAACATTGTAAACCAGTTTCATACATCCCAACAAGCCAAAAACATGACCCTTCTGCCTCCAAAACCCCCTTGTACACAAAAATCCTTGTTTTGCTAAAAAAACAGGGCAAGCTCTGCAAACTTGAAGCCATAACCAATTTCCATCGTGCGTTTTGTCCCAAGATACTTCAAAGACCTTCCAATCAACTCACCTGAACTATCCCAGGCCTCCATTGCAAGCTGTAACACCATTACCACACTTTGCCATTTTTGTTTCAAAGCTTTGCAGGTTGAGTTATGTGGCATGATTCAAGTTGTTTCAAAACAAGCCAAGCATTGGAAAAACTTCCTTGGACCTTAGGCAAGCTCAAAAGAAGCTCAAACACCATTGAAGGTTGCTACATTGTCCAACTCGAAGTCAACTGAAACAAGTATTTCATGGACTTCTATCTCTCTATCTAGGAATGGTTAGGCTTAGGTTTGTGAATGAAATATGTTGTACTCATAGCCCTGAAGCCATACATATGCTTAGTTTTCATTTACATTAATCGTGCTAAGAGAATTTCACTCATGAACTTTCTGAAAAAACTAGGTTAGAAATTAGGGCCAGAGAAATTCTCTCTGGTCTTTGAGAGTTAATCCAGGTTTTTTACATGGTTGGATTCATTGTTTAATGCTCTACAATGTTCATGTTATGAGTTTTGTCAAAAAATCAAAGAATCAGGAGATGGCATTTGTGTACAGAAGCACACGTGTTTTGTTCAAAGGAAGAAGAAGAAGTGGATTTTGGGCTGGGCCTGGTTTCCTTTACTTTTGACACCCCTTTATTCATTTTGCACCCCCCTGGCCCATTTATTTGAATATTTATCATTTTGACATTTTCATTTTTTATTCTGACTTTATTATTTTTTGTCTAAATATAAAAAATGCCAAAAAATTATTTTCTATATTTTTCATATTTATTTCATATTTATTTTTATTTTACTAGTATAAATACGTAAATAAACTATTTTCTTTTTTGTTAAAACACAAAAATGATACAAAAAATATACTTATCTTCATTTATTATTTTTATTTACATTTTGAAAAAAATTTCTTGGATATACACATTTTTTTGTAAATAAATACTTTCTATATATATATATATATATATATATATATATATATATATATATATATATATATATATATATATATATATATATATATATATATATATATATATATATATATATATATATATATATATATATATATATATATATATATATATATATATATATATATATATATATATATATATATATATATATATATATATATATATATATATATATATATATATATATATATATATATATATATATATATATATATATATATATATATATATATATATATATATATATATATATATATATATATATATATATATATATATATATATATATATATATATATATATATATATATATATATATATATATATATATATATATATATATATATATATATATATATATATATATATATATATATCCTTTATTTTATTAAATAATTAGGACAAAAATACAAAAATATTACATCTTCATTTTTATTAATATTTTGCACTAAAAATATCATTTTTACAATATACTTTTATTTTTGTATAAGTTAATGTATTATTGTATATAATTAATAAATATTACTATTTTATTAAGAATTAGGGTTTTTGCCCTAAATAGAAAAATAATTGAAATTGACTTTTTCTTTATTTATTTTTACTTCACATTTAAAAATACTTTTTACACACATAAAAATAATTTTTGCATAATACATTTTATTTGATATTTATTTAATTGTATTTATTTAAATATTATGCCTTGTACATTCAATTTGGTTGTAATAACTTAGAATTTAATTTCTTGTCAAATACCCCCCAATTCAAATTTAGGGTTTAGGGTTTAGGGTTTAGGGTTTAGGGTTTAGGGTTTAGGGTTTAGGGTTTATGTTGTAATAGTGTAGCATTTAAATTCTCGCACATTTAAAAGCTTCCAATTATGCCATGCTTAGACTTAGGGTTTGTATGCAAAATGAAATCAACAATTAGCTTGACCTAATTCCAAGATAAACATGCACGAAAAACAAACACAATGCACACTTGCACCCCTAGGGTTTCAATCCACTTGTTGCCTTCAAAAATGGGCCATGATTTCATGTCAAGTACTTTGGCAAAACAAAAACAAACAAAAAGATCATAGTCCCTCGATGACGCTATCTGAGTTGCCTAAACAAAATGATCAAGTCCCTCAAGAAAATTTCCAAAGATACTTGACACAATTGCTATCATGGTATATACGATGACCCGCGCCTGTTCCGTTTAACATCCTAACACAAGGTTGTTCACCAAATACAATGGTGAAACAACACTGTTAAAAGGGTTAAAAACATAAGAAAGATCTTTGAGTAAAATAGGGTAGATAACTCTTGGTTACTTGATCAAAACTTGCAAAAACATCCTTGCTATCTTCAAAACACACTTCACAACACAATTTCAAAACCCTACTTTCAAACATTGAAAACTTTTCAAAAGACAAAAACACCTTTGTATACATTCAAGCAAGAATCATTACAAAGGTTGCCACAACGATGACCTCTTTTCAAAACATCTTTCAAAATCACACACAAAGCACCATTTCAAACAATTGAAAATGCAAAGCAAGTGATCTAAACAAGTAACTAAGAGCCCATGGATAACCATGGATGAAAAGGGTGCTTGCACCTTCCCTTTTCATAATCTACTCCCCGAACCCAAGAAAACATCTCAAAGGTCTTTCCTGTGCTTTTTGACCTTTCCTTAGGATAAAATAAAAAGTCGGTGGCTACTCTTACTAAACCAAAACATTTGCGAACACAAATGCAAAATCCCAAGTCAGTTCTCCCACCGTATCACAGAACTAGCGACTCTGCTGGGGAAAACTTTAAAAGATGAATAACCTTAGGGCTTAGATCACCCTTTGCATGATTATTGTTTGCTTTGATTGCTTTACATTTTGGTTCTCTTGTTTAGGCTTGAAATCCTTCACCCATATTTGGGAAACATTCATAGGTAAATAGCAATCCGTTGTGGAAACTGTGTGGGGTATACCGACATGGTTGAAGCAATAGCTATTAGTGCGACATATTTGTGAGTACCGATAGCCTTTGAGTCAATCAAAGAGAATACGGGGCCGTTGAGTGATGTCATGAAGCACTAATTAACTCTTAGAACCTTACTTGACCATCTTGGCCTTTATTAGGGGTAGTGAGATGACCGGCTTTGGTGCAGTTCGAAGTTGGTAGATACTCGATACTACACTCATTGAGGGTTGTTTTCTTGGAATATTTTGGTCGCTAGTTAAGTGGCTAAACCAAAACAATGAACATAGAAAACAATCCAATGATATTAAGCTCCTTAGAACCCGGTTACTATAGGACAGGTTTTAAGCCAACTAAACTCAAGAGGGTACTTACCTGTGAAACCTCATGCAAGCCTCAAACTAGGGTTTTGTATGACTTGCTTGTACATGTGCTTGTGCATACATCATGAACATCATAAAGCATCACATGCATCCACTAACCATTTCAAGGGTTTGGATCTTCATCTTTGTTCTTGTTTTGTAGGTCATGGAATCTCTTCGCAGGAAAACAATTCAAGTCAACCTTGTGAGAATCCCTCTTCAACTCAAGGAGCTTACTTCCCGGATTCCAAAGAATTCTATCTTCAGTGAAAGACATGGTAGACTCCTCAACTTGGTCAACTCCAACATTGAAGAAGATATGGTGAAAGTTCTCTTCCAGTTCTTTGACCCCCTACACCACTGTTTCACATTCCCTGATTACCAATTGGTGCCTACTTTGGAGGAATTTTCTCAACTCCTAAGAATGCCTATTCTTCATCAACTACCCTACAACGGTACGGAAAAAGAACCAAAGCCTGAAGATATTGCTCAAGCATTCACTTGCAACCATCTAACATCAAGGGGCATTGGGAAACCAGAAGTGTTGTCAAGGGATTCTTGGCAAGGTTTCTATTTGAGAAGGCACAAGACTGCTAGAATTCTCTTGATCTACAAGACTTTGAAGAGATTGTGGCACTCCTATGGGTTGGTCTTGTTCCCAAACCCTGATCAGCTTATAGATGTGAATGCTGTCAAGATTTTCATGTCCAGGAATCCTATACCTACATTGCTTGGGGACATCCTACACTCATTTTACACACGAACAATGAGGAAAAGAGGTGTTCTCATGTGCTGTACTCCTCTCCTAGAAAGGTGGTTTATTTCTCACCTTCCACAGTCAGTTTTGAAGAATGAGCAGGGTTTAAGGTGGTCACAACGATTGATGACCCTCACACATTCTGATGTACATTGGTGTTCTCGGTCCAGAGAAAATGTCATCATCATTGATCGTTGGGGGGAATTTCCTAATGTCCCACTACTTGGCATTAGGGGAGGCATCACCTACAACCCCTGTCTAGCTTTGAGACAATTTGGATATGCTCGGAGGGATGGACCTCATGACATGCTGATTCCTGACCTAGTTTTTGACTTTGACAACGATGCACAAGGACTTCGACAAAGGTTCATCAGAGCTTGGAGGATGCCTAACAAGGTGGATAGTAAGACACTGGGGCACAAGAATTCCATCCCCCTTGAGCCTTATCTCAAGTGGGTATGAACCCGCTCCCAGAATCTTATGATGCCATACCCTCACATCCTCCCCTTGATCAAAGAGTCTGTTACGGAAGGAGAGGTTCCATACACCATCCTACATCCTGACATGCCAACATCATGGGAAGAAATGCAAAAGAGTTGGATCCAACTCAAGGAAGAATAGGATACTTTTGAAGCCAACTTCTATGCCAGTGAGAAGAAGGTTTTGGAGCTTACCCGCCGACTTCACGAGGAGGAGACTCTCAACACTTACATCGCACCAAAGAGAATGCGCAATGTCTTTTTACATTAAGAATTTTGTAATATTTAGCCCATGGGGCACTTATGTACTAACAAATTTCTTCTTAATATGACGTGCGTTCTTTTTGTTTGCAACAAATTTGAATTTTTGAACCCTTGAATGCATTACATAAATAGCATACCTTTCATCATATGCATAACGCCAGGTTTCCTTATCTTTCTGTTGTTTATTTCAGCAAGATGGATTTGGAGAAAATGGTAAAGGATCTGCAGGCACAAAATTCACAGTTCCAGCAACTCCTCGTGACCTTGGCAAAGGGTCAGGAGGACCTCAAAGTTTTGTTGGAGAAGAATAAAGAGAAAAAGAAAAAGAGACCCGGAGTAGCCAGTTTGGGAAGAAGATTTGAGCATCAAGCCAAGAGAGTTCTTGAGTTCCCCTCAACGTCTGACGAAGGGGCCGGTAAAGGGAAAGGGACTGTTGTACCTTCTGAATCTGAGGTTGAAGAGGAGGAAGAGGAAGAAGACGAAGACTACTCCGAAAAACAGTATCCATCAGCGGATGATAAATATAAGAACCATGAAGACAGATTGGCAGCTATGGAATTGCAGAGGGTGCCCGGATTAGATTTTGAAGAACTAGGGCTAGTAGCTGGGATTGTGATCCCTCCCAAGTTCAAGGTGCCAACATTTGCCAAGTACGACGGTCTGTCTTGCCCAAAGATGCACCTGAGGTCATATGTCAGAAAAATCCAACCCCATTCATCGGATAAAGATATCTGGGTACACTTTTTCCAAGACAGCTTGTCAGGCACTCAATTAGACTGGTTTTATCAACTCGAGAGATCAGAGGTTCACAATTGGGAAGACTTGGCAGCTGCTTTTTATCGTCAGTATCAATACAATGTTGATTTGGCGCCCACTCGTACTCAGTTATAAAGTATGGGGATGGCTTCCAATGAAGGGTTTAAAGAGTACGCGCAGAAGTGGCGTGATCTGGCAGGAAGGGTGCAGCCACCGCTATCAGATAGGGAGTTAGTTGATATGTTTTTGGGGACCCTGTCTGGCCCTTTCTTCAATCATCTGATCGGAAGTTCTTCCGCGGGATTTACTGAACTGATTTTGACCGGCGAAAGGGTTGAGGCCGGTATTAAGAGTGGAAAGATTCAAAAGAATGCTTCCGCATCCACGGCTGTTAAGAAACCTTTCCCGGCTAAGAAGGAAGCATCTGCTATGTATTCCCAGAAAGGATTGGGAAGAGCTGAGCATCGACCGACTGTAGGGGTTGTGATGATTCAAAATGCGTCAAATGATCAACCTCGTAGCAATCAGTCGAGACCTAATCAACAACGGGTGGAAAGGCCACAACGACAATTCACCCGCATCAACATGACGCCCGCTCAGGTACTTCCTCATTTGTTGAAGCTGAATCTGACCAGTTTGAAGGAAGCGCCAAAGAACCCTAACACCTCCTCTCCATACTACCACTCTAATGCCAAGTGTGCTTACCATTCCGACAGTGCGGGGCACGATACCAATAATTGTTGGGCGCTTAAGAACAAAATCTAGGACTTGATTGATGCCAAAGAAGTAGAATTCGAGGCGCCTGAGAAGCCCAATGTAATATCTACTCCGATGCCCAAGCACAGTAATAATGTTCATGCTGTTATGGAGGACACTCATGTTACCGATGTTGTTGATCTGTTGACGCCGTTACGTGTGATTAAAGAAAATTTGTTGAGAGCCGGGATCTTTCTTGGTTGTGATAAATACTGCTATTTTTGTTTGAAAATACGAGGTGATTGCCCAATGTTGAAGTCAGGTGTCCAACGCCTGATGGATACCCAAGAGATACTTTTCCAGAAAACCCATGTTGATACCCTCAATCCTGTTACTCCTGATACTTTTGCTACTACAACCAACAATATTGCAATTATAACCATTTCCGACAATCCTCCCAAGGCTTGCAAAAGGCCTGTCAAGATTACACCCAACTCTGAATGTATACCATTAAAGATCACCATGTCGGGACCTGTCCCGTACCAATCCAGCAAAACGATACCATGGAACTATAGGGGAGAAATCTTCTACCATGGTATCAAACAAATTGAGACAGTCCAAGAGATGTCTGAAGAAGGAAGCCCTGATATAGGGAACATCGCGGGTACAAGCAAGATAACCCGCAGTGGCCGGATCTTTTCTCCGGAGATTGCTACCCCTCGAGCCGTTTTCGGACCCTTGAAGGCTTCTGCACCTGTTGGACCATCTGTGCAAGGCCCAGTGATTGAAGAACTGGATACTCTTGAAGTAAGACCATCTGCTGAAACTACCAACAAGGGTAAGGGGATACTGGAAGTGCCTGTCAGGACGAAGGCCCATGTTGTGGTTATCCCCGAAACCACTCAGAAAGAAATGGATGAAATCTTGAAAATAATCAGAAAAAGTGACTATGACGTTGTGGAACAGTTAGGGCAGACCCCTTCTAAAATTTCAATGTTGGCTCTTCTGCTCTATTATGAGGCCCACGCTAAGGCCCTGATCAAATTCTTGAAGGTGGCACATGTTCCCCAAGAGACTTCGGCTGACCAGTTTCAGGAATGTGTGGCCAGCCTTACTGCTGATAATGGCCTTGGATTTTCTGATGCTGACTTAACTCCCAAAGGAAGCAAACACAACGATGCGTTACATGTTTCAGTTGAATGCCGGGGAACCACTCTCGCCCATGTCTTAGTTGATACTGGTTCTTCCTTGAATATGCTGCCAAAGAAAGCCTTAGACCGCTTGGACTGCGAAGGACTGACCCTCAAGCCAAGTAACATCATTGTTAGGGCTTTTGATGGTTCCAAGAGAATGGTTCATGGAGAGGTTGATATTCCTATCAAAGTAGGCACGAAAGTCTTCAACTCAACCTTTTACGTGATGGACATCCGTCCGTTATATTCATGTTTGCTAGGAAGATCGTGGATCCATTATGTCGGGGCAGTTACCTCCTCTTTGCACCAGATGCTGAAATATCCTGTTAAGGGTAAAATTATAACGGTGCACGGCGAGGAAGAGTACATGATAAGCCACCTCAACTCCTTCCGTTATGTGGAGTTGGATGGCGAGTTCATCGAAACGCCTTTCCAACATTTTGAGGAAGTTTCTCCTGAGGTAGCAGTTACGAAGACAGTAGTTGAGGTGCCTATCATTCCCAAGCATGTATCTAGGATGGCATCTCTCAAGGACGCAGAGGCGGTGATCAAAGAAGGGAAGAGTACAGCATGGGGGCAATTGCCTGATTTTCCCCATAAGACGGAAAAATTTGTACTAGGGTTTACAATTGCAGGACAGAAGGCTATGCATCGTTCCAAGACTGGAGGGCCACCCATAAGGATCACTCATCACGGAATTAATGCTGTAGAAGATGAAGATGAAGAAAGCCACTTTGAAGATTGGATCTTTCCGACCGTCGAAGGGGGTTTGAGCAACTGGGAAGCAAAGGATTTTGTTCCCATCACCTATATCAACCAGTAATTTTATCTTTGAACAATTTCCCATTTTTATGGTCTGTAATAACTAAAACAATTCGCACACTATTTTCACCTCATGCCTTGCCCGGGGCATGTAGGTCCATTTGTAAGGGTTTGATTTTCTTCATAATCAAATGCCATGTTTTAATGAATCATTGGACGTTTTCATCTATAAATTGTTGTGTTCATTTTTTTTCCTTTTGCATGTTGTTTGTTTAAGGATGGCTATCCCTTACACACACCCACACTCACAAATGCAGGTACCCATCCACTCCGGATTCCATGGGTGACTATTCTGCTTTAGCCTTCGATAACTCTGAGGACTTGGTCAATCATGCTGAATACGAAGTTGACGAAGACTGTGAAGTGCCGGGAGAGTTAGCCATACTTCTACAACAAGAAGAGAGGGCCATTCTGCCTCATGAAGAGTTACTAGAAACCATCAACTTGGGGACGGAAGAAGACAGAAAAGAGGTAAAAGTAGGTGCCAACCTGGAACCAAGTGTCAAGGAATGCTTAGTGCAGTTGTTGAACGAATATGTTGAAATATTCGCCTGGTCTTATGAAGACATGCCAGGGTTAGACACAAATATCGTGGTTCACCGGCTCCCTACAAGAGAAGATTATCCACCGATCAAGCAAAAGGTTCGCCGGATGAGGCCTGACATGTCTGAGAAAATCAAGGCTGAAGTAATGAAGCAATTCAACGCTGGATTTCTGGTTGTTACCTCCTATCCACAATGGGTTGCTAACATCGTGCCCGTACCTAAGAAGGACGGCAAAGTCAGAATGTGCGTGGACTATCGGGATTTGAACAGGGCTAGCCCCAAAGATGATTTTCCGCTACCGCATATCGACATTTTGGTTGACAATACAGCTCAACACAAGGTTTTTTCCTTCATGGACGGATTCTCGGGCTACAACCAGATTAAAATGGCCCCCGAGGACATGGAGAAAACTACCTTTGTCACGCAATGGGCTACCTTCTGTTACAAGGTGATGCCGTTCGGACTGAAGAACGTAGGGGCAACTTATCAACGCGCCATGGTAGCTTTGTTTCATGATATGATACATCATGAGATCGATGTTTACGTAGACGACATGATAGCTCGATCACAGACAGAGGAAGAACACCTTGGTCATTTACAAAAGGTGTTTGCCAGGTTGAAGGAGTATAAGCTCAGACTGAACCCAAGCAAGTGCACTTTTGGAGTTAGGTCTGGTAAACTTTTGGGATTTATTGTCAGTAACAAAGGCATTGAGGTTGATCCAGCTAAAGTAAAGGCCATACAAGAAATGCCTGCTCCCCGTACTGAAAAGGAGGTTAGAGGATTCTTGGGACGCTTGAACTATATCGCGAGGTTCATCTCTCACCTGACATATACCTGTGAACCAATTTTCAAACTGTTGAAGAAAGATCAGGTAGTTGAATGGAACAACGATTGTCAAGTTTCTTTTGATAAAATCAAGGAGTATTTACTAGAACCTCCTATTCTGATGCCACCCATCGAAGGAAGGCCATTAATCATGTATCTGACTGTTTTGGATAGTTCAATGGGGTGCGTGCTGAGCCAACATGACGAGTCTGGCCGAAAAGAGCATGCCATTTATTACCTTAGCAAAAAGTTTACCGACTGTGAGACTCACTACTCACTGCTCGAGAAAAATTGATGCGCTTTGGTATGGGATGCTCGCCGGCTAAGGCAGTATATGTTGACTCACACCACTTTGCTGATTTCCAAAATGGAACCGATCAAGTATATCTTTGAGAAGCCTGCTTTATCTAGAAGAATCGCTAGATGGCAAATGATCCTGACAGAGTATGATATCCAGTATACTACCCAAAAAGCTATAAAGGGGAGTGTACTAGCTGACCATCTAGCTCATCAAGACGTCGAAGATTACCAGTCTATGAGATTCGACTTCCCTGACGAGGACATCATGACTTTAGACGACATCGAAGGTAACGGACCGTATGACAGACCTGAACAAAGATCCCGATGGACCCTATACTTTGATGGTGCTTCAAATGCACTTGGCAACAGTATCGGTGCGGTACTCATTTCTCCGGAAGGTTGCCATACACCCTTCACTGCCCGAATTTGTTTCAGCTGTACCAACAACATGGCCTAATATGAAGCATGCATTGTAAGTCTCAGAGTGCCTAAGAGGGGGGGGGGGTGAATTAGGTCTTATAAAAATTTATTCGGTCTTATGAGAATGCTTGGTAGTAATTTTTGGTTAAGTGTTTGAAGGTTTTGATTATATCTTTATCTTTTCCTGATTATTGTGATGAAAGCGATAAATGCGGAAAAGTAAAGAACACGGTGATATATCCTGGTTCCCCTCACAATCCGAGAGTAATCCAGTCCCCTTTCCAACACGAAATAGATTTCACTATAGTTAGAATGATTGTACAGCCTATGCTTACTATCTAACCTATAGGGTGATCAAAGGTTCTTAACACCTTTAAGACCAAATAAACACTAATGTGAATGAAGAACAATCCTCTTCAAATCACAACACTTACTTCCAACAATCATGGATAGTAAGGGAATAATTTCTTTAAGTAATACAATGATTTATTTGAAGTATATGGAGAGCTTTATCAATCTTCAATTGATCTTCTTCTTCAAGATATAAACAATTCTCAAACAATGTATATAAATGTTCACAATGTATGTATGAAACTTGTAATGATAATGAAAGTGTATATGGCAAGTTTCACAAAATTATGAACACATGAAAATATGAATTCAAATGTGAATGATGAAAAGTTGTTTATTGAATAAGTATATTTGTTAATTTGAAATTTGAAGCATTGTTTTTTGAAATAAGAAAATCTGCAGCATTTTATAAAGTCATAAGAACCTCTTCATTCATGCCAATTCATATGAAAAGTTGCAATGCATTCATGAAAAGATACCACTTGAAAAATGTTTAAAAAACAAAAGAAAAGCTGCACTGGTTCGCTAGGAACCGGTTCCGACACTGACAGAACCCGGTTCTTAGTGAACGTTATAAGTCAGATTTCAAAAAATATCACGCAGGAACCGGTTCCCCTATTGGTACAACCCGGTTCCTGGTACAAATTCCAGGGACATGTTTTTGAACAAGGTTTGGAACCCGGTTCCCTGTTAGGGAGGAACCGGTTTCTGAAAGTTAATTTTCAAAAATTCTTTTTGAAAAAGATTTTAAACAAAGTTTTTCTTAAGTGAAAACATGTTGGATATGTATATGATTATGAATGCATATTTTTTGTGAACATCTATATTCAAGATTAAGAATTATTTATACCATTTGACATTTGATGATTCTTCAATAATTCTTCAATAATCTTCAAGACTTTTATATGATGTTGATAAGCTTTTTTCACATCCTTTGAATGTTGATGTCCATGTTGTCTTCATCAAAACACATGCTTTAAATATGACTTGAGAAGCTTGCAATTACATTCTCCCCCTTTTTGATGATGACAACCAAGTCTTGAAAATGATTTCTTGAAATGTTTATGTTGTTTTGTATAGCAAACATGTTGAGCAAATGCAAGGCTCCCCCTAAATTGTATGCTCCCCCTAAGTCCATGATTCCTTGAATTTTGGAGTGAGTATAATAGATATTTGGGCCTGCAATTTCGTTGAAACAAAACAACACATATGCATATTCTTCTCCCCCTTTGTTAACATCAAAAAGGATGGGGAAAAAGAGTGAAACAAATACATATTTAAAAAAAATTAAGACGTGCATCTTATGAGAAACATTTAGATATCACCTTCATCCAAAATACCGAGTTCTCTTCGGATTTTGAAGAATGGTTCTCGAGCAAGCGGTTTTGTGAAGATATCTGCGAGTTGGTTATGAGTATCCACGAAAGTGACTTCGACATCTCCTTTAAGAACATGATCACGGAGAAAATGATGTCGAATATCTATATGTTTGGTTCTTGAATGCATGACCAGATTCTTTGTAATATTGATAGCACTTATATTGTCGCATCGAAGAGGAATGCATCCAAGATCAAGTTCGTAATCACGGAGTTGTTGCTTGAGCCAAAGAATTTGTGCACAACAACTACCCGCTGCTATGTATTCTGCTTCGGTCGTGCTAAGAGCAACACATGCTTGCTTTTTACAAGCCCATGATACTAATGCATTTCCAATAATGTGACAAGTACCACTTGTGCTTTTACGATCAGTTTTACAACCTGCATAATCCGCGTCAGAATAACCAATTAAAGTGCAAATACTAACTTTCAGATACCATAAGCCGACATTGGTTGTTCCTTTTAGATACTTCATGATCCTTTTAACAGCCATGAGGTGTGATTCCTTTGGATTTGCTTGAAAGCGAGCGCAAAGACAAACACTAAACATGATGTCAGGACGGCTTGCCGTCAAATACAATAAAGAACCAATCATACCTCTGTACTTTGTAATATCAATTGGAGTACCGGATTCATCTTGATCAACATATGTACCGGAGCCCATTGGAGTATTCATTGCTTTACAATTGTCCATATCAAACTTTTTCAATAATTCTTTGCAATACTTAGATTGGTTGATGAAGATTCCATCTTCTAGTTGCTTGATTTGTAGTCCAAGAAAGTATTTCATCTTTCCCATCATAGACATCTCGAATTCTCCTTGCATCATCAATGAGAATTCCTCACACATTTCTTTGTTAGTCGATCCAAAAATGATATCATCAACATAGACTTGAACCAATAAAGTGTTACTTTGGATTTTCTTAATGAACAAGGTTTTATTAACCTTACCCTTTTCGAAACCTTTTTCACACAAAAAATTGCTAAGTCTATCATACTAGGCTCTTGGTGCTTGCTTTAAGCCATAAAGAGCCTTTCTCAACTTAAAGACATGTGTAGGATGTTTGAAGTCTTCAAATCCCGGAGTTTGTTTGACATAGACTTCTTCATTGATGTATCCATTCAAGAATGCGCTTTTGACATCCATTTGAAAAGGCTGAAAATTTAATGAACAAGCATAAGCAAGTAAAAGACGTATAGCTTCTAACCTTGCAACCGGAGCAAGTGTTTCTTCAAATTCGATTCCTTCCTCTTGATTGTAGCCTTGGGCAACTAACCTTGCTTTGTTTTGAACAATTAGACCATTCTCATCAAGTTTGTTCTTAAACACCCATCGGGTACCTATGATGTGTTTACCACTTGGTCTAGGAACAAGTTCCCAAACTTGATTTCTCTCGAATTGATTTAATTCTTCTTGCATAGAAATAATCCATTGATCATCTCCTAAGGCTTCATCAATTTTGGTAGGTTCAATTTGAGAAACAAACTCCATGTTTAAGCAAGCATCTTTTAGATTCAATCTTGTTGATACTCCTTGGCTAATGTCACCAATAATTTTATCAATAGGATGGTCTCTATGAGTTCTCCATTCTTTTGGTAGATCATTGGTGTTTGAATCTTGTTGTACAATGTTTTCTTGATTTTCCGGTGTTTTCACAACTTGATCAATTGAAAGATCTTCCGGGGGTAAATCTATAGGATCATCATCATCACAAACAACTACTTCCTCCTTAGAGGGGTTAGTTTCATCAAAAGATACATGCATAGATTCTTCAATAGTTAAAGTTCTTTTATTATAAATTCTATATGCTTTACTAGAAAGAGAATAACCAAGAAATATACCTTCGTCGGATTTCTCGTCAAACTTACCGAGATTGTCTTTGTCATTATTAAGAACAAAGCACTTGCATCCAAAAATATGAAAGTGTGCAATATTTGGCTTTCTTCCTTTGAAGAGTTCATATGGAGTCTTCTTTATTATAGGTCTAATGATAACTCGATTTCTAACATAACATGCCGTACTAACCGCATCCGCCCAAAAATATTTAGGAAGATTTGCATCACTAAGCATTGTTATTGCAAGTTCCACTAGAAACCTATTCTTTATTTCAACTACTCCATTTTGTTGTGGAGTTCTAGGTGCTGAAAAATTATGAGAGATACCATGTTCTTCACAGAATTCTTCAAATTGTGCATTTTGGAATTCTCCACCATGATCACTTCTTATGGGTACAATCTTTAGGGATTTTTCATTTTGTATTTGCTTAGCATACTTCTTAAAAGCTTTAAAAGCATCACTTTTCTGCACAAGAAACAAAGTCCAAGAATATCTAGAAAAATCATCAATAATAACCAGAGCGTATACATTACCTCCGAAGCTTTTTGTTCTTGATGGACCAAAGAGATCCATGTGTAACAATTGTAGTGGCCTTGTAGTAGACACCACATTCTTAGATTTGAAAGTTGTTTTGGTTTGTTTGCCCTTTTGGCATGCATTACATAATTTGTCTTTGATGAACTTCATCTTTGGTAGACCAATAACTAAGTCATGCTTAATCAATTTGTTTAAGTGCTCCATGTGAATGTGAGCAATCCTCTTGTGCCATAACCAAGCGTCATTGTTGTTTACCATAAGACATTGTACCTTCAGAGACAAATCATCTAAAGTAATCATAAAAATATTGTTAGTTCTTATGCCTTTGAGTTTTACCTTATTGGTTGCCTCACCCATAATAAGACATTCTTCTTTGTTGAATTTGATCTTGAACCCTCTATCACAAAGTTGACTTATGCTAAGAAGGTTGTGCTTTAATCCTTCAACATAGAGAACATCCTCAATTTTAATGGATGGAGGTGTGCAAACTATTCCAACGCCAAGAATCTTTCCTTTGGTGTTATCTCCATAGGTGACATACCCTTTGGCTTTATGTACTAGATATGAAAATTGGTGTACATCTCCTGTCATATGCTTTGAACATCCACTATCAAGATACCAAACATTTGATGTGGATTTCAAGCATACCTACACAAACAAATTATTCTTTGTTAGGTACCCAAGTTGCCTTGGGTCCTTCATAGTTAGTTCCTTTTTTCACCCACACATAATGCCCACTTGCTATACTAAAGTTTCTAACATAGCAAGCATTAGGTGTATGGCCTTTAATACCACAATAAAAACAAGTAGGTTCAAAGTTACTTCTATATCTAGAAGGATAAGATTTCTTCTTAGGAAATGTTTTCTTTTTCGATACATTAGCCTTTTTCTTTTGATGATTATGAACAACTTGCTTCTTTTCTACTTTCTTGGGATTGGAACTATTACTAGCCTTTACAAAAATAGTGGGATTGTTACTTGGTTTCTTAGAATTCACATAACCAAGACCCCTTTTATCATTTGGATAACGTTGTTGGCTTAGTAATCCTTCCAATCCTATTTGTCCTTTTTCATATCGTTCAATGACTCTTTTCAATTGAACAATTTGAAATACATTTGATTCACACTTGGAGCATGCAAAGTTTTCTTTTTCTTTAATAAAATTCTGTTTTTGAAGATCAAAATCTTTAGTCATGGTGTCAATTTTTTCTAAACAAATTAGAAGTTCTTTTTCTTGATTTGACACCTTTTTGTATAAACTTTTGCATTCTTTCAAGAGTTCATCAATAGCATCTTGAACATCATCATCAAAAAGATTAAATTCATTACTAACCTCTTCTTCATCGTCGGAGTGATGTGAAGCCATTAATGCTAGATTTGCACATTCGTCGCTTTCCGAATCGGATGAAGAACTTATCTCATTATCTTCCCATGCAACATAAGCCTTTTTGTTCTTGAACTCCTTATTGCCTTTGAATCCATTTTTCTTGGAGAGTTTTGGACAATCCGGCTTTATGTGACCTTGCTTTCCACATTCATAACATGTGACATCTTGTGTTGATGTGGAGGCTTCTTTATCTTTATGATTATAAAATTTCTTCCTTTTGACAAAGTTAGCATTATGAAGATTATTTTTATGACCAAAATATTTTCCTAACCTTTTTACAAGAAGCAAGAAGTTTTCATCTTCCTCCGATGCATCTTTATCTTGACTTTCTTTTGAATCAACTTTCAAAGCAATGCCTTTGGATTTCTTCTCTAAATTTTCATGTTTTTCAAGTCTACCGAGTTCCGTTTCGTATTCTTGAAGTTTGCCAAATAATGTAGCGGAAGTTATTGCGGAGAGACTCTTCTTTTCCGAGATTGTCGTTACCTTTGGTTGCCATTCCCTAGTCAATGATCTAAGGATTTTCAAGTTGAGTTCATCATTTGTCAAGGTTTTACCAAGAGCATTTAAGTGATTTGTCAAATGCACAAATCTCTTTTGTAAGTCAAGAATGGATTCTCCGGGCTGCATTCGAAATAGTTCATATTCTTGACTCAAGGTATTTAGCCTTGATCTTTTTACTTCAGCCGTTCCTTCATGAGTTTGAACCAGGGTATCCCATATTTCTTTTGTTGTTTTGCAGTTCGAGACACGGAAAAATTCGTCCATACTGAGTGCACCTTGAAGAAGGTTTATTTCCTTTTTGTCATAGAGAACTTTCTTTTTATCATCGTCGTCCCATGCAGTTTTGGGCTTTGTAGAACCAATGCCATTGATTACTGATATTGGGATAAATGGACCATTTTCAACAGCATCCCATACTTCCTCTCCTTGCGCTTCTAAATGCGCCTTCATGCGTATTTTCCAGAAGTCAAAATATTCACCACAGAATAGAGGAGGCTTGTTGTTACTACCACCATCTTTGAAAACTGGTTGATGATTTGCGGAAGCCATTCTGGATCTTTAGGAACAAGTTAACTATAACTTGCTCTGATGCCAATTGTAAGTCTCAGAGTGCCTAAGAGGGGGGGGTGAATTAGGTCTTATAAAAATTTATTCGGTTTTATGAGAATGCTTGGTAGTAATTTTTGGTTAAGTGTTTGAAGGTTTTGATTATATCTTTATCTTTTCCTGATTATGGTGATGAAAGCGATAAATGCGGAAAAGTAAAGAACACGGTGATATATCCTGGTTCCCATCATAATCCGAGAGTACTCCAGTCCCCTTTCCAACACGAAAGAGATTTCACTATAGTTAGAATGATTGTACAGCCTATGCTTACTATCTAACCTATAGGGTGATCAAAGGTTCTTAACACCTTTAAGACCAAACAAACACTAATGTGAATGAAGAACAATCCTCTTCAAATCACAACACTTACTTCCAACAATCCTGGATAGTAAGGGAATAATTTCTTTAAGTAATACAATGATTTATTTGAAGTATATGGAGAGCTTTATCAATCTTCAATTGATCTTCTTCTTCAAGATATAAACAATTCTCAAACAATGTATATAAATGTTCACAATGTATGTATGAAACTTGTAATGATAATGAAAGTGTATATGGCAAGTTTCACAAAATTATGAACACATGAAAATATGAATTCAAATGTGAATGATGAAAAGTTGTTTATTGAAGAAGTATATTTGTTAATTTGAAAATTGAAGCATTGTTTTTTGAAATAAGAAAATCTGCAGCATTTTATAAAGTCATAAGAACCTCTTCATTCATGCCAATTCATATGAAAAGTTGCAATGCATTCATGAAAAGATACCACTTGAAAAATGTTTAAAAAACAAAAGAAAAGCTGCACTGGTTCGCTAGGAACCGGTTCCGACACTGACAAAACCCGATTCTTAGTGAACGTTATAAGTCAGATTTCAAAAAATATCACGCAGGAACCGGTTCCCCTATTGGTACAACCCGGTTCATGGTACAAATTCCAGGGACATGTTTTTGAACAAGGTTTGGAACCCGGTTCCCTGTTAGGGAGGAACCGGTTCCTGAAAGTTAATTTTCAAAAATTATTTTTGAAAAAGATTTTAAACAAAGTTTTTCTTAAGTGAAAACATGTTGGATATGTATATGATTATGAATGCATATTTTTTGTGAACATCTATATTCAAGATTAAGAATTATTTATACCATTTGACATTTGATGATTCTTCAATAATTCTTCAATAATCTTCAAGACTTTTATATGATGTTGATAAGCTTTTTGCACATCCTTTGAATGTTGATGTCCATGTTGTCTTCATCAAAACACATGCTTTAAATATGACTTGAGAAGCTTGCAATTACATGCATCTTTGGTCTCAAGGCTGCTATAGACTTGGGAATCAAATCTTTGGTCGTATTTGGGGACTCGACTTTGGTTATCAGTCAAGTCAAAGGAGAGTGGGACACCAAGCATCCTAATCTTATCCCATACAAAGAACATGTCCTGACGTTATTGCCGCATTTCGAGCAGATTACTTTCAAGCACTTCCCGCGAGAAGAAAATCAGCTAGCAGATGCTCTGGCTACAATGTCTTCTATGTTTAAACTCAAATGGGATAACGAGGCTCCCCAAATTACCATCGAGCGAATGGACGAACCCGCGCACTGTCATGAGATTAATACCGAAGAAGTAGTGGAACAACCCTAGTTTCATGAAATCAAAAGGTATCTCCAGACTAGAGAATATCCTGAAGGAGCTTCTGTCAATGACAAAAGTTCTTAAGGAAATTTGCCGCCAAGTTCTTCCTAAGCAATGGCATCCTTTATAAGTGCAGCCATGATTGTGTTTTACTCCGTTGTGTGGACAAAGCTGAAGCAGAGTTGATCATGACTGAGATACACAGCGGCACATTCGGCACCCACTTGAGCAGACATACGATGGCTAAGAAGATTCTAAGGGCAGGCTACTACTGGTCTACCATGGAAGCTGATTGTCATCAACATTCTCGTACCTGCCACAAGTGCCAAGTCTATGCCGACAAGGTACATATTCCTCCTGTTCCTCTCAACGTTCTGACATCTCCTTGGCCATTCGTAATGTGGGGCATTGACATGATTGGAGAGATCAAGCCCACAGCATCCAATGGACATCGCTTCATCTTGGTGGCTATTGATTACTTCACCAAATGGGTCGAGGCAGCTTCCTTTGCCTCCGTTACAAAGAATATGGTTACACGTTTCATCAAGCAGAATCTCATATGTCGGTATGGTGTCCCCGACAGGATCATCACGGACAACAGAACGAATCTGAACAATACTATGATCACCGCTCTATGCGAACAGTTCAAGATTTATCATCACAATTCATCTCCCTATCGGCCGAAGATGAACGGTGTTGTTGAAGCCGCGAACAAAAATATCAAGAAGATCATTCAAAAGATGACAGTCACCTACAAGGACTGGCATGAGATGTTACCGTTTGCTCTGCATGGATATCGTACCACGGCACGTACTTCAACAGGGGCAACCCCATTTTCTTTGGTGTATGGCATGGAAGTTGTTCTACCCTTGGAAGTTCAGATCCCTTCCTTAAGGATTATGAAGGACGCTGGTTTGAGTGAAGACGATTGGATTCAAACCCGGCTTGATCAACTCAATTTGATCGACAAGAAGCGACTTACCGTTGTTTGCCATGGTCAGACGTATCAAAAACGGATGATCAAGGCTTTCAACAAGAAAGTCAGACGTCAGGTATATCAAGTCGGAGATCTTGTAATCAAGCGGATCATCTTACCGCAAAGTGATCCCAGGGGCAAGTGGACTCCTACCTATGAAGGACCAGTTATGATCAAGAGCATCTTTTCTGGTGGGGCAATGATTCTGACCACCATGGACGGTGACGACTTGCCGCACCATGCGAACGCAGACATAGTCAAAAGATACTACGCATAAAAAGACCCAGCAAGTTGAAAACCCAAAAGGGCGACTTGGGCAAAAAAGGGCATCCCGGTGAATCAAAAACCCGAAAGGGAGGTTCAGGAAAAAATTAGGGATAAAACAAAAAATTTGTACACCCGGCAAGTTGAAAACCCGAAAGGGCGGCTTGGGAAAAAAAGGGTTTCCTGGTGGATCGAAAACTCGAAAGGGCGGTCCAGGCAAAAGTTAGGGAATTAAATCGTATGACTATGTCTCGTCGGATCACTTTAAGAACCATCTCTTCACCAACAAGCTCCTAGCTTCTGATTAATCTAGCCATCAGTGGACGAAGCAGCGAATGGACAAGATATTCAGAGTTATGAAGGCTATAGCAGAATGGGAATCCCATGGAATTGTTACACATAACCATCTTTCTTTTGTATAAAATTTTTCAATTTTTACGACAACATTCTCCTACTAGGATATCTGTCTCCTTTGTACAAAGATACTCACAAAAGTTAATACAAATATACTTCAAAGTGCAGAAATTCGCTTGCCTTTCTTTTTCTTTTTACACTTATGTTTTATTTGAAAACGTCCAATGTTTTGTTAAATAAGCATATGCATTTGAATATAATCACTGCTTACAAATAAAACCAAATTGAAAAAGGATAATTACTGGTAGGTTGAAGGAGTAGGAAGAAATCTTCATGCCATTCCAGAAGAAATCCCCTACGGTACATCATTCGGATCCTCAACAAGGTTAAATTTGGAGTATATTTCCCCAGCGAAGTTAAGCTTCAAGATCCGCGGCAGAGCCAGTGCAGTCTAAAAACATTCTTCCCCAGCGGAGTCAAAATTCCAACTATCAATCCCCAGTGGGAACCATTCAGCTTTCCCCAACTTCCCTAGTAGATTGGCATACAACCCAAGCTCCTGATTTCCCCGGCCGAGTAAGCACTCTCCCCACAGAGTTATTTCTCAGCAGATTGAAGATTCTCAACCTCGTTTCTCCAGCAAAAGTCTCCCAGGTTTCAAATTCCCCAGTAGAGGTCGTCAGGGTTTTCCTTATTCCCCAGGAAAGTCATGAACAATTCTCATTCCCCGCAGAAGTTGGTAAAGCTCTTGTTAAAATCCCTACAAGTCACTAAGGATTTTCAATCCCCGACAGTGGTCATATGATTTCTCATTCTCAACAATCAAAGATCTTTAATCCCTAAGCAGTCAGCTAGAATTTCTCATCTTCAACAATCAAAGGTTTTTGAATCCTCAGCATCGGTCAGGAATTTACTTCCTCCAGCAGCAGTCAAAGATTTCATTATCTCCAATTATCAAGGATTTATTTTCCTCAGCAAGACAGCTACTCAACTTATATGCACATCCATTACATTCATATATCATAAACATTGATGAAACCCAATTCATTGCATCATACATATCATGCAACATAACTTTGTGTTTTAGCTAACATTTTACCCTTTTCAGGATAAGATTAAAAGGCTATCGTAAACAAATATTCAGATACAGTATGGATACACCCCAGACACGGCAGTCATTCTATTACTCATTCAGAATTTCAAGTTAAATACAGTACATATACACCCCAGACACGACGGTCATTCTACTACTCATTCAGACTTCAGCAATCAGATACAGACTAGATACGCTCTAGACGCGGCAGCCATTCTATCTCTCATTCGGATTCTCAACTCAAAGTTCAGAGGTGCTCCAAACACGGATGCCATTCTGGCCTTCACACCAGCAGTTTGATTCTCCCCAGTGCAGTCGCCACGGAAGTCATCCTGTCACCTATTCAGATGCCAGTTACAGTTCCAGATACACTCCAGATACGGAAGTCATTCTACTACTCATACGGATCTCAACTTCAGATACAACCCAGATACGCACCAGACACGGTTGCCATTCTGTCACTCATTCAGAATTTATCCCTATCACACAGTTGCTCCGTATACAGATGTTTCTTTGTTACCCATTCAGAATACAGATACATTTCAGACACGACAGTCATTCTGATATTCATTCAAAGTCTCAAATACAGTTACAGCTCAGATACGCTCTGTTGTACCCCAAAATTTGCCCTCCCATATTTCTCAAAATATTTCAAGAAAAATTCACAAGTCCAACCCGGCGCGTCATATTCAGGTATTCTTTCGCCAAGATATCTCTGATAACGTATTCTCAAATTCAGGTTCGGCTCAAGAGTCAATTCTTTAAAGAAGGTATCTGAATGTGCGAGTTTTCTTGAAGAAATATGGTGAAAAAAGTGTGCTGAAAGTGCAGTTTTTACGCGCTAAAAAATTCATAACTTGAAGATCGTGACTCGTTTTGAACCCGTTCCGGTGGCCAAAATTCTGTCTTGACATTATCTACATTTTCATCTCTCATGGCTGGAAGCCAATTTCGATCAGAAGGTCTTCAAAAATGTGGATTTATCAAGTATTTTCATACAGAAAATTTGTGACAGAAGTTTATTTGCGTCATGTTCAGAAAATCATAACTTGGTCGATTTTCATCGTATCGAGCTGGTTCCGGCGCCAAAATTTCACAAATTGAGTTGGCTACATTTTCACAGAAGGTATTGAGTTCAAACGGTATTCAAAAGGCCTCCGTTTTTTGCTCAGAGTGCGTGACACACTGAAAATCCTGAATGCTGAATATTATTTCATCTGGGCCGAAACTTCGAAAATTCATAACTCGGTCAATTTTTATCGGATTGGACTCATATTTTTACACAAGGTTACTGACTCATAGATCTACAACTTTGCTTTAAAAGTCGAGACCGGATTATGCTCCGATCAATACCAGTTTTTTATTGAAGAACGTGTCAGAGTCGACACTGGAGCCCAAAATAAGTTTGGCTGAGCTGAAACTTCAAAAATTCATAACTAATTCACCGTTTATCCGATTGAGCCGATTTTCGGACAGGAGTTAGTTATCGATGTCAGCTACATTTTGTTTTCACATTTCAACTTCAAAAATTGCACTTAAGTCCCTGCGATTTAGTTTGGAAAGTGACGAACTCAAGTGAACATTGGAGGCCCAATTGCACATTCAAAGCCCATTTTCTTTACCCTAATTTCCATTATATAATCACCTTCTTTTCACACAAACCAGAGAGGATAAAAAGAGAGAAAAAAACTTTGCCACAACACTGTTAGAATATCAAATTCTTTCAAGAATCCTAAAACCTTGAAATCCTTATTACAAATCCCTCTTTCACTACAAACAAGTCATCACAGTTACAAACCAACACCTCACTACTTCTTCAGTAAGGATAACGCTGGCTTGATCTCCACGATCCAAAGGGCATAAAAGCATTCAGGTCACTAATTTTCCAGTAAGGGTAAGATTGATTTGATCTCCATGATCAAAAGGGTATAATCATTCATACATGCCATATTGTGCCTAAACATTAAATTTCTTCATATATTGGCTTTATTTGCATTTTATGATTTTATTTAATGTGTTCATGAGATTCAACACTGCAGATTTTAGACAGGATCTCATGCAGGTTCATTAAGGAACGTTGAGGGCAAAACACAAATGGCCAAAAGCCAAAAGCCAAATGGCCAAAAAAGAACAACTTATGCATGACATCAATATATGGCGAGACAGACATCCTGAGAAGATTAAGGAACGTTGAGGCCAGAACATAAATGGCCAACAGCCAGAACACAAATGGCCATGAAACTCAATCCAATGGCCAAAGAATGCAGACCACGATACTCAGGAGTCAATGAACACGCACGTGATGCCAGAAAGTCACACAAGGCTTTTTGTCTAATGGGCCAGAACACTTCAAAAAAACCTCCCCTTGGGCCTGAAACCCCCATTGGTTTGCATCCTTTTTAATTTTATTTTCTTTTCTCTTTTAATTCTTTTTTAATTGTTTTAATTGTTTTTTTCACCATAAAATAATTTTCTATAATAAAAACAGAAAAATCAAAAATACAAATATATTTAATTATTATTAATTTCATCACTAACCTATTTTTGTAAATAAACTCTAACAATTAACTTAGTTTAATTTAGGTTTTTAAACTTTAATCTTTTTCTTAATAAGTAAAAAGTATCTAGAATTAGGTTTTTTTTACATTCTCATCTTTTTCTTAAATAAATTATTAATCATCATTATTTATCATTATTATTAATTACCATTAATTTTGTAAATAAACATGTAAATAAATTAATTAACTAGTAAATTAGGTTAACTTTAATATTTTCATTAATAATCAAAATAATCTAGATTTAGGGTTTCCTTTTAATTCTTGTTCTTTATTTTTCATAAATACAAAAAAACACTAAAACACTTTCTTTTCTTTAATTAAATAATTAATTGGACTTTAATTTAATTTAATTTCATGCAAAGGGTCAAAACTCTCGGACGTCCTAATTTTAATTCTTTTCACGCATTATTTCTTTCGATCATTATGTAACTGTTTTTCAGATGTAATAGTAATTATGTTTATCTTTCCGTCTTTACTTTCCGCATCTTTATCAAAAACGGGTCTTTATAATTTGGCGATGTATAGACCCGCGCCTTGTAATAGCGTAGGATTTACCTTTCCGCATTTAAATTTCCGCACTCTTAAAACTACTAAACTTTGTATGAAAGAATGTATGGCCTAAATTAAAAACAAGCGTAGATCACCATGATACATGTACAAGATAAATGCTAAACTGAAAATAACACACAAATTCACACACCACTCTTAAGGTACGACTCACTATTGCCTTGCCTTCGAAACGTGGTCGTCGAGTATAGGACGTTTTAGTAAGTCCTTATGTCCATGACATGATCCAGTTGCCTCGAAACGGTTGCCTCGGAATTAAAAAGGATCAATGGCATAAGGGTAGCTTCTAAGGTGTCCTACTGTTGCTCTGGTGACCACACTGTCCCTACAAACGAATTGACCCGAACACCTCCAACGGTGGTGCTACCTACCTCTCAATGGTGGGATGGCACTACCTTAAGGACTCTTACACAGCCTAATTCCTTAGGGTAGGTAGATGACTCATAGATACTTGCTCTATTTCAAAAAAACAAATCAAAAACTCTTTTCACACTGACACTTTTCAAAAAGCTTTCGAAACAATTTTTCAAACACTCTTGAGGACTGATACAAGAGTCGATCTGAAATCTTTCAAAGAAACTTTTTCAAAACCCACACACACTTGAAAAGCAAACACTTTTGAAAACACAATGAGCAAGTATCTAAGAGCCCATGGATAACCATGGATAGAAAGGGTGCTAACACCTTCCCTTTCTATAAATCTACCTCCCGAACCGAGAAACTATCTCATAAGGAATTTTGCTGTGCTTTTGTCCTGTCCATGTTGGAGAAAATAAAAGACGGTGGCGAATCTTGCTTCCGCGACATTTCGCAAACCAACGTTAAACAGTCAGTTCCAGATCCACCGATCACACGCTCCAAACACGGATGCCATTCCTTTGCTAACACAAACTCAGTCTCCAAGATACAATTCAAGTGCATTCCAGACGCGGATACCATTTGATGCTCATTCTTCTGACCTACAACATTGCACTTCAACAAACATTCTTGGATGGCATCTTTAAGCCCGTCTCCAGCAAGATTCTACCAACACCAAATGGCATCTTTAATCCCATTCCCTCATCATTATTTTGACGAGTGCAAATTTACGGGCACTCTAGTGTCCAATCCTCTTTTACCTTCGAGTCGCGAAAGGCAAACTTGCCAATCTAACTCTTCAGGTTCAAGAAGATTGAACAGGGGCAACTGTTGTACCCCAAAATTTTCCCTCTCATTTCATCAACATTTTCTCAATCACAAGACTCTTGGAACTCAAGATCAAACTAGGGTTTGCCCTACTCAAGACACCTCCTTACATTGTTGACCTAAATTAGGGTTTGAGTTTGCACAGAGATGTTTTGACCTACAATGTCCAAAGTGACTTTCATGCTTCATGTTGGACTCACAAGTTTATCCATACCAAGTTTCAAGCCTTGATTCAAATTTTTGCCCATCAATTGGACAGTTGACCTAGAAATCAACTGTATTGGGGGAAAAGTCAACTGTGGCCAATTGACAGTCAAACCTCATGAAATTTGACCCACATCAATATTATGAACTCATATGAGCCATTTGATCAAGTTTGGATCACAATTCCACAAGAAATTTGATCAGATCACCAAAAGGGCAAAATGGTCATCTTTAGGGTTTTGACTGCACAAAGGCAATTTTTGACTGTTTAACCTAGCCAATGGAAAATCAAGCTCACACATGGACTCAAGGACTCAATGACATTGTCTTAACCCATTCAACAAGTTCAAAAGATCTCAAATGCATAGGATTGACAGATGAATTTTTCAATCAACTGATCAAAATTTGACTGTATACTGAAAAGTCAAATTTTAACTTTTTTTTGTCAAAATCAAGTGCCAAGAGTTATTTTTCATCAAGACATGTCAAATTATGAAACTTTTTCATCAAGAAACCCAAAAATGCAAATTAGGGTTTAAAATGGGAAAATTTCATAACTTAGAAATTTTCTAAGTTATGGAATTTTCTTATTTTTTCCTAACTTTGCCCCATTTTTTCACCAAGATGCAAATGGATTCAAAAACAACTTGCAACATGAAAGTTGTAGTCCATCACAAAATCTACAACTTTGATTCATAAAGTTTTCTCAAAAGAAGCTTGTAGCTCAAGTTATAATTTTTGGAACAAGGGTACCTAAAACTTTTAACTTAGAGAAAATTTGCCCTAATCTAGGCAGGATTTTGACCCATCTTCTTGGACACTTTTCACATAGTTCCACTTAGAGTTTAAAGTTGCATTTCAAATATGGATTATAGTACATGTTCCAAGATTTCCAAATTGTCCAAGAACTCCTCAAACACCCTTGTGGTTAGAGAGAATCGAATGCTTGAAGTTGGCAAAAACTCACTTTTGTTCATGGCCAATACATGTTCATACAAACTTGCATTTTCAAATCAGCATGTTTGGTGCTAGCTTGCAGGCCTCAAAACCAGTTTGTACTCCATAATTTAATGCATAACCATTGAGTTAAGGTGTTATATTGGTCATTTGGACATTACATACAAGATTAATCCTTAAGTGGTAAAAGGTAAAATGCCATTTTTGTAAAGTTGCACTTTATGTCAAACCAAAATCCTTGAGGCATGGGGCCATATCTCTGAAGCAAGATTCAATCAACCAATTCCAAGAACCAAGAGAAAAGTATGCAGCATGATATAGGGCTTGTACAGGCCTGCATTGGGAGGATACACACTCTTGCTTGAAAAAGAAGAAAAGTTGCAAAACATAATCCATCTCTTACATCTGTTGAAACCAGCTTACACAAACATTGTAAACCAGTTTCATACCTCCCAACAAGCCAAAAACACGACCCTTCTGCCTCCAAAACCCCCTTGTACACAAAAATCCCTGTTTTGCTGTAAAAACAGGGCAAGCTCTGCAAACTTGAAGCCATAACCAATTTCCATCGTGCGTTTTGTCCCAAGATACTTCAAACACCTTCCAATCAACTCACCTGAACTATTCCAGGCCTCCATTGCAAGCTGTAACACCATTAACACCCTTTTCCATTTTTGTTTCAAAGCTTTGCAGGTTGAGTTTTGTGGCACGATTCAAGTTGTTTCAAAACAAGCCAAGCATTGGAAAAGCTTCCTTGGACCTCAGGCAAGCTCAAAAGAAGCTCAAACACCATTGAAGGTTGCTACATTGTCCAGCTCGAAGTCAACTGAAATAGGTATTTCATGGACTTCTATCTCTCTATCTAGGAATGGTTAGGCTTAGGTTTGTGAATGAAATATGTTGTACTCATAGCCCTGAAGCCATACATATGCTTAGTTTTCATTTAAATTAATCGTGCTAAGAGAATTTCACTCATGAACTTTTTGAAAAAACTAGGTTAGAAATTAGGGCCAGAGAAATTCTCTCTGGTCTTTGAGAGTTAATCCAAGTTTTTTACATGGTTGGATTTGTTGTTTAATGCTCTACAATGTTCATGTTATGAGTTTTGTCAAAAAATCAAAGAATCAGGAGATGGCATTTGTGTACAGAAGCGCGCGTGTTTTGTTCAAAGGAAGAAGAAGAAGTGGATTCTGGGTTGGGCCTGGTTTCCTTTACTTTTGACACCCCTTTATTCAGTTTTCACCCCCTGGCCCATTTATTTGAATATTTATCAATTTTACATTTTCATTTTTTATTCTGACTTTATTATTTTTTGTCTAAATATAAAAAATGCCAAAAAATTATTTTCTATATTATTCATATTTATTTTTATTTTACTAGTATAAATATGTAAATAAACTATTTTCTTTTTTATTAAAACACAAAAATGATACAAAAAATATACTTATCTTCATTTATTATTTTACATTTTGAAAACATTTTCTTGGATATACACATTTTTTTGTAAATAAATACTTTCTATTTATATATATATATATATATATATATATATATATATATATATATATATATATATATATATATATATATATATATATATATATATATATATATATATATATATATATATATATATATATATATATATATATATATATATATATATATATATATATATATATATATATATATATATATATATATATATATATATATATATATATATATATATATATATATATATATATATATATATATATATATATATATATATATATATATATATACTTATATCCTTTATTTTATTAAATAATTAGGACAAAAATACAAAAATATGACATCTTCATTTTTATTAATATTTTGCACTAAAAATGTCATTTTTACAATATACTTTTATTTTTGTATAAGTTAATGTATTATTGTATATAATTAATAAATATTACTATTTTATTAAGAATTAGGGTTTTTGCCCTAAATAGAAAAATAATTGAAATTGATTTTTTCTTTATTTATTTTTACTTCACATTTAAAAATACTTTTTACACACATAAAAATCATTTTTGCATAATATATTTTATTTGATATTTATTTAATTGTATTTATTTAAATATTATGCCTTGTACATTCAATTTGGTTGTAATAACTTAGAATTTAATTTCTTGTCAAATACCCCCCAATTCAAATTTGTACCCCCTCCCTATATCATGTTGTAATAGTGTAGCATTTAAATTCTCGCACATTTAAAAGTTCCAATTATGCCATGCTTAGACTTAGGGTTTGTATGCAAAATGAAATCAACAATTAGCTTGACCTAATTCCAAGATAAACATGCATGAAAAACAAACACAATGCACACTTGCACCCCTAGGGTTTCAATCCACTTGTTGCCTTCAAAAATGGGCCATGATTGCATGTCAAGTACTTTGGCAAAACAAAAACAAACAAAAAGATCATAGTCCCTCGATGACGCTATCTGAGTTGCCTAAACAAAATGATCAAGTCCCTCAAGAAAATTGCCAAAGATATTTGACACAATTGCTATCATGGTCTATACGATGACCGCGCCTGTCCCGTTTAACATCCTAACACAAGGTTGTTCACCAAATACAATGGTGAAACAACACTGTTAAAAGGGTTAAAAACATAAGAAAGATCTTTGAGTAAAATAGGGTAGATAACTCTTGGTTACTTGATCAAAACTTGCAAAAACATCCTTGCTATCTTCAAAACACACTTCACAACACAATTTCAAAACCCTACTTTCATACATTGAAAACTTTTCAAAAGACAAAAACACCTTTGTATACATTCAAGCAAGAATCATTATAAAGGTTGCCACAACGATGGCCTCTTTTCAAAACATCTTTCAAAATCACACACAAAGCATCATTTCAAACAATTGAAAATGCAAAGCAAGTAACTAAGAGCTCATGGATAACCATGGATGAAAATGGTGCTTGCACCTTCCCTTTTCATAATCTACTCCCCGAACCCAAGAAAACATCTCAAAGGTCTTTCCTGTGCTTTTTGACCTTTCCTTAGGATAAAATAAAAAGTCGGTGGCGACTCTTGCTAAACTGAAACATTTGCGAACACAAACGCAAAATCCCAAGTCAGTTCTCCCACTGTATCACAGTACACATTTAGAGTTGGGCGTAATCCTGACAGGCCTTTTGCAAGCCTTGGGAGGATTGTCGGAAATGGTTATGATTACAATATTGCTGGTTGAAGTAGCAAAAGTAGCAGGAGTAATAGGATTGAAGGTATCGACAGGGGTTTTCTGGAAAAGTATCTCTTGGGTATCCATCAGGCGTTGGACACCTGATTTCAACATGGGGCAGTCAGCTTGTATGTTCAAACAAAAATAACAGTCTTTACCACAACCAGGAAAGAGCCCGGCTCTCATCAAATTCTCTTTAATCACAAGTAACAGTGTCAACGGGTCAACAACATCAGTAATATGAAGGTCCTCCATAACAGCATGAACATTATTACCGTGCTTGGGCATCGGAGCCAAAATCACATTGGGCTTCTCAGGAGTATCAAATTCTATTTCCTTAGCGTCAATCAGGTCCTGGATTTTGAACTTAAGCGCCCATCAACTATTAGTATCGTGCCCAACATTGTCGGAGTGGTAAGCACACTTGGCATTGGGGTGATAGGATGGAGAGGAGGTGTTATAGCTCTTTGGCGCTTCCTTTAAACTGACAAGATTCAGCTTCAACAAATGGGGGAGTATTTGAGCTGGCGTCATGTTGATGCGGGTGAACTGCCGTTGTGGCCTTTCTACCCGTTGTTGATTTGGTCTCGATTGATTGCCGCGAGGTTGATCATTTGAAGAGTTTTGAATCATCACAACCCCTACAGTTGGCCGGTGCTCATTTCTTCCCTGACCCTTCTGAGAATACACAGCAGAGGCTTCCTTCTTAGCCGGGAAGGGTTTTTTAACAGCGGTGGATGCGGAAGCATCCTTTTGAATCTTTCCACTTTTAATACCGGCCTCGACCCTTTCGCCGGTCAAAATTAATTCAGTAAATCCCGCGGAAGAACTCCCGATTAGATGATTGAAAAAGGGGCCAGACAGGGTCCCCAGAAACATATCAACTAACTCCCTATCTGACAATGGTGGCTGCACCCTCCCAGCCAGATCACGCCACTTCTGTGCGTACTCTTTAAATCCTTCATTGGAAGCCATCCCCATACTTTGTAACTGAGTACGAGTGGGCGCCAAATCGGCATTGTATTGATATTAACGATAAAAAGCGGCATCTAAGTCTTCCCAATTGTGAAGCTCTGATCTCTCGAGTTGATAGAACCAATCCAACTGCGTGCCAGACAAACTGTCTTGGAAAAAGTGTACCCAGAGGTCTTTATCAGATGAGTGGGGTTGGATTTTTCTAACATACGATCTCAGGTGCATCTTTGGGCAAGACAGACCGTCGTACTTGGCGAATGTTGGCACCTTGAACTTGGGAGGGATAACAATCCCAGCTACCAGCCCTAGGTCAGGAATCAGCATGTCATGAGGGCCATCCCTCTGAGCATATCCAAACTGTCTTAGAGCTAAACAGGGATTATAGGTAATGCCTCCCCTAATGCCAAGTAGTGGTACATTAGGGTATTCCCCATAACGATCAATGATGATGACATTTTCTCTGGACCGAGAACACCAATGTACATCAGAATGTGTGAGGGTCATCAACCGTTGTGACCACCTTAAACCCTGCTCATTCTTCAAAACTGATTATGGAAGGTGAGAAATAAACCACCTTTCTAGGAGAGGAGTACAGCACATGAGAACACCTCTTTTCCTCATTGTTCGTGTGTAAAATGAGTGTAGGATGTCCCCAAGCAATGTAGGTATGGGATTCCTGGATATGAAAATCTTGACAGCATTTATATCTATAAGTTGGTCAGGGTTTGGAAACAAGACCAACCCATAGATAAGGAGTTCCACAATCTCTTCAAAGGCTTATGGATCGAGAGAGTTCTAGCAGTCTTGGGCCTTCTCAAACAGAAACTTTGCCAAGAAACCCTTGACACCACTTCTGGTTTCCCAATATCCCTTAATGTCAGATGGCTGCAAATGTAATGCTTGAGCAACATCTTCAGGCTTTGGTTCTTTTTCCGTACTGTTGTAGGGTATTTGATGAAGAATAGGAATTCTCAGGAGTTGAGAAAATTCCTCCAAAGTAGGCACCAATTGGTAATCAGGGAATGTGAAACAGTGGTGTAGGGGGTCAAAGAACTGGAAGAGGACTTTCACCATGTCTTCTTCAATATTGGTGTTGACCAAGTTGAGGAGTCTACCATTTCTTTCACTGAAGAGGGAATTCTCTGGAATCCTGGAAGTGAGCTCCTTGAGTTAAGGAGGGATTCTCACAAGGTTGACTTGAATTGTTTTCCTGCGGAGAGATTCCATGACCTACAAAACAAGAACAAAGATGAAGATCCAAACCCTTGAAATGGTTAGTGGATGCATATGATGCTTTATGATGTTCATGATGTATGCACAAACATATGTACAAGCAAATCACACAAAACCCTAGTTTCAAGCTTGCATGAGGTTTCATAGGTAAATACCCTCTTGAGTTTAGTTGGCTCAAACCTGTCCTATAAATAGTAACCGAGTTCTAAGGAACTCAATATCACTGGATTGTTTTCTATGTTCATTGTTTTGGTTTAGCCACTTAACTAGCGACTAAAATATTCCAAGAAAATAACCCTTAATGAGTGTAGTATCGAGTATCTACCAACTTCGGACTGCACCAAAGCCGGTCATCTCACTACCCCTAATAAAAGGCCAAGATGGTCAAGTAAGGTTTTAAGAGTTCATTAGTGCTTAATGACATCACTCAGCGGCCCCGTATTCTCTTTGATTGACTCAAAGGCTACCGGTACCCACAAATATGTCGCACTAATATAGCTATTGCTTCAACCATGTCGGTATACCCCGCACAGTTTCCACAACGTATTGCTATTTACCTATGAATTTTTCCCAAATCCGGGTGGAGGATTTCAAGCCCAAACAAGAGAACCAAATGTAAAATAATCAATGCAAACAATAATAATGCAAAGGGTGATCTAAGCCCTAAGGTTACTCCACTTTTAAAGATTTCCACAACAGATTCGCCAGTTCTGTGATACGGTGGGAGAACTGACTTGGGATTTCGCGTTTGTGTTCGCAAATGTTTCGGTTTAGCAAGAGTCGCCACCGACTTTTTATTTTATCCTAAGGAAAGGTCAAAAAGCACAGGAAAGACCTTTAAGATGTTTTCTTGGGTTCGGGGTGTAGATTATTGAAAGGGAAGGTATTAGCACCCTTTCTATGCATGGTTATCCATGGGCTCTTAGTTACTTGTTTTAGATCACTTGCCTTTGCTTTTCAATTGTTTGAAATGGTGCTTTGTGTGTGTGTGGTTTTGAAAATGCTTTGAAAAAGATGCCTTGTCTAGGAAAACTTTGTAATGATTCTTGTTTGAATATATACAAAGGTGTGTGTCTTTTTGAAAAGATATTCCAATGTTTTGAAAGTTGTGTTGTGAAGTGTGTTTGAAAATGGCAAGGATTTTTGCAAGATTTTGATCAAGTAACTAAGAGTTTGTCTACCCTATTTTACTCAAAGATCTTTCTTATGTTTTTAACCCTTTTAACAGTGTTGTTTCACCATTGTATATGGTGAACAACCTTGTGTTAGGATGTTAAACGGGACAGGCGCGGGTCATCGTATAGACCATGATAGCAATTGTGTCAAGTATTTTTGGCAATTTTCTCAAAGGACTTGATCATTTTTGTTTAGGCAACTCAGATAGCGCCATCGAGGGACTATGATCTTTTGTTTTGTTGTTGTTTTGCCAAAGTACTTGACATGCATACCATGGCCCATTTTTGAAGGCAACAAGTGGATTGTAACCCTAGGGGTGCAAGTGTGCATTGTGTTTCTTTTCATGCATTGTTATCTTGGATTAGGTCAAACTAATTGTTGATTTCATTTTGCATACAAACCCTAGGTCTAATCATGGCATAATTGAAAGCACTTAAAGGTGCGAGAATTTAAATTCTACACTATTACAACATGATATAGGGAAGGGGTACAAATTTGAATTGGGGATTATTTTGCAAGAAATTAAATCCTAAATTATTACAACCATATTGAATGGGTAAGCCATAATATTAAATATACAACATCTAAATAAATACAATAAATAAATATTAAATAAAGTGTATTATGCAAAAAATATTTTTTTTTATGTATGAAAAAGTATTTTTAATGTGAAATGTAAATAAATAAAAAGTTAATTTCAATTATTTTGTTTTTTAGGGCAAAACCCTAATTTCTTAAATAAATAGTATTATTTACTATTTATATACAATAATGTATTTATTTGTACAAAAATATAAGTATATTGAAAAAAATGGTATTTTTAGTATAAAATATTAATAAAAATAAAAAATGTATTATTTTTGTGTTTTTTGTCCTAATTAATTAATAAAATATGTATATATATGTACTAAATATATTAAATATATTAAGTTTGTATAAAAATAAAAATAAATTATTTACAAAAAGGTATATTTTTCAAGAAAATGTTTTCAAATGTGTATAAAATAATAAATGAAAATAAACATATTTTCCACATTATTTTTTAAGTTTTAATAAAAAGAATATAAAGTATTTAAACAATTTTATACTACTAAAAATAAAAATAAATACCAAATAAATGTAAAAATAATATAAAAATAATTTTTGGCATTTTTTATATTTGGACATAAAATCATAAAGTCAGAATAAAAAATAAAAATGCAAAAATGACAAATATATAAGAAATGGGCCAGGGGGTGTAAAAAGAAAAGAGGGAGGTGCCAAAAGCAAGCCTGTACAGGCCCAGCCCAGAAACAACTTCGTCTTCTTCCTTTGAACTGAAATACGCACGTTCTGTACACAAGATGCTATCTCCTGATTCCTTGATTTTTTGACAAAACTCATAACATGAAACTTGTAGAGCATCAAACAACGAATCTAACCATATAAAAAACTTAAGCTAACTCTCAAAGACCAGAGAGAATTTCTCTGGCCCTAATTCTTAACCTAGTTTTTTCAGAAAGTTCATGAACAAAATTCTCCTAGCACGATTAATATAAATGAAAACTAAGCACATGTATGGTTTCAGAGCTATGAATACAACATCTTTCATTCACAAACCTAAGTCTAACTATTCCTAAATAGAGAGATAGAAGTTCATAAAATACCTGTTTCAGTTGACTTCAAGCTGGACAATGTAGCAACTTCCAAGGGTGCTTGAGGTTCTTTTGAGCTTGCCTGATGTCCAATGAAGCTTTCCCAATGCTTGGCTTGTTTTGAAGTAGCCTGAATCGTGCTATAGAACTCAACCTGCAAAGCTTTGAAACAAAAGTGGCAATGTGTGTTAATGGTGTTACAGATAGCAATGGAGGTCTGGAATAGTTCAGGTGTGTTGGTTGGAAGGTGTTTGAAGTATCTTTGGACAAAACGCACGATGGAATTTGATGGTGGCTTGCAAAATGCAGAACTGGCCCTGTTTTGCAAGAAAATGGGGATTTTGTGCACAAGGAGTTTTGAGATGTCAAGGGCTCGTGTTTCTGGCTTGCTAGGGTGTATGAAACTTGTTTGACAACTTTGTTTTAGTTGGTTTTATCAGATGTGAGAGATGTTTTGTTTTTGACAAGTTTTCTTCTCCTTGAAGCAAAAGAGTGGAAGTGAGGTTATAGACTTGTACAGGACATCCTATCACCATGCACACAACCCTCTTGGCCCCTCTAATTAGTGGATTTTATTTGCAGCATAAGATCTGGTTCAATGCTCTAGGATGTTGTTTTGACATAAAGCAAAGTTCAAGCAAAAATGGCATTGTTACTTTTTCCATTTAAGGCTTAATCTAGTGTACAATACCCTAATGACCAAGACAATGCCTTGGCTCAATGGATATGCATTAAATTATGGAGTACAAACTGATTTAGAGGCCTGTAATTGTGAACCCAGCTAGCTAGATCAGATTTGGCAACTGGTATGAACATGTATTGGCCATGGATCAAAGTGAGTTTTTGCCAACTTCAAGCATTCGATTCTCCCTAACCACAAAGGTGTTTGAGGAGTTCTTGGACAATTTGTAAAGCTTGCAACATGTAATATAATCCATATTTGAAATGAAACTTGAAACTCCAAGTGGAACTATGTGAAAATTGGCCAAGAAGATGGGTCAAAATCCTGCCTAAACTAGGCCAAAATTTCTCTAAGTTAAAAGTTTTAGATACCCTTGTTCCAAAACTCATAACTTGATATACAAGCTTCTTTTGAGAAAACTTTGTGAATAAAAGTTGTAGACTTTGTGATGTACTACAACTTTCATGTTTCAAGTTTTGTTTGAATCCATTTTCATCTTTGTGAAAAAATGGGACAAAGTTAGGAAAAAATAAGAAAATTTTATAACTTATAAAATTTCTAAGTTATGAAATTTTTCCATTTTAAACCCTAATTTGCATTTTTGGGTTTCTTGATGAACAAGTTTCATAATTTGACATCTCTTGATGAAAAATGATCCTTGGAACTTGATTTTGACCAAAAAGTCAAAGTTTGACTTTTCAATATACAGTCAAATTTTGATCAGTTGACTGAAAAATTCATCTGTCAAACCTATGCATTTGAGATCTTTTGAACTTGTTGAATAGGTCAAGACAAAGTCATTAAGTCCTTGAGTCCATGGTTGAGCTTGATTTGCCATTGGTTAGGTCAAACAGTCAAAAATTGCCTTTGTACAGTCAAAACCCTAAAAATGACCATTTTGCCCTTTTGATGATCTGATCAAATTTCTTGTGGAATTTTGATCCAAACTTGATCAAATGGTTTATATGAGTTCACAATGTTGATGTGGGTCAAATTTCATGAGGTTTGACTGTTGTTGTACCCCAAAATTTGCCCTCCCATATTCTCCAAGAAATTGCCAAGTCAAGCTTCAAAATCTCTCCAAAGGTTGCACAGTTCAAGGGCCTCCTAAACAGTCAAAATTAGGGTTTTGGTTCTGATCAAGAAAATGAAGTTTCCAAGGGTCCAATCAAGTCCCACATGCTTATAAATATGGTCAAGTGTCCTCATATCAAGTTTCAAGACTTTCAGCACAAAATTGCACAGTCAAAACCCTAATTGCACTACTGTCAACTGTAGGGGCAAAATGGTCATTTGACAGTCAAAAGTTCAAATTTTTGGTCAACATCTCATTTTGAAGCCACAAACATCATTTGATCAATGCTTGATCATGAATCTCAAAGTATGGCTCAAAAATCATCAAGATGCAAAAGTTTCTATTTTTGGACAGCTGAAAAGTCAACTGTAACTTGACCAGGGCATAACTTTGACATGGATTATCAGAAAAATTCCATCCAAAGCTCATTTTGAAGAGAAAGACATTTCCTACAACTCATCTTCATACTTCAAGTCCAAGAAATGCTCTCACAAAAAGTTATCAATTTCAACATTATAGGTCATTTTCAAAAGTCAACAAAAAGGGACTTTAAGTCAAAGGCCATAACTTGAGATTGGTAAATCAAAATGACATGGGACCAAAGACATTGGTTAGAGGACTTCAAGAAATTTCTAAAATGTCCAAGAACATGATCAAATCTTAAAAATTGAGCAAGATATGCATTGGAGAAGTTGGGAAATGTTTGTGAAATGGCCAAAATCATTTATCCTTGAAATTTCATTTTTGACAAAAGGGGCCCACTTTTTCCACTTGAATTAACTTGGCCATGCTTCCCACGTGTCCCACCTTTTATTTCATATTTTTTAATTAATTTTTTCATTTTTAATTGATTTTATTGGATTTAATTAATTTTAAATCTTTTAAAATCAAAAGAAAATCAAAAAGCTTAATTAAATGGAATATTTGGCCTTAACTAACTTTGATTTATCATTATGCAGCCTACCAAATTCGTGCAAAGAGCCAAAAGAGCAAGAATTCAAAAATGAGTCAAAAAAGGAAATTTGGTTATGGAGGTTTATGGAGAATCATGAAATTGAATGTGTTGCATTAAGAGGCCATAATTCCTTTTGATTCACATTGCCTAATGCTTATACAAGGGAGACAAAACGAAATTGGGAGCTAAGCTGCGCCCCAACACTAAAAGAATCCATAAACTCACACTTGAGTTTTTGTCAAAAAAAAATTGAAACTCCAAAATCTCATACAGCCATCTTCAAGGTCTCCTGACTATTCTTTCGTGTCTATAAGGTAGTATGTGACATGTTTGAACCAATTTCTATGGCCAATACATGCTAGAACACCATGCTCATGGACATCCGTGTGTTTATCTTTTTGGTTTTGATTCTTACATTGTCTTATGATTTACTCTATTTTATTAATGCTAACATGTTTATATGAGTACAGGGATTGATTCTGGTCCATCTTTTGAATGATTCTGTGTCTAGAATCAAAATCACCATGACCATGGCAAGCATGGTGAAGTTTCGGATTCTGGGTTATAGGTCGTTTCAAGTTCTAAAAACCATCTCATTGAACCCAGGAGGCTTTGATTAGTGAGGAAGGATCTTTTATTTTCTTCGATTGTACTTAATTTTCATGTTTGATTTTTCAGGACTTTCAGCCACGGAAGAAATCCGTAGGTAAAACCCTTCGACCTAAGGCGACGGGCCAAAGGTTAGGGATGATATGTGGCTCATAACCATTGGACCATTTAAATGTTTATCCCGCGCGTTTTCATTTTTGAGATTTCCAGAATCCAGGTTTTTTTTCATTCTTATATTTTTGTTTTCATTATAAATCGGATAAATGCGCTGGTACGGATGGTAAGTCTGTAGAGTTGTGATCTTGAGGTCCCGGGTTCAACACCCCCGGGACCAATTTTAATAACCAGCATTTTCTTTTCTATTTTTAACAAATTTTTACTTTTCTTTATTAAATAAAAATCAACTAAAAATATTTTAATTTTAAAACCAATCACTAGACTTTAGGTTATTTTTATATTTCATTTTTAACTTAACATATCTTTCTCAATAAATCCAAAAAAACAAAAAGTAGTTTTATTTACTTTTTATTTTGCAATTTTATTTTAATCTAAACAATTCTATTTTATAACAAAAATTACAAATAAATTTATTTCTTCTTAAAATCCAATTTCTTTATATAATTAAAATCACCAAAAATGTTTATTTCAATTTAAATGTAATTTCTGTTTATAACTTTAAAAAAAAATCATAAAAAAAATATTTTATTTTTTCTTGTTTCTTTTTAATATTAATTTAAAAAATGCAAAAAAATAAGTTTCTTTCTTTTTATTTAACTTAATTATTTAATAATTTCATTTTAACTCCTTTAAAGGGTCTAACGCCCTCGCATTCGATTATATTCTCTTTTCGCGCGTTTTATTTATTTCTTTGTTGTAAATATAATGTACTTGTTCCAAAGCCCTGTAATAGTTAATTAGGCATTTATCTTCTGCACTTTATTTTAAATCGGGTCTGGATTAATTTGGCGTTGTAGACCCGCGCCTTTGTAATAGCGTAGGACCTTTATTTTTTCCGCACTTTAAATTCCCGCACCTTTAACTGTTAAACAATAACATGAAAGAATGAATGCCCAAAAATAAAATCAAAACGTAGATCACCAATGCATGACAAGACAAACAATAAACTGAAAATGACACACAATTCACACACCACCCCTAGGGTACGCCTCACTGTTGCCTTGCCTCGAAAGGTGATCGTCGAGTAGAGGATGTCTTAGTAAGTCCTCATGATCCGGGAACCTGGCATGAGGGTAGCTTCTAAGGTGTCTTCCCATTGCTCTGGTGATCACCATGTCCCGAACCTCGAATTGACCCGAACACCTCCAACGGTGGTGCTACCTACCTCTCAATGGTGGGATGGCGCTACTTTAAAGGATATTTACACAGACGAATTCCTTAGGGTAGGTAGATTCTCATAGATACTTGCTCTTTTCAAAAACAAACAAAATACTTTTCACACCTACACTTCCTAAAAGTTTTCAAACAAATTTTTCATACACTCTTGAGGACAGATACAAGAGTTACTTAGAGATTTTTCAAACGAAACTTTTTTTCAAAACCCACTCACCTTGAAAAGCAAACAAACATTTTGAAAACACAATGAGCAAGTATCTAAGAGCCCATGGATAACCATGGATAGAAAGGGTGCTAACACCTTCCCTTTCTATAATCTACCTCCCGAACCGAGAGCAATCTCTATAAGGAATTTTTCTGTGCTTTTGTCCTTTCCATTTGGAGAAAATAAAAGACGGTGGCGACTCTTGCTTACCGCGACATTTCACGAAACCAGCTAAAAACAGTCAGTTCCAGATCCACCGATCACAACTGTCAATTGGCCACAGTTGACTTTTTCCCCAATACAATTGATTTCTAGATCAACTGTCCAATTAACTGGGCAAAAATTTGGATCAAGGCTTGAAACTTGGTATGGACAAACTTATGAGTCCAAAATGAAGTATGAAAGTCAATTTGGGCATTTTAGGTCAAAATATCACTGTGCAAACCCAAACCCTAATTTAGGTCAACAATGCAAGGAGGTGTCTTGAGCAGAGCAAACCCTAACTTGTTCTTGAGTTCCAAGAGTCTTGTGATGAAAAATGTTGATGAAATGAGAGGGAAAATTTTGGGGTACAACAGATGGTTTGACTTTTATCCTAACTCTTAGAGTCCTTGGTGAATGTAGATCAGGGTGATAAACTTTCTACTGATAGACAAGTGACGAGATGATTGGACATAGTCGTACGCTTTAATTCCTAACTTTTTTCTGGACTGTCCTTTCAGATTTTCAGTCCACCGGGATACCCTTTTTTGTCCAAGCCGCCTTTTCAGGTTTTCGACTTGCCGGGTGTACAGTTTTTTTCCATATGTATATCCCTAATTTTTCCCGAACCCTTTTGGTTCGTAAGGATGCCCTTATTTTTTCCTAGGCCAGTCAACCTAGCGAGTCTTTGTTCATGCGTAGTATTTTCCGACTATGTCCACGTTCACCGGGTACAGAGAATTGTCATTGTCCATAGTAGTAAGTGTTGCCACACTTCCAAAAGATGTTTGTTTGATCGCACATGATTTGTTGTTATAATTCATGTCTAATGCCCCAAGTGACTCAGATGGATATCTGCCCCTCACTATTTGGCATTTTTGAGAGATTTCTTGAACCTTGACTTGACTTCCCCAGATCAGCTGGACATCATGCTATGCCCCTTGATTATGAAATACTTATCACTGGAATGTCTTTCTATCAGAGGTGATTCTGTCCACTGAGAGGATTTTTTATTCATCGAATATCCGTCGTGCGAATTTCTCTACTGTTGAATAAATAGTCATATGCAAACAATGGTATTTTAAGAATGCAAAGCTTATGTCTGTCTTGAAGTTTGAAAATTCATTTTTTTAGTAAAACAAATGAATTTTTTAAGAGTGTGATATCAACTCAAGATTTATAGTGAACCCTACAGGAGTCAGGATACCAATATGCTTTCGAACTAACCCATGATTCAGTTAGGACTTTTAAGGGTTATAACGTGGGCTGGTTCACGGTTTAAGAAACAAAGGATAAAGGCTCACATTTTATTTGTACCCAACCCATTCTTCGTGATGTTCTTCAATCCTATGCTCAGCTAATTGTGCGTTTAGATCCCAATTGAGTCTGAAATCTTTGCTCTGATACTTGGTGATGGTTCATAAATTGAAAGTTTGTTTGAGACGGCAATCATTTTTGTAACCTTTTCTTTTTTTGTTGTGGAGTTGTAGGACCTCTTTTTTTTATTTATTTTGTTATCCCTCCTTTTGCCTGAACTGTTTTTTTTTTGTGATTACAGTCAGCGGGATACCCCGGCTTTTATTAAGTCTCCTTTATAGGTTTTTGACTTCAATGGGCTTTTCTTTTGAAAAATAATGACTGTCTGCTTTAATGATTATGCGGAACCATCACCATCTTTTGGAGAGAATCTTCTACACTATTTATCGTGTATGAAGGATGAGCTTGCGACTGAATGCACCTTTGAATTAACTGAGAAAGCTACCCTGGCCCAGGTTATGATTAAGGGTTTTAATTTATGTGAAAAGAAAAACTCATAATTCTTAGGCTCAAAGCGGTTGACTAGGGATTATCTTCCTTATAACTCCACAATTTAGGATTTGAAATAACGCATGTACATCGTCAGCGGGGTCTGTTCAAAAGCACACTATAGAGATTGTGGTATCATTTTTGTCATCCCCCTCTAAAGGCTCAGAGCTTTTTAACCAGGAGTTTAATATCACAAAAAAAGGAAGTAAAAACACAATTTGAATATGATGAATATGAATGAAATAATTTAAGACAAACATATGTAATGTATTAATATGAATAACCAAAGTTTGACATAAAGATAAATGTTTTAAGCAACAACGAAATTACAACTGACAATTCAAATGAAATAAACGCTCTCAATTTTGACCATGATTTGGCATGGGAGCAGTGATCACACTGGGGTCTTAGGAGAGTCAAATTCGATCTCCTTGTTGTCGATCAAATCTTGAATCTTGTTCTTCAAAGTCCAACAGTTGTCAGTGTCATTCCCAAGACTATCAGAATGGTAAGCACATTTTACACTAGGATTGTACTTAGGAGAAGAGGTATCAGGTTTTTGAGGAGGATCCTTTAGTGTAATCAGCTCCACTTTTAGCAATTGTTGTAACACTTGAGACAAAGGCATATTAATATTAGTGTACTGCCTCTCTTGACACTTTATCCTACGCCTATTTCCCTGTTGATGTTGAACAGGTGTAGGATTAGACATTAACACCTCTCCCACGGACTAATGGTGGTTATTTTTACTATGGCTCTTTTGGCCATAGACAACATTAACTTCTTTCTTTCCACCAAATGGCGTCTTCTCAGCAATAGAAGATGCAACCATCAGAATCTTCCCACTCTTGATACCGCTATCAATCCTTTCCCCAGTCAGAACCATCTCTGTAAAACCGGATGAAGAACTCCCAATCAGTAAATTAAAGAATGGGCATGTCAGAGTGCCCATGAACGTGTCTACCATTTTATGATCAGTCAGAGGAGGTTGCACCCTACCAGCTAGGTCCCTCCATTTCTATGCATATTCCTTGAACCCTTCTCTTAAGCCCATGGACATATTCTTCAATTGCACTCGAGTTGGCGCCAGGTCAGAATTATATTGGTACTGCTTGTAGAAAGCAGCAGCCAAGTCTTCCCAGGTATGAATGTCAGTTCCTTCTAGCTGATAGAACCACTCCAGTTGAGTGCCAGCGAAACTTTCTTGGAAGAAATGAACCCATAACTTCCGGTCACCAGTGTGAGGCTGGATCTTTCTGACATATGATCTCAAGTGAAGTTTAGGACAAGAAACCCTGTCATATTTGTCAAATGTGGGAACATTGAATTTTGGTGGGATGATCACGCTAGAAACCAACCCTAACTCTTCAAAGTCCAAGCTGGGTACCTGCTGAATCTCCATAGCATTGAGACGATCCTCCAGTTGTTTATATTTATCATCAACAGGAGTATATTGTTCCTCAGAGTAATTAGCTTCTTCTTCACCAGTCTCTGGGTTGTTATCTTCTTCATGATTATTCCCCTCATTTGATGGAGTTGTAAGATCTAGCGCTCGTTTGACCGGTCCTTTGATCCTTCTTCCCAAATTCACTACACCAACTGGTTTCTTTGGCTTCTTCTTCTTGTCCTTGAGAATCAGATCTTTCAAATCTTCTTGTCCCTTATCCAGCTTCAGGAACATTTCTTTGAATTGAGCATTATGTGCCTAAAGCTCATTAACTGTTTGTTCAAGAGCCATTGCTGAAATAAATAGAGAAGAAGATAAAAAGTTTGTCCAGAGAATACATGTTATGCAATGACATGTATGATATGTAAATGTTTTCAAGTATCTCGCGGGTTAAACAAGAAATGTCAGAAGTTGAATTTTGCAGCTTTGATTGAAGAACTTCGTATCGTTGAAGATCCTTCTACGAGCCTCAAGCTCTTCATATTGAGTGGGTCATCACCCCTGACTCAGGTTGTTGTGTTATGGTCTTTTGAAGGCATTTTCTAAAGGAAAATAAATCCCATTGCCCCTTGTTAGACATCTGGTTCATCATAACCTACATCGCAGACCCTTGAGATTATTGAAATGCTATAGTATGATGCTATGATGATGTTATGATGTGTATGCTATGCATCAAGCAAAAATTCAGGGTGATGAAGACAAGTATGTCTTGCAAGAAAACCAGTTTATTGGAAAATGTATACAAACAAAGTCCTGCAAGGAATACCAACACAAGCCCTGCAATGAGTTCAAGTTGTTAGGCAATGAAAGCAAACAAGTTACACAAGTAGCCTTAGGTTTAGGCTTTCATGGATTTCACAGGTAAGTACCCTCTTGAAGTTTAGTTGGCTCAACCTGTCCTAGTAATAGTAATCGGGTTCTAAGGAGCCTCATATCGCCTATTTTTCCCACAAGTTTCATTCTGATCGACAACTGACTTGCCACCAAACAAAACTCAGGAGTCAAATCTCAATGAGTGTAGTATCGAGTATCAACCGACTTAGGACTACACCAAAGACGGCTATCTCACTACTTCCTAATGGCCAAGTTGTTCAATTAAAGGTTCTAAGGTTAGTTGATGCTTCATGACACCACACAACGGCCCCTTATTCTCCTTGACTACTCAAGGGCTAACGGTACCAACCAAAGTGTCACATTAATAAAGCTATCGCTTCAACCATGTTGGTATACCCTGCACATTCCCCACGATATAAAGATACTTACCTAAAAGGTGTCCCAGATCCGAGTGTAGGATCTTTAACAAATAACCCCAACGAGCCCTCAAAAGTAAAGCAGACAAAGCATACAAGATAAAGCAATTTAAAATTAACTAGACTCTAAGGTAACCCCACTTTTTATAATTCCACAGCAGAGTCGCCAGCTCTGTGATACGGTGGCAGAACCGACTATTAATACTAGTTTTGCATTTGTGTTTGAAAATGTTGCGGTAAGCAAGAGTCACCACCGACTTTTCTTTTATCCAACAAAGGAAAAGGTGAAAAGAACAGAAAAATACCTTTTCGAGAGTTTTCTGAGTAAGGGGGTAGATTATGGAAAGGGAAGGTGTTAGCACCCTTTCCATCCGTAGTTATCTATGGGATCTTAGATGCTTAGCTCATTTTTGAAATACCTTTATGCTTTGTGTGTTTTTTGAAAATAAGTTTGAAAGTGCCTTAGTGCGGCAATTTGGTTTGTGATAACTCTTGTATCAGTCCTCAAGAGTGTTGACAAAGTAAATGTTTTTTTGAAAGTTGTTTGTTGAAAGTGTAAGTGTAAAAAAGTTGTTTTGAGCATAGCATCTAACAACGATCTACTTGTACTAAAAAAGGTACTTCTTTCCCTCCTATCCTTTAGATAGTGTTATCTTACTATTAGTGAGTAGGTAGCCCTATCGTTGGATGTTTGAGGGACAGTCGAAGGGACTTTACGGTCACGAAGGCAACTTGGCAAGGAATTTTAGTAATTGTCCTAAAGTTCTAAGATCACTTTTAACCGAGGCAATATCGAGAGGGTCATCGAGGGACTTGTGATCTTTCAAACAAGAGGACACTAAAAATTCTCACGTTTCGAGAATTGTGAATGTTCTCCGAAGGCAACTGAAGTGGGTGTACCCTAGAGGTGTGTATGTGCAATTGTGTTTGGTTCAATTATTTGTCTTGCGCATTTAGGTTTGCAAGAATTTTAATTTTCAGTCTTATCATACAAGCCTAGTTACTAACAGTTAATATTTTGCAGAAATTTAAAGCGCGAGAATTTAAATCATATGCTATTACAATGCTTTCGGGAGAGGTACATTATAGAAATGTGAAAAGTAAAATCCTAGTTACTATTACAAACTGGGAAGCAATTACAATAAGATGAAAAATGCAAAAGTAAATAAATGCGCGCGAATTGAGAATAACGTCCAAAAATCATAAGGTAAGAGGAAATCTTTTTGTTTTGTTTTTATTATTGAAAAGAAAATAATTAAAGCTAAATCAAGTCCTAAGTTATAATTCATTTTAAATTAAAGAAAATAGTTAAAATATTTATTTAGTTTATAATATTAACTTAATATTTTTTGTGATTTTGGTTTTAGTGTTAATAAAACATAAGGAAATAAAATAAAAGAAATAAGTAAAAACCAAAAAAAAAAAGAAAATTATGTAGAAGCTTTTTTTTTTCGATCCAGAGGAGGAACAGTCTTTCGATCCTAAGAAAGATATGGTTCTTTCGACTCAGGAAGAGAAAATGTCTTCTTCAATCCAGGGAAGGAATCCTTCGATTCACCCTCCTTTGGCCTTCTTTTGATTGGGCTTAAGAGTTGACGTGAGCAAGCTTCGATTTGCACCTTCTCTATTTCTTTCGATTGAGCCAGGAGTGGACATGAGTGCATATCCTTCGTTCACATTCTTTTTGTCTTTCATGTCAATCTGTACAAGTTAGTTCCAACAAGAAACGAAAATAAACCAAGAGGGCAGAAACAAAGAACACAACTAAGAGGCTATCTACATATTATGCTGAAACGAAAAGTAAGTAAAAGGATATTTACATGTCATGCTGAAATGAAAGATGCAAGGTAAAAGGGACTTACCTTGTTTAAAACTGGAACTTGCGTGGGTGACTAGAGTTGCTGGATGCTCTTGGATTCGAAAAGAGAGAGGCAAGTGTGATGTGATCTTGCTGAGTTTTGAAAGTTTTTGGTGTATTTCTCCTAGGTTGTATATTCGTGTAAAATAAATATATGTGTATGGTTCTTGGGCTTATGCGTGTGTATGTATGTGGTCCCCTCTCTCTTTTTTTGTCCTCCTTTTTGAGCTTGCTAGTGTGCTCCTTATATAGAGGGGAAGGAGGGGACAATGTATAAGCTAGTAAACAGCCATAAACATGTTCTTTAAGGCCATGAATGAGAATTTGAATTTGGGAAAAGACATGGAATTCTTGTCTCTTTTTGAACTTTAATGAATGTGGATACCTTTGACTTTCAAATACCTTCAGTCCCTGCCCTTCGATTGGACCTCTTGTATATCCTTCGAATTGGCCTTTGGTTGCCTCCTTCGAATGGACCTTTTGTGTACCCTTCGAATGGGCCTTTTGGATGTCTCCTTCGACTGGATTTTTGAATGTCTTTCGAATAGTCTATATGTATACCTTGTGCCCTCTTTGAATGGGCCACCAAGGTGTGTATCATTCATTATGAACCAATGTGTGTGCTCTTTTGAAGGGACTACATGTATCACTTGTGTGCATCACTTACAATTCCTTTGAATGGGACAACAAAGTAAAAACTATGCATGTCGAAACAAAATTTCCAAAGGAGATACTGCCCAGTCGAAGCATGAATCAAGTTTGCTCCAAAGAAATCAAATTCCCAATCGAAACAGGAATCAAACTTGCATGCAGATAGTCATCAAGAAAAAACTGCAGAGGCCCTTGCTCGATCGAAGCAGACATGCAGGTAACCATTGCATTGTGAATCAAGTAAGCATGTAAAGCCAATGGTGCAATCGAAGAATGTATGCAGGAGGCCATTACCTTGTGCCTGCTGGCATGAAGGAAGTTACTTCCTTATGAATTGAAGGCAAGCGTAGAGAAGGAACTTGTCTTCTGAATCAAAGGAAAGCTGCAGGAGGCTATTGCTAACACCTTCTAAATTGAAAGAAAACAGTAAGAAGCCAACGCCCTCTTAATCGAAAGAATCCAGTAGGAAGCCACTAACTTCTGAATCAAAGGACACCAACATGAGGCTCTTCCCTTTTGAATCAAAGGAGGTTGTTTCACAGGAAACAAATGCCAAGTCGAAGCTTATATACAACAAACAAGCAAAAGTCCAAGGCTTCAATCGAAGCTTAGAAATTTGAAGCAAGCTTGAAGGAGGTTAGGTGCTCAATCGAAGCAAATTTTTTGCAGCCTTGACTTAGTGGAAATTTTGTGAGAAAAATCTTTGATAGATGGGAGGGAAAATTTTGGGGTACAACAATATCCATTCTTGAAAAGTTCACTTTAATCACAAAGTTAATTTCTTGAACCTCTAACTTGTTGTTCTAATTACACTCAACTTCTACAAGTCAGAACAAACATATTTAAAGTGATCAAAAACTTTAGATAGCTTGGTACAAGCATTGGAAACATGTTATTCATGCTTGCTTCAAAAACAAGCAAGATATCCATAACATGTGATTCAAAATCTGAGTTGTTTCAAGTCTAAAACCTTCTCTATAAATAGAGAGACATTTGCAAGAGAAATAAGATAAAAAATAGAGAAAAAGGCTAGAAGTTTTGTTGTGTTGACAAACCCTCAAAATCTTATATTAAAAAAAACCATAACAGTCCACAAAGTTCCCACTCTTGAGCTTTGAAATCCAAATCCTAGAACTCTACATACTTTGCAAGTTCTTTCCAAACATTTAAGCACCTCACATACACCACATAGAAGTTGTTCCAACTTGAGAACGACTTTTGTAACATCTCTGTTTTTTCCAAGCTCAAGAACAGTCAAGACAACAACTCAAACTCAAAGCACAAAAATCCAGCTGCAAGGTAAGTATTCTTGAATTTTAAGCCTTCATTTCAAGAATCATAAATGTTTAATTTTTAAATATAAAATGTAGATATCATTGCCTTGAAGCTAACCATATGCTTGCTTTTCATTTTCACTGACCATGTGTTGAGAACTAACCCATGTATGCATCAGAATAATGATAAGGTGAAAACACTACAGGATGAGTCGACACATACTCACATGAGTCGACTCATTTTAGTGACAAAACATGTTATCAGTTGACACAAAGCCTCATGAGTCGACACATACTTCTATAACATGCACAAAACAGAAAGAAAAAAAGGCACATGGGTCTACACAAAATGCATATGTGTCGACACAAACAAGGAATAAGTAGACACATGCCATTATGCATCGACTCATAATGAGTTGATTTGGTTTTACAGGAGCAAGGAAAAGTTATGTGTCGATGCATAGATGCACGTGTTGACACATAATGGTTAAAAATGCAATTTTATTCTTTTTTACACCATTTTTATACTTTCTTCACGGCTATTCAATATGGTTGTAATATTTAAGTTCTTATTTCATACCCATTCATAAATTGTACCCCTATCCTCAAATGATGTAATAGCGTAGGACTTTAGATTTCCATAATTTATCGCTTTCAAATATAAATGCTAGTAATTAGGGTATATATGGCAAGACTAAAATCAACAAGTATACAACCCTAATTCAAGATAAAAATGCAAGAAATCAAAACACTTGCACACTACACCTCTAGGGTTAACTCTACTTGTTTCCTTGAGAAAATGGTCATGTTATGCATGTGAGATGCCTTATAAAAAACAACAAAAAATACAAGATCATAGTCCCTCGATGACGCTACGAATGTTTCCTTACAAATGATCTTAGTCCCTTAAGAAAAATGCTAAGGTATCGTGCAACATTGCATATTATGACTATACGATGACCCACACCCGTCCCTTTACATCCAAAGATAGAGTTTCTTACCAATCAATGGTAAGATAGAAATTTCAAAGGAAGAGAGAAATGAAAAAAAGACTTTTGAGTAGGTAGAATGTTCTTAGTTGCTTGCTCACAATCCATCTTCAAAACAAACATCTTTTCAAACACACCAAACACTTTCAAAACATGAAATATTTTCAAAAAGTCCAACACTTTGTGTGCATTCTTATAGAGACGAGAATCATTACAAAGTTTGCCTAAACGAAGGCGCTTTTCAAAAATACTTTCAAAACCCACCACAAACACATTTCAAACAAAGCAATTCAAAAGTGATCTAGCAAGCAACTAAGAGCCAATAGATAACTATGGATGAAAAGGGTGCTAACACCTTCCCTTTTCATAATCTACCCCCCGAACTCAAGAAAATATCTCAAAGGTATTTCCTGTTCTTTCCACCCTTTCCTTATTGGATAAAAGAAAGTCGGTGGCGACTCTTGCTATCCGCAACAATTTTAATAAAACACAAAACACCCAATTCAGTTCTCCCATCGTATTACATATATCTAATGAAATTTCATGCCAAATATCAAAAGGGTATCTTCTTATGATACTCTAAATGCTCAAAGGAATACATAGTGTGTAAATATGAAACCAAAATGGTTGAAGAATCAATACACATCAAATTTTATGACAAAGAGCCTGACAATAAAATGTCAGATCTAGTTGAAAGTTTTACAGGAATTTATATATCTGAAGACACTTCAGAAGATGGTGGTTCAAAAGCTATCAAATCTTCAGAAGTAGTTGGTCCAGAAGCTAATCTAACTCCAAAAGTTGATCCAACATCTAAGGCTCATCCAGATGAAGAACCTTTTGAAGAAGCTCGTGATGGCTCACAAGAAGCAACACAATCTAAAAAGACCTTCAAGTACAAGTTTTTCACATCCATAAGAGCTAATCACTGAAAATAAAAATAGTCCTTTGAACACAAGATATGCATTTAGAGAAGAGCAATCCATGCTAGGACTCATCTCCGTGATTGAACCTACTTATGTTGATGAAGCATTACTTGGTGATGGCTGGATTATGGCTAAGCAAGAAAAGATGAATCAATTTCAAAGGAATGATGTTTGGGATCTGGTACTCAAACCTCATCAGAAGAATATTATTGGAACAAAATGGGTCTTCATGAACAAGCTCAATAAAGAAGTATTTATGGTAAGAAATAAAGCTATACTTGTAGCTCAAGGCTATAGTTAGCAAGAAGGTATTGATTTCTCTGAAACCTTTGCATCTGTAGGAAATCATATTAATTTTATCTTATTCTATTAATCATAATATCACTCTATATCAAATGGATGTTAAGAGTGCATTCTTAAATAATGTAATTTTTGAAGAAATGTATTTCAAACAACCATATGGATTTGAAGATACAATTCATCCAATATATGTCTTCAAACTTAAGAAATATCTTTATGGGCTCAAACAAGCTCTCAGAGCTTGGTATGAGAGACTAAGTAATTTCTTATTAGAAAATGGTTCCCAAAAAGGGCAAGTTGAAACTACATTATTCAGAAAGAAATTGAAACATGAAATCTTAATTGTTCAAGTATATGTTGATGATATTAATTGAAAAAGAGTTTTCTAATTAATGCAGACTGAATTTGAAATAAGTATGATGGTAAAGCAGAAGTTATTCCTTGTAATTCAAATCAACCAAAGAAAGGATGGAGTCTATGCTCATCAAACAAAGTAAACTAAAGAGCTTCTGAAGAAATTCAAGCTAGATGATTGCAATATCATGACCCCTCCTATGCATCCAACCTGCAATCCGACCAAAGAGGAAAGTAACACCAAATTTTGTCATAAGCTATACAGAGGTATGCTAGGTTCTTTAAATTACCTGATAGCTTTTAGACCTGATATTTTGTTCAGAGTCTGTTTGTGTGCAAGATTATAGTCAGATCCTAGAGAGACTCACTTAATTTTTGTTAAGAGAATCTTTAGGTATCTTAATGGAACAACTAATCGAGGTTTACTTTATAAAAAATCCCTAGATTATAAGCTAGTGGATATGTGATGGTGACTATGCTTGGAATAGAATTAAAAGGAAATCCAATAGAAGAAACTATCAATTCATAGGTGAAAATCTTATATCATGGGCTAGGAAGAGACAAACAACAATTTCTTTGTCTACATCAGAAGCATAATACATCTCAGCTGCAAGTTATTGCACACAACTACTTTGGATGAAATATTAGTTAGAAGACTGTCAAATATAAGGAAGCATTACTCCAATTTTTTGTGATAATACTATTGCTATATGTTTGAAAAAGAACACAATTCAACATTCTAGAACCAAACACATAGAAAAAAATATCATTTTATTAAAGATTATAATCATAAAGATGTTATAGATATACAATTCATTGACACTGATCATCAATGGGATGATATATTTACCATGCCTCTTGTTATAGAAAGTTTTGATTTTATTAAAAAGAATATGAATATGCATTTTATAAAAGAATACTTCTTGCTTCTGAATGGAGGATCAGAGTTTGATGGTAATCAGAAGTCACTATGATTAGAGGCTCTGAACTAGCCTCTGATGCCCAGAATTTGATTATTTGTCTCTGATAGTATATAAGTGGAAAATCTTCCAACTTCCTTTTTGACACATGTCCCACTTATGTGTCATACACACACACACACACACACACACACACACACACACACACACATACACACACACACACACACACACACACACACACACACACACACACACATATATATATATATATATATATATATATAAATCATTGGATTATGGTGAATTGATTTGAATATTGTGTCCCCTCCCCCCTTTGTCATTAATTTTGGTTTTAATCAAATTTGAAAAACACTTTTCACTCAAAGCACTTTATTCACGTTTCACACACTTGTTTCTCTCACTGCACAACCCACACTATCATTCTCAAACCTTCTCAGAAAAATAACCCATTTTTCATAAACCTTTGTAGAACCCTAAACCTCATTTCAATGGTGTATTTTCTTAACAAACTCCTATGGTAGTCGGTTCTAGAAAGGGGTTTCAAATCAAGCCAATAATAATGAAGGTTAGAGAGAAAGATCTCAAGTTGATACTCAAGAAGATGGTGGATTTCGAATCTTTTAGAGTTAATGGGTTTTCTCTAAATGAGTATTTTGAAGTTCATGGTTGGATACATTAATTCGAAATGCTGAATGGTCCTACTTACCCCCACATTGTTAAGGATTTCTAGACCAGGGCATAAGTTTCTGATGAAGTTGATGCAGATGTTGAGGTTAGACAGGATATTTCTAAGAATGAAGAAAATAAAGGGAAATCCAGAGCTGAGTTGGGTTTGAAGGAGTTCAATGAAGTTAAAATTAGGTCTTCAATAATGAGAGTTAAAGTTACCATTACTCAGAGCCACATTGTTCAACTTATTGGTGTTAATAATGAAGGAATGCGTGTTCTGAACATTAAAGATGGCAGCCTAGAAGCATAAATGATCAAGTCAAATTTATTCACCAACTTTGAAGATTTTGGAAAGGGGAAGAATTTGTATGTTGCATATAGGCTTTTGTTCAGAATCCTGACTGGTAGTCTGATTCCCATAAAAGGAAGTACTGATCAGATTTCATGGGATCACAAGTACATCATATGGTTTCTGGTAAATAGGAAGAAGATGAATTTGGTTGCATATATCTTCAACCATATTTGTGAAGACTATAAAGGAAATCCAGAGGCATCACAAAAAAATGTTCCCTATGCAAGGCTTCTATATGAGTTATTCCATCGGAGTAGACTAGTTGAGATTTTGAAAGAAGCTTGTGCTACTCAGGACTTAAAAGAATCCTATGAAAGCATATTGTCTGGTGTTATTCTGAGAAATATGAATATAATCAATGAAAAAGGAAGTTTAGAAACCAGAAGCTAGTATGAGAACTTACCTTGAGAATTTTCCATTCATCTCTAAGCTCGACAATCCCAAGGTGATGCATGAATATATCAAGATGGCCAGAGAAGACACTGGTGTTATTTTGACTCTGAATGATATTCAAAAGGATCCAAAAGAAATGTACAAGCCTTCTAAGAAGAGGAAAATGCCCGCTTCTAAAGATCAGAAGGAGACTCATAAGCCACCAAAGAAGAAGGTTGTATCTCTGGACCATAAGAAGGTACAAGAGGTAGTCTCTTCTATTGTATTGATTCCTACCAAGACAAGAAGGAGTAACTGGAGGAACTCCTCAGAAGGAATCTTCACATTCTATCATAACAGTTGCTCATGTGAAGAAGAAATTGAGGAAGATGGTTAACCTCTTGCTGAGGAAGAAGAAGAATAAGAATAGGAATATGTTCAACCTCTAAAGATGAAGGCCAATGAAGAAACTTGCTTAGGATCTGCTTTTAAAATTTGTGCAAGAGGGAGCTAAGATGTCGACATATACTCTAAAGAACAAGGTCGTGGCAGAGCCATCAGATGCTGGGTTTCTAAGTGTTGTACCCCAAAATTTTCCCTCTCATTTATCAAATATTTTCTCACAAGATTTCCTTGGGTTCAAGACTGCACAAGGATTGATCAGCTCAAGACACCTCCTTAAGCACTGATGACTGAAATTAGGGTTTAAGATTGCACAAGGATAATTGAACTTTAAATGCCTCATATGACTTTAATGGATCATTCTGGACCCCCAAGATTACTCATGTTAAGTTTCAAGCCTTGGATCACATTTTTGCTCAGTAAATTGACCAGTTGACCTAAAAATTAATTGTATTGGGGAAAAAGTCAATTGTGGCCAATTTACAATCAAACTTCATAATTTTTACCCATATCAACATTATAAATTTATATGTATCATTTTATCAAGTTTGGACCACAATTCCTCAAAAAATTTGATCAAATCATCAAAAGGGCAAAATGGTCAAAATTAGGGTTTTGATTGAGAAAGGGTAATTTCTGATTTTTGACCTAGAAAATAGTTAATTGGTTTGAGGCATGATCTTAAGTGTTCAACTGCATCATTTTGACCTAATTTCATGACTCAAAACATTGCTCAAGATCAATTGGTTTGGTAGTTGATTTTCAGTCAACTGATCAAAAGTCAATAGTATACTGAAAAGTCAAACTTTGACTTTTTGGTCAAAATCAAGTGTCAAAGATCACAATTCATCAAAACATATAAAAATATGAAACTTGTTCATTAAGAAATCAAAAATTCAAGATTTCATTTTGAAAAGTCAAAGATTTCAAACTTAGAAATTTTTCTAAGTGTTGAAAACTTCATATTTTTTCACAACTTTGAGCCAATTTTTCACTATGATGCAAGATTATTCAAAAGAAACTTTCAACATGAAAGTTGTAGATCTCCGTGAAATATACAACATTTCTTTACACTACTTCTCCTAGAAATGCTTGGATATCAATTTATTAATCCATGAAGTCATGGTCATGAAACTAAACACTTAGTAAAATTTTGAGCATTTTAGGTACGGATTTTGACCTAACTTCTGACCCAAGTTTCACATAGTTCCATTTGGATTTTGAAAAAGTGATTCAAAGAGGGTTTTTTTATCACATTACAAGCTTTCCAAAATGTCCAATAATTCCTTGAGATCATTTGTGAGCAAGGATAATCGAAGGTCAGAACTTGGGGTTTCAAGTTGTTTTACAAGGCCAATTTTGTGATGAACAAAATTCAAATCTCAAACCTATGTTGCACAATCTTGCTTTGCAAGCCTCTAAACCTCAAGATCTCTCCATAATCATAATATTACACTTGCTTTTAAGCTATTATCAACTTGATTCAAGCTTTATCCAAGCAAATTTTCCATTAATGGCACAAAAGCACCATTTCCATTTACATAAAGCAAGCTTTATGCAAAGTCAACTTGAATTGAGCTTTGTACTTATTCCTTCTGCACAAACTTCCTCTACAAAGTTAGATAAGCTTGTTTAAAGTTGGTAACCACTCTAGATAGCTTTGTATGGTGCATTGAAACTATGTTTGTCAACCTTACTTCAAAAACAAGTCAAGAAGCCAAAACATGTGATCTTGTACATCTGACCACCTCAAGTATCCAAACCTTTTCCATACATAAATATAAGTCATTTTCAAGAAAATACATGAGCTGAAGCACCATGAAACACACCAAAACTCTCTCAAATCAGAAATTACCCAAAAACTCCATTTTTGCACAGTTTCTGACCTTGAACACCAAACTCATATTTCCCTCGTGCATTTCTTGGCCTTTTGGTCCCTAAAGCTTCCTTGCACAAATACTACTCATCCCCATCCTCATTCCAGAATTGTAACACCATTTACCATAACCTCCATAACCAAAAAATAGAGTCTGCATATTGACTTCTCCAAGCCATTACAGCCATTCATTGCTCAAGCAAACCATTGCATTAGCTTTCTCGGAACTTAAGGAAGCTAACCTGATCATTGCAGCACCTTGAATCAAGCTTATTTGCATTACACGATTTCCAGTTTTGAGGTATTTTTCTTGAATTTCTATCTCATTACTTAGGCATTGTTAGGCTTGCATTTTTGAAGATAAAATGTATACATCATTACCCCGAAGCTGTACATATCCTTAGTTTTCATTTACATGGCTTGAGCTTAGAGAATTTTAAGTTTGAAGTTTCTGAAAAAATTAGGGTTCAAATTAGGGCCAGAGAAATTCTCAATAATCTTTGATCTATAGCTTTAGTTGTTTACATGGTTAGATTCGTGAGGAAAAATAGCACAATTTTCATGTTTACATCTTCCATTTTTGTTGAGAAATGAATGAGATACAAAGGGTTTGGCTGGCTGAAGGTTGAAGACAAAGTACAGGTTATGGAGACGTTTTACATTATGTATTTATTCTTTCACATAAGTTAACGGATGTATAGCCACCCCAGTGGTAAGGCAGTGCGCTGGTAACCAAGAGGTCATGGGTTCGAACCTCAACGCGCTGCCTTTTGCGTTTTTTCACATTTTCTTACATCTTTTTGTCCTTGCAGCGCCTGGGCCTCCATTTGATTGGGCTTTATTTTTTTTACTGTTTCTGACCCCCTGCCTTGTTGTTTACACCCCTGGTCCATTTATTTTTCTTTGTTATTTTATTTTCTTTCTTTTTTTCATTTTATTTTACATATTATTATTAATATTAATATTAATATTATTATTATTATTATTATTATTATTATTATTATTTTCATTAATAAAAATCCAAAAATATTCATATTTTTATTATTTATTTTTATTTAATTTATTTTTTCTTCATGAAACTAAAAGAACAAAAACATTTTCTTTAATTAATTTCCCTTTTTTTTAAATACTTAGATAATAAATTTTAATTATTATATTATATTATTTTTCTTGTAAATTCAAATCAATTTATAATTTAGGACTTTTATTTAATTATATTCATTTACTAGTTTAATTAAATTCACAAAAACCCTAAAAAACTTATTTTCTTTAAATTAATTTATTTTACTAACTTAATCTTAATTTTCTCATTTTTTAGTTAATTATTTTTATTTTAATTAATTAAGTCAAAAACCCTTTTCATGAAAATCAAAGAAAAATCATATTTCTTTTTACATTTGCATCCTTACATTTTTACTTATTCAATTTTGTACGTTTTATTCAAATTCAATATGGTTGTAATAACTAATTAGATTTAATTTCTTGCAATTTCCCATTTGTAATTTGTACACCCCCTCCCCTAAATGATGTAATAGTTTAGTATTTTTATTTTCTGCAATTTAAATGCTTTATATACAAATGCTAGTAGTTAGGGTTTTGTATGGAAAGATTAAAACCAACAAGTAGCAAACCCTAATCAAAGACAAATCAAGCATGTAAATTAATACACTTGCGCACATACACCCCTAGGGTAAATCCATTTTGTTGCCTTACAAAAATGGCCATATTATGCATGTGAGGTATCTTAGCGTAAACAAATAAAATACAAGATCATAGTCCCTCGATGATGCTATCCATGTTGCCTTTCAAAATGATCTTAGTCCCTAAAGAAAATGCTAAGATATCTTACAACATTTCTAATCATGGCTATACGATGACCCACGTCCGTCCCTTTTACATTTAAAGATAGGGTTACTTACCAAATCAATGGTAAGATAACCATGTCAAAGGAAAGAGGAAATGAACATGAAAGACATTTTAGTAGGTAGAATGTTCCTAGTTACTTGCTCAGTTTCAAAACCAAAAAAATCCTTGCTATTTTCAAAACAAACACCAACAGTTTCAAAACATCTTTCAAACTTGAAAACCTTTTCAAAAGATCAAACATTTTGTATACATTCTTACGAACGAGAATCATTACAAAGTTCTCCTAAACGATGGCGCCTTTTCAAAATACTTTCAAAAACCACACAAAGCAAATTTTCAAACAAAAGCAAGTCATCTATCAAGTAACTAAGAGCCCATGGAAAACCATGGATGAAAAGGGTGCTAATACCTTCCCTTTTCATAATCTACCCCCGTAACTCAAGAAACAATCTCAAAGATCTTTCCTGTGCTTTTTCACCTTTACTTTTGGATAAAAGAAAAGTCGGTGGCGACTCTTGCTAACCGTAGCATTTGAAATCAAATGCAAAACAACCAAGTCAATTCTCCCACCGTATCACAGAACTGACGACTCTGCTGGGGAAAATTCTTAAAGTGGGGTTACCTTAGGGTTATATCACATTTATTTTATTTCATTGTTTGACTTGTATGCTTTACATTATGGTTCTTTGTTTGGGTTTGAATCATCTACCCGGATTTGGGATACCTTATAGGTAAGTAACAATACATTGTGGAAACTGTGCGGGGTATACCGACATGGTCTAAGCAATAGCTACGTTAGTGTGACATATTTGTGGGTACTGGTAGCCCTTGAGTAGTCAAGGAGAATATGGGGCCGCTGAGTGATGTCATGAAACACTAACTAACTTCTAGAACCTTTACTTGTCCGACTTGGCCATTAGGACATAGTGAGATGACCGGCTCTGGTGCAGTCCAAAATTGGTAGATACTAGATACTACACTCATTGAGCTCCCTTAGAATCCGGTTACTATTACTAGGACAGGTTTGAGACAACTAAACTTCAAGAGGGTACTTACTTATGAGACTCCATGCAAGCCTAAACCTAAGGACTTGTTTGCTTTGTTTGTATATATTTACTTGGACATAACATCATAAACATCATAACATCATGCTCATACTCACTAACCATTTCAAGGATTTTTGGGATTTATCTTTGTTCTGTTTTGTAGGACATGGATTCTATTCGCAGGAAAACCATTCAAGTCAATCTTGTAAGGATCCCTCCTCAACTTAAAGAGATAGCATCAAGGGTTCCTGAAAATTCTCCATTTACCGAAAGACATGGTCGCCTCCTAAACTTGGTTACCTCCAACACTGATGAGGACATGATGAATGTGCTCTTCCAGTTCTTTGATCCTCTACACCATTGCTTCACATTTCCTAATTATCAACTTGTGCCAACTTTGGAAGAATTCTCCCAACTATCTTGAGGATTACAATTCTCAATCAACTATATTTCAACGGTACCGAAAGAGATCCAAAGCCAGAAGAGATTTCTCAAGCCTTACACTTACAACCATCTGATGTCACAACTAATTAGGAAACAAGGAGTGTTGTCAAAGGTTTCTTAGCCAAGTTCTTGTTTGAGAAATCCAAAAACTATTGGAACTCCTTAGACTTGCAAGCTTTTTAGGAAATTGTGGCTCTCCTCATCTATGGGATGGTTTTGTTTCCAAATCCTGACCAACTCATAGATGTGAACACCGTTAAAATCTTCATGTCTCATAACCTGGTGCCTACTTTGCTAGGAGACATCCTACATTCTTTTCACACTCGCAATATGAGGAAAAGAGGTATCCTTATGTGTTATACTCCTCTATTGGAAAGATGGTTTATTTCACATCTTCCCCAATTTGTATTAAATAACGAGCAAGGTTCAAGGTGGTCACATAAGTTGATGACGCTCAAACATTCAGACATTCATTGGTGTTCCCGATCTATAGAGAATTTTACTATCATTGACCGTTGTGGAGAATTCCCTAATGTCCCCTTACTTGGCATTAGAGGGGGTATCACTTACAACCCCTGCTTAGCCTTAAGACAGTTTAGTTACGCGCGAAGGGATGGCCCACATGAGATGCTTATTCAAGGGTTGGTATTTGACTACGAGAATGATAATCAAGGTCACCGCCAGAGGTTTATCCGAGCTTGGAGGATGTTGAACAAGGTAGATAGAAAGACATTGGGGCATAAGAATTCCATCCCTATTGAGACTTACCTCAAATGGGTACAAACTCGTGCTCAAAGTCTTATGATGCCTTACCCCTCTATTCTCCCGGTCATCAAAGAGCATGTTGTGGAAGGAGATGTTCCATACACTATCCTGCATCCTGACATGCCCACCTCTCTCGAAGACTTACAAAGGGATTGGGTACAACTTAAGGGGGAGCAAGATACTTTCGAGGCCCAATTCTACGCCAGCGAGAAGAAGGTTTTGAAACTCACCAAGCAACTTTATGAGGAGTGGAGTCTGAACACCTACATTGCACCAAAGAGGATGCGTACAACTTTTTTATCTCAGAGTTTTTTGTATTTCTTTGTAAGCCCAAAAGAGGCGTGATGTACTCAAACTTTAATTTAATAATATAACGTGTGTTCCTTTTTGGTATAAAGCAAATTTAAATCTCTAATTTCCTTGAAATCATTGCATATGCATCTACCATTCATCATAACATAAGTAGTTTTCTTACAACAAGTCCCCACATCTTTCTACTGTTTATTTCAGTAAGATGGATCTCGAGCAGACAGTAAAAGACCTCCAGGCGCAGAATGCTCAGTTTCAACAGATGTTCTTGACTTTATCCAAAGGACAAGAGGATTTGAAAACTTTGCTGGTCGAAGAAAAGAGGAAGAAAGCAAAGAAAGCAGCCGAAGTTCTGAATCTAGGAAGAAGGTTCCAAGGACAGGCCAGACGGACCCTAGACTTTGTAACGTCATCTGGTGAAAAGGATAATCAAGAAGGGAAAGGCAAGGAAGCGACTGTCCATCTAGAATCTAAAGAGGAAGAAGAAGAGGACTACTCTAAAGAGTAGTATCCCCCAGCTGACGACAAATAAAAACATTTGGAAGAGCGTCTAAGTGAAATGAAGATTCAGAAAGTGCCTGGGCTGGACTTTGAAGAGCTGGGTTTGGTTTCTGGGATTGTTATTCCATAAAAATTCAAGGCACAAGTGTTTTCCAAGTACGACAGGGTTTCGTGTCCCAAGATGCATCTCCGATCTTATGTGAGGAAGATACAGCCTCACACTACTGACAGAGATTTGTGGGTCCACTTCTTTCAAGATAGTCTATCCGAGGCTCAGCTAGATTGGTTCTATCAACTAGAGAGGGCCAATATCCATAATTGGGAAGACCTTGCCGCTGATTTTTATAAACAGTATCAGTATAACACAGACCTTGCTCCCACACGTACTCAACTCCAAAGTATGGTTATGGTTTCAAGTGAAGGTTTCAAAGACTACGCTCAGAAATGGAAGGACTTAGCAGGAAAAGTCCAGCCTCCCCTGTCTGAAAGAGAGCTAGTAGACTTGTTTCTAGGTACCCTGTCCGGTCCTTTCTTTAATCATCTAATTGGAAGCTCCTCAATAGGCTTCACTGAATTAATCTTGACCGGGGAAAGAGGGGAAGCTGGGATTAAGAGTGGGAAGATTCAAAAAGACACATCCTTCAGTGCCGTGAGAAAACCATTTATTGGGAAGAAATAAATTTGTGTTGTATACCCTAAAAGAAATCAAGATAGAACTGAACATTGTCCAATGGTAAGGGCTGTCATGATCCCAAAGTCTGAACCTACTCAACAAAGGAGCAACCAGCCTAGAACGGAAAGACCAGTAAGACAATTTACCCGGATAAATATGACACTATCTCAAGTCCTGCCACATTTATTGAGATCTAATCTGGTAACTTTGAAGGAAGCCCCGAAGAATCCCAACACAGCCTCTCCTCATTACCATCCTAATGCTCGTTGTGCTTACCATTCAGAAAGTCCAGGCCATGATACCAACAACTGTTGGGCTTTTAAAAACAAGGTGCAAGACCTTCTTGAAACAAAATAAATTGAATTTGATGCTCCTGAGATCCCAAATGTTATCACTTCTCCTATGCCCAAGCATGGCCATGATGTTAACGTTGTTGAAGATGATATGTTTGTTACTGCTGTTGATAAACTTGTTAATCCTCTCCTGACTGTCAAGAGGAACCTGTTAAGGGCCGGTTTATTTCCGGGCTGTGACGAAAGCTGCCACCTCTGTTTATCCCTACAAAATGGCTGTCATTTATTGAAAGCAGGTGTTCAACGCCTAATGGATGACAAAGAGAGTTTGTTTGAAAAGACTCCCGTTCCAACCATTTCTTACAATGATGTTTCAATAGTAACCATTTCTGCCAATCCTTCCAGGGTCTCTACCAAAAGACCCGTTAGGATTACATCAGTTCCTAAAGTGGCTCCACTAATAATTACTGTGCCAGGGCCGATCCCGTACTCCTCAGATAAAACTGTCCCATGGAACTATGGGGCCAACGTCTACTATCACGGTGTCAAACATGATTGGTTGGCTGATAAAGACTCAATTTTTGAGAAGGCTGGCCCTGACATCAGCAACATTGCGCGAACCAGCAAGATAACCCGAAGTGGAAGAATATTCTCCCCAGAGATTTCTCCTTCGAAAATTGTTACCGGTCCTGTGATCATCCTTGCTTCTGTTCCCGTTGACACTACTACTACAATCCCTATGGTTACCCCTACTGACACTCCTATCACTGAGTCGACCGAGACTCGGGGCAAAGGCATTCTGGTTGAGCCTGTCCGGATGAAGGTGTAATTAGTATCTATCTCAGAAGCCTCTAAAAAGGAGATGGAATAAATTCTGAAAATTATAAAGAGAAACGACTTCAACGTAGTCGAGCAGCTAGGGTATCCTTCGTCAAAGATTTCTATGTTGGATTTATTGTTGTTCTCCGAGGCTCATGCGAAGGCTTGGGTGAAATTTCTTAAAACTGCCCATGTTCCACAAGAAACCTCTGTTGATCAGTTCCAAGACCGTGTGGCCAGTTTAATCGCTGACAATGGTTTAGGCTTTTTTGATGCTGACTTGACACCTAAAGCAAGGAAGCACAACGAGGCATTGCATGTCTCTGTCGAATGTCGGGGCACAACTTTGGCCCATTTCTTGGTTGATACTGATTCATCTTTGAATATGCTGCCTAAGAAGGCTCTTGATAGACTCGACTGTGAAGGTTTGACCTTAAAACCCAACAATATAGTGGTAAGGGCCTTCAACGGTTCAAAGAGAATGGTGTATGGGTAAGTGGACATCCCCATAAAAGTTGGAACTCAAACCTTTGATTCAACTTTTTATATGATGGACATTCTCCCTTCCTATTCCTGTTTATTGGGCCGACCATGGATTCACAACACTGGTGTCGTCACCTCTACATTACATCATATGCTGAAATACCCAACCAAAGGGAAAATCATTATTGTCCATGGAGAAGAAGAATATATGGTCAGTCACTTGAACACCTTCAGATACGTGGAATTGGATGGTGAATTCATTGAAACTTCGTTTTAGAACTTCGAGGAAGTCCCACAAACAGTGGCAGCTACCAAGACTGTTTCCCAAGTCCCAAAGAGTACAAGACCTCCGCTAAATATGTCTTCGCTGAAAGATGCCAAGGACGTAATCGAAGAAGGTGGGTGTACTATTTGGGGCCAACTCCCAGATATCCCATACAAATATGACAAATTTGGTTTGCGTTTCACTTTAAGAGCCCAGAAAGTTATACATTGTGCTCGTTCCAGGGGACCACCTTTGAAGATCAGCAACCACGGAGTCAACGTAGTGGAGGATGATGAGGACAGCTACGACCTGGATGAATGGATTTTCCCAACTGTCAACGGAGGACTCAGCAACTGGGAAGCTAAAGATTTTGTCCCAATTACTTTTATCCAACAGTGATTGTCTTTAAATTTTTGTCGGACCTGTAATAATTAAACAATTCAGACTTTTAAAACCTCGTGTCTTACCCGAGGCACAATGGTCCATTTGTAAGGGTTGTTACCTCATTTTCATATGTCATCAATGAATCATGGACGTTTTTGCATACAAACTTTGTGCTCTTTGTTTTTCTTTTTCTACATTTTTATTTCTTTCAAAGATAGATATACTCTTACACACACTCACATTCAAAATGCATATATACATCCACTCAGGATCCCATGGGTAACAATTCTGCTATGGCCTTTTGTGACTCTGAAAATCTAATCTACCAAGCCGAAGACGAACGTGAGGAAGATTGTGAAGTACCAGGGGAACTATCCAGGTTACTACAACAAGAAGAAAGGACCATACATCTCCATGAAGAACTAGTGGACACAGTTAACTTGGGTACTGAAGAGGACAAGAAAGAAGTCAAGGTAGAAGCCAATCTGGAATCCGATGTCAAGAAGAGTCTAACTCAGTCGCTACATGATTATGTTGAGGTCTTTGCCTGGTCGTACAAAGACATTCTAGGACTTGATGCTGATATCGTGGTCCATCGTCTACCGACAAAAGAATACTGCCCTCTGGTAAAACAAAAAGTTCGTCGCATACCACCAGACATGTCTGAGAAGATCAAGGCTGAAGTCATTAAACAATTCAATTCTAGATTCTTGGCTGTCACCTCCTATCCACAATGGGTCACCAATGTTGTTCTAGTGCCTAAAAAGGACGACAAAGTACGCATGTGCGTGGATTACCGAGATTTGAATAGGGAAAGCCCTAAGGATGATTTCCCACTTCCCCATATCGATATTTTGGTTGACAATACCGCACAGCATAAAGTGTTCTCACTCATGGATGGTTTCTCAGGCTACAACCATATCAAAATGGCACTGAGGACATGGAGAAAACGACCTTCATCACACAGTGGGGCACTTTATGTTACAAGGTTATGCCATTCGGGTTGATGAACGCTGGGGAAACCTATCAGGGTGCCATGGTAGCTCTATTTCACGACATGATACATCACGAAATAGAGGTCTATGTGGACGACATGATAGCCAGATCTCAAACTGAAGAGGAACATCTTGACCATTTGCAGAAACTGTTTGAGAGACTGAAGAAATACAAGCTAAGGCTGAACCCGAATAAATGCACATTTGGGTAAGGTCCGGTAAACTCCTAGGCTTCGCCGTTAGCCGTAAAGTTATCCAAGTGGATCATGCCAAGGTGAAAGAAATACAATAAATGCCTTCTCCTTGCACCGAGAAGGAAGTCAGGGGATTCTTAGGACGGCTAAACTACATTGCCAGATTCATTTCTCACTTGACCGCTACTTATGAACCAATATTCAAATTACTGAAGAATGATCAAGTAGTCAAATGGAATGATGAGTGCCAAGCTGCCTTCGAAAAGATCAAAGAGTACCTACAAGAGCCTCCTGTTTTGATGCCGCCAGTCGAGGGAAGACCCTTGATCATGTATCTAACTGTTTTGGAAAATTCAATGAGGTGTATGGTGGGGAAGCATGACGAGTCTGGCCGAAAAGAGCATGCTATTTACTACCTTAGCAAAAAGTTTACCAACTGTGAAACAAGATATTCATTGCTCGAGAAAACTTGTTGCACTCTGGCATGGGCTGCTCGCCGGCTGAGACAGTATATGATGACCCATACTACCTTATTGATATCCAAGATGGATCCTGTTGTACCCCAAAATTTGCCCTCTCTTTTAATCAATATTTTCCCACCACAAGACTCTTAGAACTCAAGATCAAGTTAAGGTTTACTCTGCTCAAGACCCCTCTTGGCACTGTTGACCCAAATTAGGGTTTGAGTTTGCACAAAGATGTTTTGACCTAAAATGCCCAAAGTTACTTTCATGCTTCATGTTGGACTCACAAGTTTATCCATACCAAGTTTCAAGCCTTGATTCTAATCTTTGCCCAGTCAATTGGACAGTTGACCTAGAAATCAGCTGTATTGGGGAAAAAGTCAACTGTGGCCAATTGACAGTCAAACCTCATGAAATTTGACCCACATCAACATAATGAACTCATATGAACCATTTGGTCAAGTTTGGATCACAATTCCACAAGAAATTTGATCAGATCACCAAAAGGGCAAAATGGTCATTTTTAGGGTTTTGATTGTACAAAGCCAATTTTTGACTGTTTGACCTAACCAATGGCAAAACAAGCTCATATATGGACTCAATGACTCAATGGCATGGTCTTGACACATTCAACAAGTTCAAAAGATCCCAAATGCATAGGATTGACAGATGAATTTTCCAGTCAACTGATCAAAATTTGACTGTCTACTGAAAAGTCAAACTTTGACTTTTTGGTCAAAATCAAGTGTCAAGATTCATTTTTCATCAAGACATGTCAAATTATGAAACTTGTTCATCAAGAAACCCAAAATTGCAAATTAGGGTTTAGAATGAGAAAATTTCATAACTTAAAATTTTTCTAAGTTATGAAACTTCCTTATTTTTTCCTAACTTTGTCCCATTTTTTCATCAAGATACAATTGGATTCAAGCAAAACTCAAAACATGAAAGTTGTAGTCCATTACAAAATCTACAACTTTGATTCAAAAAGTTTTCTCAAAGGAAGCTTGTAGCTCAAGTTATGATTTTTGGAATAAGGGTGCAAAACATTTTTAACTTAGAGAAATTTTGACCTATTCTAGGCAGGATTTTTGACCAACTTCATGGCCATTTTTCACATGCTTCCACTTGGAATTTCAATTTGCATTACAAAGATGGATTGTAGTACACATTCCAACCTTTCCAAATTGTCCAAGAACTCATCAAACACCCTTGTGGTTAGGGAGATTCGAATTTGCAAAGATGGGCAAAAGTCACTTTGTTCATAGCTAAATACATGTTCATAACATTGGCATTTTCAAGTCAGCAGGGTTTATGATGGTTTGCAGGCCTCTAAAACTCTTCACACTCAATAATTAAATGATTAACCTTTGTGTTCAAGTCTTATTTTGTTCATTTGGTCATTACATGCAAGATTAATCCATAATTAGAAAAAGCAATTTTGTCATTTTTGTAAAGTAATGCTTTATGTCAAATACCAAATCCAAGAAGTACAAGCAAAAGTCTTTGAGGCACAAGTTTGTAGACAAATCCCACTGATCAAGAGAGAGTGCTGCAGCATGCTTGAGGGACCTGTGCTGGCCTATAACCCAACTTGACTATCCTTGCTTACCTTAGAAGAAACTTGGCAAAAGAGATAAAACTCTCACTTCCTGCAAACAGAAGCTCAAGCAAACTTTGTAGACACTTTTCATACACCAAAATAAGCCTAAAGCACAGGTCATCCACCCCTAAGACCTGCTCATACTCAGAATCCCTGTTTTGTTGCAAAACAGGGCAAGTTCTGCAACTTGACCTCCATAACCATATCCATTCGTGCGTTTTTGCTCAAGCCTGTCCAAACACATTCTATATCATCCACACAAACTATCCCAAGCCCTAAACACAGACTGTAACACCCCTAACCAAGTTTTCCATTTTCACTTTTCAGCTATGCAGGTTGACTTCCATAGCTCGATACAGGTAGATTCAAAGCAAGCTAGGTGTTGGAGAAGGTTCCTTGGACCTCAGGCAAGCTATACAAATCCTCAAACTCCATTGAAGTTGGCCACATTACTCTGTTCAAGTCAAGCTGAAACAGGTAAAAATGTGAACTTCTATGTCTCTATCCAGGCATGATTAGGCTTAGGTTTGTGAAGAAAACATGTTCTACTCATAGCCCTGAAACCATCCATGTATTTACTTTTCATTTATATTATGCGTGCTGTGAGAATTTTGGCCATGAACATTGAAAAAAACTTAGGTCAGAAATTAGGGATGAAGAAATTCTCCCTCATTTCTGAGAGTTAGCTCAAGATTTTTATATGTATGAATTCGTCTCTTCATGCTCTGTAATGTTTGTGTTATGAGTTTTTGTTGAAAGTCAAAGAATCAGGAGTTTGGATGAAGCATGGAACACGCACGTTTTTCTGTTTGAACGTGGCTGAAGGTTGAAGACAGAGTTGACTTGGGTTGGGCCTGAGTCAACTTGCTGTTTGCACCCCTTTTTTAGTTTTGCACCCCCCTGACCCATTGTGTGAAATCTTTGTCATTTTTGACTTTTTATTTTTTATTCTGATTTCATATTTTTTGCTTAAACATAAAAAATCCCAAAAATATTTTTTCACATTATTTTACACTTATTTAGCATTTATTTGCTTTATTAAACATTGTATATGTAAATAAATATAATACCTTTTTATTTAAAACACTAAAAAATAATACAAAAATATATATTTTTTAGTTATTATTTTTTGTTTACATTTTGAAAACATTTTCAGAAATATACTCATTTTTGTAAATAATTAATATTTTATTCTTGTATATATTTAGTATATTTAATATATAATATATAAATGCTTGAATATTTTATTAGAAAATTAGGGCAAAAATATAAAAATAATACGTTTTTATCTTTGTTAATATTTGACATCAAAAATACTTTTTTACAATATACTTCTCTTTTGTTTATTTTTTGTATAAATAAATATATAAATATTGTATTTAATTAATAAATAATTTCTATTTATTCAAAAATTAGGGTTTTGCCCTAAAACCACAAAATATCCAAAAAAAAAAAGACTTTTTATTTTTGTTTATATATTGCATTGAAAAATATTTTCTCATACATAAAAAATCCTTTTTTGTGCATAAAACATTTTGCATATTTATGGTATTTATTTAATTATTGTACAATTAAATAATTTGTATATTCAATATGGATGTAATAGTTTTAGATTTAATTTCTTGCTAAATATCCCCCCATTCAAACATTTGTACCCCCATCCCCATAATTATGTTGTAATAATTTAGGACTTTAAATTTCCGCATTTAAAAGCTTTCAAATTATGCCATGATAGACTTAGGGTTTGTATGCAAATCAACCAACAAATAGTTTGACTAATACAAAGACAAAAAAGCATGAAAATGGACAACACCAATCACACTTGCACCCTTAGGGTTACTCCACTTGTTGCCTTCAAAAATGGGCCATGTTTGCATGTTGAGTTTCTTTGGCAAAACAAAAACAATTCAAATGATCATAGTCCCTCGATGATGCTTTCTCAAGTTGCCTAAAAAATGATCAAGTCCCTTAGAGAAAAATTGCCAAAGACACTTGGCACTATTGCATTCATGGTCTAAACGATGACCCGCGCCCGTCCCGTTAACATCCTAACACAAGATTGTCCACCAAATACAATGGTGGAACAATACTGTTAAAAGGGTTAAAACATAGGAAAGATCTTTGAGTAAATTTAGGGGTAGACAACTCTTAGTTACTTGATCAATCTTGCAAAACAAATCCTTGCCTACTTTCAAAACACATTCCACAACACAACTTTCAAAACAACTTTCAAAACCTTGAAACATCTTTTCAAAAAGACAAACACCTTTTGTAAAACATTCGAGTAAAGAATTGTTACAAGGGTCGCCTAGACAAGGCATCTTTTTCAAAACATTTTCAAAACCACACACACAAAGCACCATTTCAAACAATTGAAAGCACCATTTCAAACAATTGAAAATTCAAGGCAAGTGATCTAAGCAGGTAACTAAGAGCCCATGGATAACCATGGATAGAAAGGGTGCTAATACCTTCCCTTTCTATAATCTACTCCCTGAACCCAAGAAAACATCTCAAAGGTTTTTGCTGTGCTTTTTAACCTTTCCTTAGGATAAAATAAAAAGTCGGTGGCGACTCTTTCTAAACCGAAACATTTGCGAAAATAAACGCAAAACCTCAAGTCAGTTCTCCCACCGTATCACAGAACTGGCGACTCTGCTGGGGAAGAATTTAAAAGTGGAGTAACCTTAGGGATTAGATCACCCTTTTGCATGACTAATTGTTTCCTTTGATTGCTTTACATTTTGGTTCTCTTGTTTGGGCTTGAAATCCTACACCCGAATTTGGGAAACATTCATAGATAGCAATACATTGTGGAAACTGTGTGGGGTATACCGACACGGTTGAAGCAATAGCTATATTAGTGCGACATATTTGTGAGTACCAATAACCCTTGAGTTCAATCAAGGAGAGTACGGGGCCTCTGAGTGATGTCACTAAGCACTAATGACCTAGAACCTTACTTGACCATCTTGACCTTTTATTAGGGGTAGTGAGATGACCGACTTTGGTGCAGTCCGAAGTTGGTAGATACTCGATACTACACTCATTGAGGGTTGTTTTCTTGGAATATTTTGGTCGCTAGTTAAGTGGCTAAACCAAAACAATGAACATAGAAAACAATTCAATGATATTGAGCTCCTTATAACCCGGTTACTATTTATAGGACAGGTTTTTAAGCCAACTAAACTCAAGAGGGTACTTACCTATGAAACCCCATGCAAGCCTGAAACTAGGGTTTTGTGTGACTTGCTTGTACATGTGTTTGTGCATACATCATGAACATCATGAAGCATCATATGCATTCACTAACCATTTCAAGGGTTTGGATCTTCATCTTTGTTCTTGTTTTGTAGGTCATGGAAATTCTTCGCAGGAAAACTATCCAAGTCAACCTTGTGAGAATCCCTCCTCAACTCAAGGAGTTCACATCCAGAATTCCAGAAAGCTCTCTCTTCAGTAAAAGACATGGTAGACTGCTCATCCTAGTCAACACCAGCATTGAAGAAGACATGTTGAAAGTGTTGTTCCAATTCTTTGACCCCCTTCACCACTGTTTCACATTCCCCGACTACCAATTGGTGCCTACTTTGGAGGAATTTTCTCAACTCCTGAGAATTCCTATTCTTAATCAACTACCCTAAAACGGTACGGAAAAAGAACCAAAGCCTGAAGATGTTGCTCAAGCACTACACTTGCAACCATCTGACATCAAGGGGCATTGGGAGACTAGAAGTGGTGTCAAAGGCTTCTTGGCAAAATTCTTGTTTGAGAAGGCACAAGAGTGTTGGAATTCCCTGGATCTGCAAGCCTTTGAAGAGATTGTGGCACTCCTTATTTATGGGTTGGTCTTGTTCCCAAATCCTGACCAACTTATAGATGTCAATGCTGTCAAGATTTTCCTATCCAAGAATCCCATACCTACATTGCTTGGGGACATCCTCCACTTATTTTACACACGAACAATGAGAAAGAGAGGTGTTCTCATGTGTTGTACTCCTCTCCTTGCAAGGTGGTTTATTTCTCACCTTCCACAATCTGTTTTGAAGAATGAGCGAGGCTTAAGGTGGTCACAACGGTTGATGACCCTCTCACACTCTGATGTACATTGGTGTTCTCGGTCTAGAGAAAATATCATCATCGTCGATCGTTGTGGTGAGTTCCCTAATGTTCCATTACTTGGCATTAGAGGAGGCATTACCTACAACCCTTGTCTAGCTTTGAGACAATTTGGATATGCATGGAGGGATGGCCCTCATGACATGCTGATTCCTGACCTAGTTTTTGACTTCGACAATGATGCGCAAGGACTTTGCCAAAGATTCATCAGAGCTTGGAGGATGCCTAACAAGGTAGATAGTAAGACACTAGGGCACAAGAATTCCATCCCTCTTGAGCCTTATCTCAAGTGGGTAAGGACCCGAGCCCAGAGTCTTATGATGCCTTACCCTCATATTCTCCCTTTGACTAAAGAGCCTGTTAAGGAAGGAGAGGTTCCCTACACCATCCTACATCCTAACATGCCAACATCATGGGAGGAAATGCAGAAAAGTTGGATCCAACTCAAGGAGGAACGGAATACTTTTGAAGCCAACTTCTATGCCAGTGAGAAGAAGGTTTTGGATCTTACCCGCCGACTTCACGAGGAGGAGACCCTCAACACTTACATCGCACCAAAGAGGATGCGCAACGTCTTTTTGCCTTAAGAAGTTTTTGTAATATTTGGCCCATGGGGCATTTATGTACTGACAAAATTTCTTCTTATTAATATGACGTGTGTTCTTTTTGTTTGCAACAATTTTGAATTTCTAAATCCTTGAATGCATTGCATGAATAAACATATCATTCATCATATGCATAAGCAGGTCTCTACACCAGGTTTCCTTATCTTTCTGCTATTTATTTCAGTAAGATGGATCTCGAACAGACGGTCAAAGATCTGCAGTCACAAAACTCACAGTTTCAACAGCTCCTAATGACCTTAGCAAAGGGTCAGGAGGATCTAAAAGCACTGCTTGGGAACAAAGAGCAAGAAAAAGTGAAAAAGAAGAAGAAAAGAGTCGGGGTAGCTACACTGGGAAGAAGGTTTGAGAATGAAGCTAGAAGAGTTCTTGAATTTCCCTCCGCATCTGATGAGGGAACCAGTAAGGGAAAAGGAGCTGCACTACCTTCTGAGTCCGAAGCTGAAGAGGAAGAGGTTGAGGAAGATGAAGACTACTCAGAGTAGCAATACCCGCCAGCGGACGACAAATACAAAAACCTGGAGGATAGACTGGCAGCTATGGAGCTGCAAAGGGTTCCGGGGTTAGATTTTGAAGAATTGGGATTGATTGCTGGAATTGTGATCCCTCCAAAGTTTAAGGTGCCAATTTTTGCAAAGTATGACGGGCTGTCTTGCCCAAAGATGCACCTGAGATCATATGTCCGAAGAATTCAACCTCATACATCTGACAGAAATCTTTGGGTACACTTCTTCCAGGATAGCCTGTCTGGTACACAGCTAGACTGGTTTTACCAGCTTGAGAAGTTAGAAGTGCATAACTGGGAAGACTTGGCAGCTGCCTTTTATCGCCAGTATCAGTATAACGCTGACTTGGCACCAACCCGTACTCAGCTACAAAGTATGGGGATGGCCTCAAATGAGGGATTCAAAGAATACGCCCAGAAATGGCGCGAATTGGACGGAAGAGTGCAGCCACCTCTTTCAGATAGGAAGCTAGCTGATATGTTCTTGGGGACCCTATCTGGCCCATTCTTCAACCATTTGATTGGGAGCTCTTCCGCAGGGTTTACTGAATTGATTCTGACTGGCGAATGGGTGGAAGTTGGTATTAAGAATGGGAAGATTCAAAGGGATGCCTCTGCATCTACAACTGCTAAGAAATCATTTCTGGCCAAGAAGGAGGCAGCTGTTATATACTCTCAGAAAAGATTGGGAAGAATGGAGCGCCGGCCGACTATAGGGGCCGTGATGATACAAAATTCGTCAAATGATCAGCCTCGTAACAATCAATCCATACCAAATCAGCAACGGGTGGAACGGCCACAACGGCAGTTCACCCGCATCAACATGAAGCCTGCACAAGTTCTTCCCCATTTGTTGAAGCTAAATCTCACCACTATCAAAGAGGCACCAAAAAATGTGAACACATCTTCCCCATATTATCATCCTAATGCTAAATGCGCCTATCATTCTGACAGCATCGGGCATGACACCAACAATTGTTGGGCGCTTAAGCATAAAATTCAAGACTTGATAGATGCAAAAGAGGTTGAGTTCTATGCTCCAGAGAAACCAAACGTAATATCCGCTCCAATGCCGAAGCATGGTCGCAATGTCCATGCTATTGAAGAAGATTTGTATGTTTCTGCTGTTGATGATCTGATGACTCCACTGTTGACAATCAAGTTGAATATGTTGAAGGCTAGGATTTTCCCAGGATGTAAAGAAGACTGCTACTGTTGTTCCTCCCTACCAATCGAATGTCCATTGCTGAAGGTAGGCATCCAAGGCCTAATGGACAGCCAACAAATTCTTTTCGAAAAGATTCCTGCTACTCCAACCCCTATCAAAGATGTTTCAATAATCACCATTTCCACCAATCATTCCAAGGTCCCTAAAAAGCCTGTTAAGATTACATCCGCTACGAAGTTTGTTCCTCTGAAAATAACCATGCATGGGCCTGTTCCCTACATTTCTGACAAATCAATACCATGGAATTATGGTGGAGAAATCTACTACCATGGTGTTAAACAAGTTGAGATAAATGAAGAAAGCTCTGACGAAGAAGATGCCAACATTGGAAACATTGCCAGTACGAGCAAGATTACCCGAAGTGGGAGAATATTTTCTCCAGAGATTGCCCCTCCAAAGGCAATCTTTGGACCCTCAGCTGCTGCCAAAGTTACTCCTGCACCGATAAAACTTTCTGCAAGAACTCCGTTAATGGAAGAAGCTGTCACTCTTGTGGTTGTCCCTCCTACTTCTGCTGATAAGGGGAAAGGGATCCAAGATGAGCTCGTCAGGACGAGGGCTCAGCCATTGGTTATCCCCGAAACCTCTAAGAAAGAAACGGAGGAGATTATGAAAATAATTAAAAAGAGTGATTATGATGTGGTAGAGCAACTGGGGAAAACCCCCTCGAAAATCTCCATGCTGGCTTTGCTGCTTTGTTCTGAGGCTCATGCCAAAGCGTTGATAAGGTTTCTGAAGACAGCCCATGTTCCCCAGGAAACCTCAGCCGATCAATTCCAGGATTGTGTAGCCAGCCTTACCGCAGACAACGGCCTGGGTTTCTCTGATGCTGACCTGACTCCGAAAGGAAGAAAGCACAATGACGCATTACATGTGTCAGTAGAATGCCGAGGAACTACTCTGGCCCATGTTTTGGTTAACACTGGTTCTTCTCTGAACATACTGCCTAAGAAAGCTCTGGATCGATTAGATTGCGAGGGCTTGGAGCTGAAACCAAGCAATATCATTGTCAGGGCCTTTGACGGGTCTAAAAGAATGGTGCATGGGGAGGTCTACATTCCCATCAAGGTGGCACTGAGGTATTCCACTCAACTTTCTATGTGATGGACATTCGTCCGTCATACTCTTGCTTGCTAGGGAGACCATGGATACATAATGCTGGGGCAGTCACTTCCTCCCTACATCAGATGCTGAAATACCCTGTCAAAGGAAAGATTATAACCGTACACGGTGAAGAGGAATATATGATCAGTCACCTGAACTCCTTTCGGTATGTGGAAGTGGAGGGCGAGTTCATTGAGACACCGTTCTAACACTTCGAGGAAATTGCTCCCGAGGTTGCTGTAGCAAAGGCAGTAGCTGAGGTACCCAAGCAGGTGGCCAGGATGGCATCTCTGAAATACGCACAGGCTACAATGAAGGAGGGGAAGAGCTCAACATGGGGTCAGTTGCCTGACATTCCTCACAAAACAGACAAGTTTGGGTTGGGATTTACCACTGCGGGGCAGAAAGCTATGCGTCGCTCAAAAATTGAAAGGACACCCATCAAGATTTCTCCTCATGGAATCAATGCTTTGGAAGACGAAGACGAAGAGGCCAACCTTGAAGATTGGATCTTCCCAACCATCGAAGGGGGACTGCACAACTGGGAGGCGAAAGACTTCGTCCCCATTACTTTCATTAATCAGTAACTTATCTTTCGAACATTTCCTGTTGGTCTGTAATAATTACTTTTAAACAATCTGCACACTACTTTTTCACCTCATGCGTTGCCCGGGGCATGTAGGTCCATTTGTAAGGGTTTTGATTCTCTTCATATTCATATGCCATGTTTAACGAATCATTGGACGTTTTTCATTTATAAACTGATGTGTTCATTTTCTTTCCTTTTGCATTTTTTTTTTGTTTAAGGATGGCTATCCCTTACACATACCCACACTCACATATGCAGGTACCCATCCACTCTAGATTCTATGGGTGACTATTCTGCTATGTCCTTCAATAACTCTGAAGATTTGGTCAATCAGGCTGAGTATGAAGATGACGAAGATTGTGAAGTACCAGGAGAGCTAGCCAGACTTCTACAACAAGAAGAAAGGGCCATCTTGCCTCATGAAGAGTTGTTGGAAACAGTCAACTTAGGAACAGAGGAAGACAGGAAAGAAGTACAAGTGGGTGCTAATCTGGAACGAAGTGTCAAGGAACGCTTGATACAGCTGTTGAATGAGTACGTTGAAATCTTCGTCTGGTCTTATGAAGACATGCCGGGTTTAGACACAGATATCGTGGTTCACCGTCTCCCTACAAGAGAGGATTGTCCACCGATCAAGCAAAAAGTCCGCCGAATGAGGCCCAACATGTCTGAAAAGATTAAAGCGGAAGTAATGAAGCAATTTAACGCTGGCTTTCTGGCTGTTACATCCTATCCACAATGGGTTTCTAACATCGTGCCAGTTCCTAAAAAAGATGTCAAGGTCAGAATGTGTGTGGACTACCGGGATTTGAACAGGGCTAGCCCCAAAGATGATTTTCCGCTACCGCATATCGACATTTTGATTGACAACACAGCTCAGTACAAGGTGTTTTCCTTCATGGACGGATTCTCGGGCTACAACCAGATCAAAATGGCCCCCGAGGACATGGAGAAAACAACCTTTGTTACACAATGGGGTACCTTCTGCTACAAGGTGATGTCGTTCGGGATGAAGAACGCAGGGGCAACTTATCAACGCGCCATGGTAGCTTTATTTCATGATATGATACATCATGAGATCGAAGTTTACGTAGACGACATGATAGCTTGATCACAAACAGAGGAGGAACACCTTGAGCATTTGCAGAAGCTGTTTGCCAGGTTGAAAGAGTACAAACTCAGGCTGAATCCAAGTAAGTGCACTTTTGGAGTTAGGTATGGTAAACTTCTAGGGTTTATTGTCAGCAACAAGGGCATTGAGGTCGATCCAGCAAAAGTGAAATTTATACAAGAGATGCCTGCCCCCCGTACTGAAAAGGAGGTTAGAGGGTTCTTGGGGCGCTTGAACTATATTGCCAGATTCATCTCTCATCTGACGTCTACCTGTGAGCCAATTTTCAAACTATTGAAGAAAGATCAGGTAGTCGAATGGAACGACGATTGCCAAGTTACTTATGATAAGATCAAGGAGTATTTGCTAAAACCTCATATTCTGATGCCACCCGTCGAAGGAAGGCCGCTGATCATGTATCTGACCGTTTTAGATAACTCAATGGGGTGCGTACTGGGCCAGCATGACGAGTCTGGTCGAAAAGAGCATGCCATTTATTAGCTTAGCAAAAAGTTTACCGACTGTGAGACTCGATACTCACTGCTCGAGAAAACTTGTTGCGCTTTGGTATGGGATGCTCGCCGACTAAGGCAGTATATGTTGACTCATACCACTCTGCTGATTTCCAAAATGGATCCCATCAAGTATATCTTCGAGAAGCCTGCTTTATCTGGAAGAATCGCTAGATGGAAAATGATCCTGACTGAGTATGACATCCAGTACACTACCCAAAAAGCTATAAAGGGGAGTGTACTAGCTGACCATCTAGCTCATCAAGCTATCGAAGATTATCAATCCATGAGATTCGACTTCCCGGACGAGGACATCATGAATTTGGACAACATTGAAGGTAACGGACCGTATGACGGACCTGAAAATGGATCCCGATGGACCTTGTACTTTGTTGGTGCTTCAAATGCACTTGGAAATGGTATCGGTGCGGTACTCATTTCCCCGGAAGGTTGCCACACACCTTTCACAGCCCGACTTTGCTTCAGCTGTACCAACAACATGGCTGAATATGAAGCTTGCATTTTTGGTCTCAAGGCTGCTATAGACCTGGGGATCAAATCTTTGATCGTATTTGGGGACTCGGCTTTGGTTATCAGTCAAATCAAAGGAGAGTGGGATACCAAGCATCCTAATCTTATCCTATACAAAGAACATGTCCTGACATTGTTGCCTCATTTCGAGCAAATCACCTTCGAGCATTTCCCGCGAGAAGAGAATCAGCTAGCAGATGCTCTGGCTACAATGTCTTCCATGTTTAAACTCAACTGGGATAACGAGGCTCCCCAAATCACCATCGAGCGAATGGATGAACCTGCACATTGTCATGAGATTAATACTGAAGAAGTAGTGGAACAACCTTGGTTTCACGAAATCAAAAGGTATCTCCAGACTAGAGAATACCCCGAAGGAGCTTCCGTAAATGACAAGAAGTTCCTAAGGAAATTTGCTGCCAAGTTCTTCCTGAGCAACGGCATCCTCTATAAACGCAGCCATGATTGTGTTTTACTCAGATGTGTGGACAAAGCTGAAGCAGAGTTAATCATGACTGAGATACACAGCGGTACGTTTGGCACCCACTTGAGCGGGCATACAATGGCTAAGAAGATTCTAAGGGCAGGCTATTACTGGTCTACCATGGAAGCAGATTGCCATCAACATTCCCGTACTTGCCACAAATGTCAAGTCTACGCTGACAAGATTCATATTCCTCATGTTCCCCTCAACGTTCTGACAGCTCCTTGGCCATTCGCAATGTGGGGCATTGACATGATTGGAGAGATCAAGCCCACAGCGCCCGATGGACATCGCTTCATTCTGGTCGCCATTGACTATTTTACCAAATGGGTCGAAGCAGCTTCCTTCGCCTCTGTTACAAAAAATGTGGTTGCCCGCTTCATCAAGCAAAACCTCATATGTCGGTATGGTGTCCCCGATAGAATCATCACAGACAACGGTACAAATCTGAATAATACTATGATCACCGCTCTATGCGAACAGTTCAAGATTTATCATCACAATTCATCTCCCTATCGGCCGAAGATGAACGGTGCTATTGAAGATGCGAACAAAAACATTAAGAAGATCATTCAGAAAATGACAGTCACCTACAAGGACTGGCATGAAATGCTACCGTTTTCTCTGCATGGATACCGTACCACGGCACGTACTTCAACATGAGAAACCCCATTTTCTTTAGTATATGGCATGGAAGTTGTCCTACCCATGGAAGTTCAGATTCCTTCTTTAAGGATTATGAAGGACGCTGGTTTGAACGAAGACGATTAGATTCAGACCCAACTTGATCAACTCAATTTGATCGACGAGAAGCGACTCGCTGCTGTTTGCCATGGTCAAACATATCAAAAACGAATGATCAAGGCTTTCAACAAGAAAGTCAGACGTCAAGTATATCAAGTCGGAGATCTCGTAATCAAGCGGATTATCTTACCACAAAGTGATCCCAGGGGAAAATGGACTCCTACTTACGAAGGACCATTTGTGATCAAGAGCATATTTTCTGGTGGTGCAATGATTCTGACCACCATGGACGGAGACGGTTTGCCACACCCTGCGAACGCAGACATAGTCAAAAGATACTACGCATAAAACAACCCGACAAGTCGAAAACCCGAAAGGGCGGCTTGGGCAAAAATGGGAATCCAGGTGAACCGAAAACCCGAAAGGGCGGTTCAGGCAAAAATTAGGGATAAAACAAAAAAAAATCTGTACACCCGGAAAGTTGAAAACCCGAAAGGGCGGCTTGGGCAAAAAAGGGTTTCCCGATGGATCGAAAACCCGAAAGGGAGATTCAGGCAAAAGTTAGGGAATTAAAGCGTATGACTATGTCTCGTCGGATCACTTTAAGGACAATCTCTTCATCAACCAGCTCCAAGCTTCTGATCAATCCAGTCATCGGCGGACGAAGCATTGAATGGACAGATATTCAGAGTTGTGAAGGCTATAGCAGAATGGGGATCCCATGGAATTGTTTCACATAGCCATATTTCTTTTGTATAAAATTTTCAATTTTTTACGACAACATCCTCTTACTAGGATGGTTGTCTCCTTTGTACAAAGATACTCATAAAAGATTAATACAAATACTTTTCCAAATACATAAATTTGCTTTGTCTTCCTTTTTCTCTTTTGCACTTATGTTTTATTTGAGAAACGTCCAATGTTTTGTTAAATAGGCATATGCATTTGAACATAATCATTTTCCTTACAAATCAAGAAAGATGATTGCTGATAGGTTAGAGGTACAGGTAGATATCTTGATGCCCTTTCAGAAGGAATCCCTAGCAGATTTAAACTCCAAATTCCTCAATCCAGAACTTAATTCCCCAAACAGAGTTAAACTCCAGGATCCTCAGCAGAACAGAAGCTTTCTCGAAATTGATTTCCCCATCCAGAGGGCCTTCTAGAACTCAATCCCCCTCAGAGTTAAGTTTCAGAATCCCCAATGGAGCCATAAAAATCTGGAAATCTTATCCCCAGTTGAAGTCCAACTATCAATCCCCAGCGGAACCAGACTAGTGAACCTTCTCCCCACGGAGATACTTCCCGCCAGACTGAAGATTATCAGTCTTACTTCTCCAGCGTAAGTCTACCAGGTTCTGAACTCCCTAGTAGAGATCATCAAAATTCTAATTCCCTACAGGTCACCAAGGAGTTCCAATCCCCAGTAGTGGTCCTAAGCTCCCTCAACAATTGAAGATCTTGTTCCCCAAGCAGTCAGTAGCCAACGAGGATGTCTCATCCTCGACAATCAAAAAATTCTTGCAATCCCCTGCAGCAGTCAAGGACTCACTTTCCCTGGCAGCAGTTAAGATTCTGTTATCCCCGGCTATCCAGGATTCATCTATCCTCAGCAAGACAGCTCATTGGCTTACATGCACATTCATCACATTCATAAACATGGATATAACATATATTGCATCATACATTTCATGCAACATAACTTTGTGTTTAGCTAGCATTTTGTCCTTTTCGGGATAAGAATAAAAGGCTGTCATTAACAATTTCAGATGCAGTTTTACACGCACTCATCGTCAGGAAACCCTACACCGGTTCCTTCTCCACTTCAAGACCTCTGAAAACAGTTTACGGGTTCTCCAAACACGGATGTTAACCTATCGCTTGTTCAGATTCAAGACTTCTGAAAACAGTTTACGGGTTCTCTAGACACGGATGTTAACCTATCGCTTGTTCAGATTCAAGACTTCTGAAAACAGTTTACGGATTCTCCAAACACGGATGTTAATCTATCGCTTGTTCAGACTCAATTTTTGAAAACAGTTTACGGACGCTTCCCAACATGGATGCTGCTCTATTGCTTATTCAACTTCAAGACCTCTGAAAACAGTTTACGGGTTCTCCAGACACGGATGTTAACCTATCGCTTGTTCAGATTCAATTTTTGAAAACAGTTTACGGACGCTTCCCAACATGGACGCTGCTCTATTTCTTATTCAACTTCAAGACCTCTGAAAATAGTTTACGGGTTCTCCAGACACGGATGTTAACCTATCGCTTGTTCAGATTCAATTTTTGAAAACAGTTTACGGACGCTTCCCAACATGGATGCTGCTTTATTGCTTATTCAACTTCAAGACCTCTGAAAACAGTTTACGGGTTCTCCAGACACGGATGTTAACCTATCGCTTGTTCAGATTCAATTTTTGAAAACAGTTTACGGACGCTTCCCAACATGGATGCTGCTCTATTGCTTATTCAACTTCAAGACCTCTGAAAACAGTTTACGGGTTCTCTAGACACGGATGTTAACCTATCGCTTGTTCAGATTCAACTTTTGAAAACAGTTTACGGACGCTTCCCAATATGGATGCTGCTCTATTGCTTATTCAACTTCAAGACCTCTGAAAACAGTTTACGGGTTCTCCAGACACGGATGTTAATCTATCGCTTGTTCATATGCAACTTTTGAAAACAGTTTACGGATGCTTCCAGATACGGATGTCAATCTATTGCTTATTCAGACCCCCAGTTCAGAGATGTTCCAAAGCATGGACACCTTTCTGATACTCATTCCAGATGGCATCTTTAAGCCCATCCCCGACAAGATTCTGTCACCCCTCCAGATGGCATCTTTAAGCCCATCTCCAAATGGCATCTCTAAGCCCATTCCCGCATCCATTGTTTCGACGAGTGCAAATTTAAGGGCACTCTAATGTCCAATCTCCTTTTAACTTCGAGACGCGAAAGGCAAACTTGCCAATCTAACTCTTCAGGTGCAAGAAGATTGAACAGGGGCAACTGTTGTACCCCAAAATTTTCCCTCTCTTTTCATCAATATTTTCCCACCATAAGACTCTTGGAACTCAAGATCAAGTTAAGGTTTACTCTGCTCAAGACCCCTCTTGGCACTGTTGACCCAAATTAGGGTTTGAGTTTGCACAAAGATGTTTTGACCTAAAATGCCCAAAGTGACTTTCATGCTTCATGTTGGACTCACAAGTTTATCCATACTAAGTTTCAAGCCTTGATTCTAATCTTTGCCCAGTCAATTGGACAGTTGACCTAGAAATCAGATGTATTGGGGAAAAAGTCAACTGTTGCCAATTGACAGTCAAACCTCATGAAATTTGACCCACATCAACAAAATGAACTCATATGAACCATTTGGTCAAGTTTGGATCGCAATTCCACAAGAAATTTGATCAGATCACCAAAAGGGCAAAATGGTCATTTTTAGGGTTTTGACTGTACAAAGGCAATTTTTGACTGTTTGACCTAACCAATGGCAAAACAAGCTCATATATGGACTCAAGGACTCAATGGCATGGTCTTGACACATTCAACAAGTTCAAAAGATCCCAAATGCATAGGATTGACAGATGAATTTTCCAGTCAACTGATCAAAATTTGACTGTATACTGAAAAGTCAAACTTTGACTTTTTGGTCAAAATCAAGTGTCAAGATTCATTTTTCATCAAGACATGTCAAATTATGAAACTTGTTCATCAAGAAACCCAAAATTGCAAATTAGGGTTTAGAATGAGAAAATTTCATAACTTAGAATTTTTCTAAGTTATGAAACTTCCTTATTTTTTCCTAATTTTGTCCCATTTTTTCATCAAGATACAATTGGATTCAAACAAAACTCAAAACATGAAAGTTGTAGTCCATTACAAAATCTACAACTTTTATTCACAAAGTTTTCTCAAAGGAAGCTTTTAGCTCAAGTTATGATTTTTGGAATAAGGGTGCAAAACATTTTTAACTTAGAGAAATTTTGACCTATTCTAGGCAGGATTTTTGACCAACTTCATGGCCATTTTTCACATGCTTCCACTTGGAATTTCAATTTTCATTACAAAGATGGATTGTAGTACACATTCCAAGCTTTCCAAATTGTCCAAGAACTCATCAAACACCCTTGTGGTTAGGGAGATTCGAATTTGCAAAGATGGGCAAAAGTCACTTTGTTCATAGCTAAATACATGTTCATAACATTGGCATTTTCAAGTCAGCAGGGTTTATGATGGTTTGCAGGCCTCTAAACCTCTTCACACTCAATAATTAAATGCTTAACCTTTGTGTTCAAGTCTTATTTTGTTCATTTGGTCATTACATGCAAGATTAATCCATAATTAGAAAAAGCAATTTTGTCATTTTTGTAAAGTAATGCTTTATGTCAAATACCAAATCCAAGAAGTACAAGCAAAAATATTTGAGGCACAAGTTTGTAGACAAATCCCCCTGATCAAGAGAGAGTGTTGCAGCATGCTTGAGGGACCTGTGCTGGCCTATAACCCAACTTGACTATCCTTGCTTACCTTAGAAGAAACTTGGCAAAAGAGATAAAACTCTCACTTCCTGCAAACAGAAGCTCAAGCAAACTTTGTAGACACTTTTCATACACCAAAACAAGCCTAAAGCACAGGTCATCCACCCCTAAGACCTGCTCATACTCAGAATCCCTGTTTTGTTGCAAAACAGGGCAAGATCTGCAACTTGACCTCCATAACCATATCCATTCGTGCGTTTTTGCTCAAGCCTATCCAAACACATTCTATATCATCCACACAAACTATCCCAAGCCCTAAACACAGACTGTAACACCCCTAACCAAGTTTGCCATTTTCACTTTTCAGCTGTGCAGGTTGACTTCCATAGCTTGATACAGGTAGATTCAAAGCAAGCTAGGTGTTGGAGAAGGTTCCTTGGACCTCAGGCAAGTTGTACAAATCCTCAAACTCCATTGAAGTTGGCCACATTACTCTGTTCAAGTCAAGCTGAAATAGGTAAAAATGTGAACTTCTATCTCTCTATCCAGGCATGATTAGGCTTAGGTTTGTGAAGAAAACATGTTCTACTCATAGCCCTGAAACCATCCATGTATTTACTTTTCATTTATATTATGCGTGCTGTGAGAATTTTGGCCATGAACATTGAAAAAAACTTAGGTCATAAATTGGGGATGAAGAAATTCTCCCTCATTTCTGAGAGTTAGCTCAAGATTTTTATATGTATGAATTTGTCTCTTCATGCTCTATAATGTTTGTGCTATGAGTTTTTGTTGAAAGTCAAAGAATCAGGAGTTTGGATGAAGCATGGAACACGCGCGTTTTTCTGTTTGAACGTGGCTGAAGGTTGAAGACAGAGTTGACTTGGGCTGCGCCTGAGTCAACTTGTTGTTTGCACCCCTTTTTTAGTTTTGCACCCCCTGGCCCATTGTGTGAAATCTTTGTCATTTTTGACTTTTTATTTTTTATTCTGATTTCATATTTTTTGCTTAAACATAAAAAATCCCAAAAATATTTTTTCACATTATTTTACACTTATTTAGCATTTATTTGCTTTATTAAACATTGTATATGTAAATAAATATAATACCTTTTTATTTAAAACACTAAAAATTAATACAAAAATTTATATTTTTTAGTTATTATTTTTTGTTTACATTTTGAAAACATTTTCAGAAATATACTCATTTTTGTAAATAATTAATATTTTATTCTTGTATATATTTAGTATATTTAATATATAATATATAAATGCTTGAATATTTTATTAGAAAATTAGGGCAAAAATATAAAAATAATACATTTTTATCTTTGTTAATATTTGACATCAAAAATACTTTTTTACAATATACTTCTCTTTTATTTATTTTTTGTATAAATAAATATATAAATATTGTATATAATTAATAAATAATTGCTATTTATTCAAAAATTAGGATTTTGCCCTAAAACCACAAAATATCCAAAAAAAATTGCCTTTTTATTTTTGTTTATATGTTGCATTGAAAAATATTTTCTCATACATAAAAAATCCTTTTTTGTGCATAATACATTTTGCATATTTATTGTATTTATTTAATTATTGTACAATTAAATAATTTGTATATTCAATATGGATGTAATAGTTTTAGATTTAATTTCTTGCTAAATATCCCCCCATTCAAACATTTGTACCCCCATCCCCATAATTATGTTGTAATAATTTAGGACTTTAAATTTCCGCATTTAAAAGCTTTCAAATTATGCCATGATAGACTTAGGGTTTGTATGCAAATCAACCAACAAATAGTTTGACTAATACAAAGACAAAAAAGCATGAAAATGGACAACACCAATCACACTTGCACCCTTAGGGTTACTCCACTTATTGCCTTCAAAAATGGGTCATGTTTGCATGTTGAGTTTCTTTGGCAAAACAAAAACAATTTAAATGATCATAGTCCCTCGATGACGCTTTCTGAAGTTGCCTAAAAAATGATCAAGTCCCTTAGAGAAAAATTTCCAAACACACTTGGCACTATTTCATTCATGGTCTAAACGATGACCCGCGCCCGTCCCGTTAACATCCTAACACAAGATTGTCCACCAAATACAATGGTGGAAAAATACTGTTAAAAGGGTTAAAACATAGGAAAGATCTTTGAGTAAATTTAGGGGTAGACAACTCTTAGTTACTTGATCAATCTTGCAAAACAAATCCTTGCCTACTTTCAAAACACATTCCACAACACAACTTTTAAAACAACTTTCAAAACCTTGAAACATCTTTTCAAAAAGACAAACATCTTTTGTAAAACATTAGAGTAAAGAATTGTTACAAGGGTCGCCTAGACAAGGCATCTTTTTCAAAACATTTTCAAAACCACACACACAAAGCACCATTTCAAACAATTGAAAGCACCATTTCAAACAATTGAAAATGCAAGGCAAGTGATCTAAGCAAGTAACTAAGAGCCCATGGATAACCATGGATAGAAAGGGTGCTAATACCTTCCCTTTCTATAATCTACTCCCCGAACCCAAGAAAACATCTCAAAGGTTTTTGCTGCGCTTTTTAACCTTTCCTTAGGATAAAATAAAAAGTCGGTGGCGACTCTTGCTAAACCGAAACATTTGCGAAAACAAACGCAAAACCTCAAGTCAGTTCTCCCACCGTATCACAGATCCAATTAAATACATATTTGAGAAGCCTGCCCTCTCTGAGAGAATAGCGAGATGGCAGATGATCCTGACTAAATACGACATTTAGTGCACTACCCAATAAGAAATAAAGGGCAGTGTACTAGTCGTTCACTTTGCTCATCAAGCTGTGGATGACTATCAGTACATGAAGTTCGAATTCCCAGATGAAGACATCATGATGGTAAACAATTGTGAAGAACTAAGACCATATGACGGACCTGAACAAGGATGCCAATGGACCCTAGTTTTTGACGGAGCCTCCAACACGCTCGACAATGGCATAGGTGTTATAATCATATCCCCTGAAGGGTGTCATACTCCCTTCACTGCAAGACTTTTCTTCAATTGTACACATAACATGGCAGAATACAAAGCGTGCATTTTTGGTCTCAAAGCTGCCATAGATTTGGGAATCAAGTCCATAAGTGTATTTGGAGATTCAGCCTTAGTCATTAGTTAGATCAAAGGAGAATGGGATACGAAGCACCCTAACCTTATCCCCTACAAAGAACATATGCTGACATTAATCCCATACTTTGAGGAAATTACCTTCGAGCATTTTCCACGAGAGGAAAATCAACTAGCGGACGTGCTAGCTACCATGTCATCCATGTTTAAACTCAAGTGGGGTAACGAGGCTCCCCAAATCACCATTGAACGGATGGATGAACCAGCTTACTGTCACGAGATCGATATTGAAGAAGTAGTGGACCAGCCTTGGTTCCATGAAGTCAAGAGGTATCTCGAGGCTCAAGAGTATCCGAAAGGAGCTTCAGTCAATGATAAGAATTTCTTAAGGAGATTCTCTGCTAAGTTCTTCATCAGTAATGGCATTCTCTACAAACGCAACCATGAATCTGTTTTGCTTCGTTGCGTAGACAAGGTTGAGGCAGAAAAGATCATGGCTGATCTACATGAAGGCACTTTTGGCACCCATTCTAGTGGGAATACGATGGCTAAGAAAATCCTACGGGCGGGGTATTACTAGTCTACCATGGAAGCTGATTGCTACCAACATTCTCGAACCTGTCATAAGTGTCATATTTACGCTGACAAAGTACATGTGCCTCCAGTTCCTCTAAATGTCCTAACTTCTCCATGGACATTCGCGATGTGGGGCATCGATATGATTGGAAAAATCAAGCCTATAACTTCTAATGGACATCGCTTCATCTTGGTGGCCATTGACTATTTCACGAAGTGGGTTGAGGCAGCTTCTTTTGTTTCTGTTACCAAGAACGTTGTGGCCCGTTTCATCAAAACAAATCTCATCTATTGGTACGGCATCCCAGAGAGAATCATCACAGACAACGGTACGAATCTCAAAAATGCTATGATCATCGTATTGTGCGTGCAATTCAAGATCCAGCACCATAATTCTTCCTCTTACCGGCCAAAGATGAATGGCGTTGTCGAAGCTGCAAATAAAAACATCAAAAATATCATACAAAAAATGACAGTAACATACAAGGAATGGAATGAGATGCTACCATTTTCTCTCCACGGCTACCATACCACGGCGTGCACATCAACGGGGGCAACTCCTTTTTCCTTAGTATACGGCATGGAAGTTGTTCTACCAATTGAAGTCCAAATACCTTCTCTAAGACTTATAAAAGATGCAGGGCTGAGTGAAGATGATTGGATCCAAACTCGACTTGAGCAGTTAAACCTAATTGATGAGAAGAGGCTTACGACTGTCTGTCACGGCCAGATGTACCAAAAACGTATGATCATAGCGTTTAACAAAAAGGTAAAACGTCAGCTATATCAGGTTGGTGACTTGGTAATCAAGCATATCATATTACCACAAGGTGATCCCAGAGGCGAATGGACTCCTACATACCAAGGACCATTTGTGATCAAAAACATATTCTCTGGTGGAGCAATGATCTTAACCACTATGGATGGCGACGACCTTCCACGCCTTGTGAATGCAGACATAGTTAAAAGATACTACGCATAAGAGACCCGCTAGGTTGACACACCTAGGAAAAACAAGGGCATCCCGACGAACCACAAAGGTTCGAGAAAAATTAGGGATAAAACAAAAAAATCTGTACACCCGGCAAGCTGAAAACCCGAAAGGGCGGCTTGGACAAAAAAGGGTATCATAGTGGACTGAAAACCCGAAAGTGCGGTCCAGGCAAAAGTTAGGGAATTAAAGCGTATGACTATATCCCGTTGAATCACCTTACATACAACCATTAGCTTCGACTGAAAAACTCAGCGGTTCTGGATAACCCAATCAACTTCGGACAAGGCAGCAAGTGGACAAGACGCTCAGAGACACAAAGGCTATAGCAGAATGGGAACCCCATGGGATTATTTTCACATAGCTATCTTTTCTTTGTACCAAATTTTCATTTTTTCTACGACTATGTTCTCTTACTAGAATGTCTGTCTCATTGTACAAAAATACTTATTCAAGTTAATACAAAGATATCTCTTTGAAAGTGCAAAACTATCTGTTTTTTATTTTTCTGTGTTTTGTTTACAAAAACATCCAATGATATATTTTTGAACATATGCATTTGAACGTGACTACTGTTTACAAATGAACAAAAAAGGAACAGAAAATATAAAGACAATCACTAATGGCTTTAAGAAATAGGATAATATCTTTAGACTATTCCATAAAATCCCCCATAATGTGCAGCTTAATGATATCAAACTCTCTCACATCCCCGGCGGAATAAAACTTCTAGTTATCACTCCTTAGTAAAAGTCGCCCAATTTCCCAGGATTCCCCAACAGGATTTCACAAGCAATACACGGTGTTTCCTTTACACAACATAGTTTATTTCTCTAACAAATGGAAGATCATCAACTCATCAGCAACTTCAAAACATGAAGACTTACACTCTTTGTACCCAGCGGTACTCGAGGATTTATTTTACCCAGCAACACTGTGGCATAACAAATAACATGTCCATACATTACATCCATACGTCATAACATTGACAACACAAATACATACGACACAATCTCATTTATTTTGATAACATCATTACACCATGCATTGCATACATCATGACATTGCATACAACTAACCTTTCATATTTTTCAGGAAAGATCAATCAACAGAAAATTATCATCAAATTTTCAACAAGTCAATTACAGATCAATTCCCAAGAAAGGATTGGTCAATTGTCTATACAATAGATATTTCTTTCAAGACTCTTGCCAGTTTAGTTTAAATATCTCAACAAATTATTCTGATTCTTTTCCCGCATCTGTCTCCTATGGTTCAGATAAATCTCAATGATTTGTTCTGATTCTTCTCCAAATCCCTGTCGGTTCAGATAAATCTCTCAATGATTTATTCTGATTCTTTCCTGGAGACGCTTTCTCTGGTTCAGATAAGTCGCACAAATATTTATTCTGATTCTTTCTAGTTAAAGAATATTCAAGATCTCTTTTGGTTCAGTTTAACCCCCTTAACGGTTTATCCTGATACTTTCCAAAAGGATACTTCGGGTTCAGATAAATCTCTCAATGATTTATTTTGATTCTTTCTCGCCGACACTTTCTCTGGTTCAGATAAATCGCACAAAGATTTACTCTGATTCTTTCCAGTCAAAGAATATTCAAGATCTCTTTTGGTTCAGTTTAAACCCTCAACGATTTATCCTAATACTTTCCAAAAGAACACTTCCGGTTCAATATAAATCCCTCAGTGATTTATTCTGATTCTTCCTGGTCAAACAACATACAAGACTTCTTCTAGTTCAGATAAGTCGCTCCAAAGATTTATTCTGATTCTTTTCCAGTTGAAATAAAATTCAGACTTAGTACATTCTCTGTCAACAGTCACCTTTGGATGGAATCTACAAACCCATCTCCAACATTCCTCCAAATGGCATCTATAAGCCCATTCCCACTTTATCTTCGAGTGCAAATTTCTGGGCACTCTAGTGTCCAATCATCTTCCACCATCAAGTCACGAATGGCAAATACGCCAATCTAACTCTTCAGGTTTAAGAAGATTGAACATGGGAATTTTTTGTACCCCAAAATTTTCCCTCTCATTTATCAAATATTTTCTCACAAGATCTCCTTGGGTTCAAGACTGCACAAGGATTGATCAGCTCAAGACACCTCCTTAAGCACTGATGACTGAAATTAGGGTTTGAGATTGCACAAGGATAATTGAACTTTCAATGCATCATATGACTTTCATGTATCATTATGGACCCCCAAGATTATTCATGTTAAGTTTCAAGCCTTGGATCACATTTTTGCTCAATAAATTGACCAGTTGACCTAAAAATCAACTGTATTGGGGAAAAAGTCAATTGTGGCCAATTTACAGTCAAACTTCATAATGTTTGACCCATATCAACATTATAAACTCATATGTATCATTTGATCAAGTTTGGACCACAATTCCTCAAGAAATTTGATCAAATCATCAAAAGGGCAAATTGGTCAAAATTCGGGTTTTGACTGAGAAAGGGCAATTTTTTATTTTTTGACCTAGCAAATGGTTAATTGGTTTGAGGCATGATATTAAGAGTTCAATTTAATCATTTTGACCTAATGTCATGACTCAAAACATTGCTCAAGATCAATTGGATTGATAGTTGATTTTCAGTCAACTCATCAAAAGTCAATTGTATACTGAAAAGTCAAACTTTGACTTTTTGGTCAAAATCAAGTGTCAAAGATCATAATTCATCAAAACATGTCAAAATATGAAACTTGTTCATAAAGAAATCAAAAAGTCAAGATTCCATTTTGAAAAGTCAAAGTTTTCAAACTTAGAAATTTTTCTAAGTGTTGAAAACTTCATATTTGTTCACAACTTTGAGCCAATTTTTCACCATGATGCAAGATGATTCAAAAGAAACTTTCAAAATTAAAGTTGTAAATCTCCATGAGATATACAACATTGCTTTACACAAATTCTCCTATAAATGCTTGGATCTCAAGTTATTAATCCATGAAGTCATGGTCATGAAACTAAACACTTAGTGAAATTTTGAGCATTTTAGGTCAGGATTTTGACCTAACTTCTAACCCAAGTTTCACATAGTTCCATTTGGATTTTGCAAAAGTTATTCAAATATGGGTTGTAGAGAACATTACAAGCTTTCCAAAATGTCCAATAATTCCTTGAGATCATTTGCGATCAAGGAGAATCGAAGGTCAGAAGTTGGGGTTTCAAGTTGTTTTACAAGGCAAATTTTGTGATGAACAAAATTCAAATCTCAAACCTATGCTGCACAATCTTGCTTTGCAGACCTCTAAACCTCAAGATCTCTCCATAATCATAAGATTACACTTTCTTTTAAGCTATTATCCACTTGATTCAAGCTTTATCCAATCGAATTTTTCATTAATGGCACAAAGGCACCATTGCCATTTACATAAAGCAAGCTTTATGCAAAGTCAACTTGCATTGAGCTTTGCACTTGTTCCTTCTGTACAAACTTCCTCTACAAAGTCAGATAAGCTTGTTTAAAGTTGGTAACCACTCTAGATAGCTTTGTACTATGCATTGAAACCATGTTTGTCAACCTTAGTTCAAAAACAAGTCAAGAAGCCAAAACATGTGATCTTGTACTTCTGACCACCTCAAGTATCCAAACCTTTTTCCATACATAAACATAAGTCATTTGCAAGAAAAGACACGTGCTGAAGCACCCTGAAACACACCAAAACTCTCTCAAATCAGAAATTACCCAAAAACTCTATTGTTGCATAATTTCTGACCTTGAACACCAAACTCATATTTCCCTCGTGCGTTTCTTGGCCTTTTGGTCCCTAAAGCTTCCTTACATCAAATACTACTCATCCCCATCCTCATTCCAGAACTGTAAAACCATTTACCATAACCTCCATAACCAAAAAACAGAGTCTGCACATTGACTTCTCCAAGTCATTCCAGCCATCCATTGCTCAAGCAAACCATTTCATTAGCTTCCTGGGAACTTGAGGAAGCTAACCTGATCATTGCAGCACCTTAAATCAAGCTCATTTGCATTTCACCATTTCCAGTTTTGAGGTATTTTTCTTGAACTTCTATCTCATTACTTAGGATTATTAGGCTTGCATTTGTAAAGATAAAACGTAGACATCATTGCCCTGAAGCTGTACATATCCTTAGTTTTCATTTACATGGCTTGAGCTTAGAGAATTTTAAGTTTGAAGTTTCTGAAAAAATTAGGGTTCAAATTAGGGCCAGAGAAATTCTCATTAATCTTTGATCTATAGCTTTAGTTGTTTACATGGTTAGATTCGTGTGGAAAAATAGCATAATTTTTATGTTTACATCTTCCATTTTTGTTGAGAAATGAATGAGATACAGAGGGTCTGGCTGGCTGAAGGTTGAAGATGAAGTACAGGTTATGAAGATGTTTTATATTATGTATTTATTCTTTCACATAAGTTAACGAATGTATAGCCACCCTAGTGGTAAGGCAACGCGCTGGTAACCAAGAGGTCATGGGTTCGAACCTCAGCGCGCTGCCTTTTGCTTTTTTTCACATTTTCTTACATCTTTTTGTCCTTGCAGCGCCTGGGCCTCCATTTGATTGGGCTTTATTTTTTTGTGGTTTCTAACCCCCTGCTTTGTTGTTTACACCCCTGGTCCATTTATTTTTCTATGTTATTTTATTTTCTTTCTTTTTTTCATTTTATTTTACATATTATTATTATTATTATTATTATTATTATTATTATTATTATTATTATTATTATTATTATTATTATTATTATTATTATTATTATTATTATTATTATTATTATTATTATTATTATTATTATTATTATTACTATTATTTTCATTAATAAAAATCCAAAAATATTCGTATTTTTATTATTTATTTTTATTTAATTTATTTTTTCTTCATGAAACTAAAATAACAAAAACATTTTCTTTAATTAATTTCCCTTTTTTTAAATACTTAGATAATAAATTTTAATTATTATATTATATTATTTTTCTTGTAAATTAAAATCAATTTAGAATTTAGGACTTGTATTTAATTATTTTTATTTACTAGTTTAATTAAATTCACAAAAACCCTAAAAAACTTATTTTCTTTAAATTAATTTATTTTACTAACTTAATCTTAATTTTCTCATTTTTTAGTTAATTATTTTTATTTTAATTAATTAAGTCAAAAACCCTTTTCATGAAAATCAAACAAAAATCATATTTCTTTTTACATTTGCATCCTTACATTTTTACTTATTCAATTTTATACATTTTATTCAAATTCAATATGTTTGTAATAATTATTTAAATTTAATTTCTTGCAATTCCCCATTTGTAATTTGTACACCCCCTCCCCTAAATGATGTAATTGTTTAGTATTTTGATTTTCCATAATTTAAATGCTTTATATACAAAATGCTAGTAATTAGGGTTTTGTATGGAAAGATTAAAACCAACAAGTAGCAAACCCTAGTCAAAGACAAATCAAGCATGTAAACTAATAACAATAGTTTAGGCTTTTCTGATGCTGACTTGACACCTAGAGGGAGGAAGCACAATGAGGCATTGCATGTCTCTGTCGAATTCCGGGGCATAACTTTGGCCCATGTCTTGGTTGATACTGGTTCATCTTTGAATGTGCTGCCTAAGAAGGCTCTTAATAGACTCGACTGTGAAGGTTTGACCTTAAAACCCAGCAATATAGTGGTAAGAGCCTTCAACGGTTCAAAGAGAATGGTGCATGGGGAAGTGGACATCCCCATAAACGTTGGAACTCAAACCTTTGATTTAACTTTTTATGTGATGGACATTCGCCCTTCCTATTCCTGTTTATTGGGCCGATCATGGATTCACAACACTGGTGTTGTCACCTCTACATTACATCAGATGCTGAAATACTCAACCAAAGGGAAAATCATTACTTTCCATGGAGAAGAAGAATATATGGTCAGTCACTTGAACTCCATCAGATACGTGGAATTGGATAGTGAATTCATTGAAACTTCATTTCAGCACTTCGAGGATGTCCCAGAAACAGTGGCAGCTACCAAGACTATTTTCCAAGTCCCAAATATTACAAGACCTCCACTAAATATGTCTTCAATTAAATATTCCAAGGCCGTAATCAAAGAAGGTGGGTGTACTATTTGGGGCCAACTCCCAGATATCCCATACAAATCTGACAAATTTGGTTTGGGTTTCACTTCAGAAGCCCAGAAAGTTGTACGCCGTGCTCGTGCCAGGGGACCACCTTTGAAGATCAGCAACCACAGAGTCAACACAGTGGAGGATGATGAGGACAGCTACGACCTGGAGGAATGGATTTTCCCAACTGTCAACGAAGGACTCAGCAACTGGGAAGCTAAAGATTTTGTCCCAATTACTTTTATCCAACATTAATTGTCTTTAAGTTTTTGTCAGACCTGTAATAATTAAACAATTCAGACTTTTAAAACCTTGTATCTTACCCAAAGCACAATTGTCAATTTGTAAGGGTTGTTACCTCATTTTCATATGTCATCAATGAATCATGGACGTTTTTTCATACAAACTTTGTGCTCTTTGTTTTTATTTTTCTATATTTTTATTTCTTTCAAAGATAGTTATACTCTTACACACACTCACATTCAAAATGCAGATATACATCCACTCAAGATCCCATGGGTAACAATTCTGCTATGGCCTTTTGTGACTCTGAAAATCTAATCTACCAAGCCGAAGACGAAGTTGAGGAAGATTGTGAAGTGCCGGGGGAACTAGCCAGGTTACTACAACAAGAAGAAAGGACCATACAGCCCCACGAAGAACCAGTGGACACAGTTAACTTGGGTACCGAAGAGGACAAGAAAGAAGTCAAGGTAGGAGCCAATCTAGAATCCGGTGTCAAGAAGCGTTACGATGACCCACGCCCGTCCCTTTTACATCTAAAGATAGGGTTACTTACCAAATCAATGGTAAGATAACCATGTCAAAGGAAAGAGGAAATGAACATGAAAGACATTTGAGTAGGTAGAATGTTCCTAGTTACTTGCTCAATTTCAAAACCAAAAACATCCTTGCTATTTTCAAAACAAACACCAACACTTTCAAAATATCTTTCAAACTTGAAAACATTTTCAAAAGATCAAACATTTTGTATACATTCTTACGAACGAGAATCATTACAAAGTTCGCCTAAACGATGACGCCTTTTCAAAATACTTTCAAAAACCACACAACGCACATTTTCAAACAAAAGCAAGTCATCTAGCAAGTAACTAAGAGCCCATGGAAAACCATGGATGAAAAGGGTGATAATACCTTCCCTTTTCATAATCTGCCCCCTGAACTCAAGAAACAATCTCAAAGGTCTTTCCTGTGCTTTTTCACCTTTCCTTTTGGATAAAAGAAAAGTTGGTGGCGACTCTTGCTAACCGCAACATTTACGATCAAACGCAAAACAACCAAGTCAGTTCTCCCACCGTATCACACTAAGGAAACATGCAAAAGAAGTGGAAGTTGTTGTTGAAGTTATCTTGAAGTTTGCTGTAGAATCTTTTGAAGTCGGGGTTCAACCGTTGGAAGTGGTTACTACAAAGACTCAAAATCTAGAAGTTGATGAGGAAAAATAACTAGCTGCTTAAGCTAATCCAAATGTGGTAGAAATTGTTAACACATGTAACATTCTAGATCCTATCTCTGGGTCAGTATTAGATTCTTCATGTCCCCATCAGAAACCAAAACACCAACCCCTCACCAATCATCTTCTCAATAATCTGAACACACACCCTCACCATTCATGATATGGCTCTACCCTTAGAACCTGTCATGAATTCCCCCAAACCTACCTCAACCTCTGAATCCCAAACCATAATTCAGATACTAGAAATGCCCTTAATCCATTTATCATAGATGAATTATCAAGACACCTAGTTTGCGAGTTCACTTTTGAACAAAACCAACAAGCACTTATTTCAGTATCCAAAGAACCCTTTCCCCTAAACATCATGACTAATAATGGCCAGTTCATGGAAACCATTATAGAAGAACAACTTAAATCCACCTATAGCCCTCAATATAAAAATATTTCATCCTTAAGCATTAATCTTCATCAATATTAAGTTCTGATTTTGATGAATGCGACTTCATGCCAATTGAAGTCACAACCCTCCAATACATACTCTTAAACACCACAACTTTTGAAACTCCTCAAACAAAAGTTGAAACCAACACTGTTCACTCTGAACCCGAACCTATTCCTAAATCATTCATACAAGACCAAACCAGCCTTGTTCAACATGATCTTGAACCTGAACCTTAACAATCTATAAGATCAACCTTTACCATAACCACAAGCAGAAATTGCATCTGAACAATCAGTTCTATAACATCTACCTGAACCATAATCTCCTGAACATCAAACCCTATTGAACAACAAACCCCTCCACCGGTTCACTCTACCTGTTCAAGAGATAAAGATGTTATGTCAGGATCTGGCGCAATAGCTTTACCTTTCTCTGAAGATAGATCCCTACCTATCCCTTTATATTCTCACCCAACTAATTATAAAAGCATTCCTCCTCATATATAAGCCCAAATGGAAGAATTTAGGACTAGTATCTTCGATAAGGTTCATGATTTAGCTGTTGAGAGAATCATAACATCTGATTCCATTTCATATGTTGCTAAGTGGGATGCTCTCAAAACCTATGTAGATACAATTATGCAAAATCTTTAGACTTTATTCCAGTCAGAATCAAGAGAAATTAGAGGCTAAACTGGCTTTTGTTACTAGTAATCAAGAGGCTATAGGAGCTCAACTTCAGAATGTGGCTGCTCATCAAAGTTATCTAGTCAACAATCAGGAAGAGATGGATGCTTAGTTGAAGTCAGTGGTTGAAAGGTAGAGTGACATGGGTTCTGACATCAAATCCATCCCATAGCTTCTGAAGAAACCCTAGGCTTTAAGACTTAGAACCTTTTGTTGATTTTTTAACGTATTTTGACAATATTTTGCATCTGAAACTCATTTTTCTTGGTTTAATGAAATTTTCTTCTTCAATATTTTTTTCTTATTTCATGTACTTTATATTTTTGTTGATGTAAAAAGGGTGAGTAAGATAATAAGTATTTAAACACCTAAATTTGATAGTTAGTTTCATGCTAAATTCTGAAGATTAAATTATTGTGCTTTAAAGATCAATTTAATTAACCTGGATAAAACTTGGGGGGGGGGGGGGGGGGGTTACAAACCTCGCCTTTTGGACTACTAGACTCAGAGGGAGCTTACAAATATCAGATCTAGAATTCAACTTGTTAATTAAATTAACAACTATTGTTTTTAAATACTTGTGTTTGTCATCGTTAAAAAGGGGGGAGATTGTTGAAACAAAAGTAGTGTATACCATCTCCCTAAGGTTTTGATGATAACAAAGTATTTAAAGAACAATTAGTTATATATGTTCAAGTATGTAGGACCATAGACTAAAATTTATGATATAAACTTAGTACTGGTATTGAAAGAGAACATTTAAAGATAAGCTAAAAGATCTAGAATCTGAAGAATCAGATCCTAAGAGTTAGACTCTAAAGACTCAGACTCTGAAGGAGGTCAACTTCTGAAGACCATAGTCTGAAGAAAGTCAACCTCTGAATATCCAGACTCTGGAGACTCAAACTCTGAACCAGGTCAACACAAGGATCAAGAAGACTCTGAAAGGTCACTATTAGACTTAAGTTATTTTATCTTCTTCTGATCACGTGAAAAACCAAACAAAAATCTGCACAAACAATAAGAATGCAATATATAATTCCTTTTTAAGCAAATGTATTTCAAATTTCTCTTCCACAATATTATCCATATCAAGAAACATTCCAACGTCTATGATCAAGCTTCTCTATGACTCTCTTGTGAAAGCTCTTTCCTTCAACGACTCTTTTTTATATCTCTTTATAAAAGGATGAATACTTGAAAAAAAACCTAATCTTTGACAATTAAAAATAGTTGTTACCCAGTCAAATCGAAAGCACAAGTTTAACTTATAACTTTTTAATATTTGTATATCTTTGAAATCTTAAGCCTTAAGAATCTTATTGAGTTGTATTTTGTCTATACTTTTGATTGTATATTAAGTATAATATCCAAACAATCTTTTATCTAATTAGGATAGATTGTAAGAAGTCTATTACTTATGTACTTGAGCATCTGAAGTTTCTTACTTGTATGTTTGAGCATTTGAAGTCTCTTACTTGTATGCTTGAGTATTTGAAGTCCCTTGTTTGTATGCTTGAGAATTTGTAATCATTTGATTATAGTGAATTCTTTGGAAGTGCAAAGAGACTGGACTAATCTCGATTTGTGGGAGGAACCAAGATAAAATTTCTTGTGTCTCTCTTTCTTTCACTCTCTAACTCTAAACTAGCTTTTATCTGTTGCAAATAATTAACTTTGTATTATATTTTATACCATGTGTTCAAAATTCGATAATAATGTTTTATAAAAAGATAGAAAAATCTAACACAATTCAACTCCCCCTTGTGTTTTTCTCACCTTCAGACTACCTTAAAAGGAAAAACTTATTGGGTATAAGTGGATGAAAGTGCCTAGATAAAGGTTTAAGAATCGTTTGAAGTAGATCAAATTTTTTGAATAATGATTCAAGACTTGAAGAGAGTGACAGGGTGGTTGATGGTTAAATTGACATCCTCACCAATTTTAAATTTAAGATGGATAACTGTGGAGATTGCGTTGAAAATCATAGTTTTTGTTTGTGAGAGCACATTGCATTTGAAAGGAACGTTGTGCTTTAGGAAATCAAAGTACATTTGTAGGAAACACAATAGTTTCCTATGTTTTTCTAAAAATGCAACGAGTTTCATGAAAACGTAATGAGTTTTGCATGAAACTTTTAAAAGGTGTTTTTCATCTCTTTTCTTGGTACGAGTGACATGCAAGTAACTTTTGAGAATCATTAAGGTTCAATCCTAGTGATATTAACTTAAAAAGGATTAAAAAAGGAATTTTTATTGGTGAAGGTTAAAATTTGGAAGACCTTTATTGGTATCTAAGGAATTCTGAAACATTTATAACACCTTGTGTCTGTGTGATTCATAGATTAAGATTTAGAGAGATGGGAAAACACTTATGTAAAAAATAAGAGATATTCTTGAAAACTATGAAGGAGAGTCTTTTATGACTCAATTCTAATATCTTGTAATAACCTTTGAAGTACTATGACGAATTGGAAAATCACGCTCTCCTCTAAAATAGATCGATTTGATTGAATTGGATAAATAAATTCTTTACGTATTCGTTATTTTATTTTCTTCTTTTTATTATTTTTATGGATTTTCTAATCCAGTTCTATGTACATACTAATTTTGCATGAAGCCGTTTATTTAATTCGTTATTCTTTATCTCTTACCCATGAAAAAGATTATGTTTTTTTGTGATTGAACTTCAATTCCAATAGTTTTTGAAAACCAATATTTTTTACATTAATCTATTTCAAGATTTCGGTATTGACACATTTATTCCATTGGGCCTAAAAATGTTTATGTTGTAGTTCATACTATTTTTTTTTATTTCTATAGGAAGACCAAACAATCAATGCCTTACTAAAAATACACTTTTAAATCGGTTATATGACCAACCAAATTAATGAGTTGTTTCTAGATTAAAGTACACAACTGCTCAAGGTTCTTTGGAAGATATATGAAGAAACTAACTTAGATGCTACAAAGGCATCGAGCATGTGGATTCTTTGGAAGATACATGAAGAAACCAACTTAGATGCTACTAAGGTATATATCAAAATCCCAATTCTTAATTAAATTATCATATAGTTAACTTGCTATAAAAGCTTTCATGGTATATATATATCCAAGATAAGAAACAAATTTGTTTGGAATGAAATTTACAAAATGGCATTGAGCAACAATGTCATAGGAATCATAAACTTCATTGCAGTACTCCTCTCAATCCCTATCATAGGTGCTGGAATTTGGCTAACAACTTTACAAGCAGAATCATGTGTCAAAATCCTACAATGGCCAGTGATCATTTTAGGGATACTAATTTTCATTGTTGCTATGGTAGGCTTGGTTGGAGCCTTTTGGAGGATACCAATGCTTCTTATATTCTACCTTATTGCAATGATTGTGCTCATTGTATTGTTGGTTTCTTTGGTTATTTTTGTTTATTTTGTCACACTTAGAGGACATGGAAATATTGAACCTAATAGGTCATATTTGGAGTATCGCGTGGATGATTTTTCAATTTGGTTGCGTAGAAGGGTTAGAAGTTCACGTAAGTGGGATGGAATAAAGAGTTGTCTTAGTTCATCGAGTATTTGTGCTGAGTTGAATCAAAGTTATCGATTACCTCAAGATTTCTTTAATGCACACCTATCACCCTTGCAGGTAAATTCTCTAAACATTGATTATAGAAAATAAATCAGATTGTTTAATTATTTAAAATTTATATATATAAACACATTCGATTACGCAAATGCAAATTTATTCTCACGACGATCTATTTATTTATTTTTAAGCGATAAAATGTTGATCATTGTATTATTAGATGAAAAAATTCATTTTTTTTATAATATATTTGTTAAAAAACCGTTTTTATTATATTCCTTGTTCATTAAGTAAAATATATTTAAAGCAACCACTAATTATTAATTAATCAAAGAACTCAGATTTCTTACCAAAAGAAAAAGTTATTACACATTCTTTTCCCACAAACCATGTTATTCCTCTTTAACCCTTTATTCCTTTTCCTTTTTAATTTTAATTCCATCTTTGTATTTCATATCTCATGCAGTCAGGGTGTTGCAAACCGCCAACAAAATGTGGCTACACATTTGTGAACCCAACTTATTGGATTAGTCCAATCAACAATGGTGAAGATAATGATTGCATGAAATGGAGCAATGATCAAACACAACTTTGCTACAATTGTGACTCATGCAAAGCTGGTTTATTAGCAACACTTAGAAAAGAGTGGAGAAAAGCCAACGTGATATTGATTGTTACATTGGTTGGTTTAATTGTTGTGTATTTGTTTGGTTGTTTTGCCTTTAGGAATGCCAAAACTGAGGATCTTTTTCGCAAATACAAGCAAGGCTACACTTGAAATTAATATATTTTTTATTTATTTGTTGAAATTCGAAGTGATTAGATTATGAGCATGACGATGAAGGGTGAAATTGACTCATTTTGCTTTGTCTTAATTATGATTATTTGTAGTGAAGAAATCTATGAAATTGATGTACTACAATGTATGTGTTTGTATTGGAATGTTAAATCATTTTTCATGAATCCACAAAAGAACTTTTATGCATAGACAGATAATAAGTGATTTAAAAAAAACTCATTAGTTTTGTCTTTGTATTTTTTATGAAAAAAATTAAAATACTAAAAATTGTTTTAAATTAAATTTTTATAAACTAAAAGACTAATTTTGACATTTAATAACATAAAAAATATATTAATGAATATTAAATTATTGTTAAAATTACATCAATTTAAAAAATATATATCTTAAAAATTATTTTTATAACAAAATTATTCAAAATAATTTCAAAATTTAAGTGATTTTTTAAAACTGTCATAAAAAATCATAGTTAAAAGATGAAAAATATAAAATAATATTTTATAAATAATTATTTATACTAATTTTTTATTTAAAATTATTATAAAATAAATTCTTCGTACACTTTTTTTCAAAATAATATATAATGTTATAAAAATTATTTTAAAAAAAATGAAACAAGGGAATTCATTATGTTCGAAATAAAGTGAACATTGTTTATCCTAAAAATATTCACTTTTAACAGATAAACTCAAAAGATTAATTTAACACTTAATTAGATCATATTTTGTTTTTATTGTTGATAGATATGCATATTTAAAGATTTTTTAACATTTGAATAACTTATAACTGTCACGTGTTTCGAATATCACAAGAAAGTGCATAAGAAAAACAATAAATGTACCGTAAAGAAAAGTAACAACTGAAATATTAATTAAGTATGTATATATTAATAGTAAGGAAAAATATACTTCATTATTGTTCATCATATCAATCGAGGTTGTTATTTTTTGTGTGAACGAATCTGTACTCTATTTGTAGAATATGCTTTTTAATGGAAAATAAAATTCCTCTAACAATGGAGGTTCTTCGCTAAGTTATTAAAAATCATAAGTTAACTTCCTCCAACCTAACATGAATGGCATGGTTCATAACCATCTTGAACTAACTATTACAAACTTTTAGTACAAGCTTATTCTCTTGACCGTTGTAAATGTCTCCATTGAATATGTAACCTCTTTATATTGCCTGAACACACATGTCCTTTTTAGCTGTAATTTCGAAGTTTTTGATGAAACAATGTTCAAAGCAAATTTGAAATTTAAGTGTTGGATGATGGAAGTCACTGTTTCGATAGGCATTGATAAAAGAGATATTTTGACCGAAATTTACCCAGAAGAAGCAATGTAAGGTGAAAATTTAACAAGTTTCTGAAGAAATTCGAAGTGCATTCGACAGATATTCAAATTGGTTTTGGTACTTATTTGGTTTTTGAAAAAGAGATACGTGGATGCCTGCGAAAGGCTAGAGACGTGTAAACGAGAACGTGTCAACTTCTCAAAAGAAGTTCGTTCGTGATAGTTAGTTTTAAATTACTATATATAAAGGTTTCTTGTGTTAGAATTCTGTGTTTTCACTTTTGTACAAATTACTCAAATAAACTCAAAGTATCAAGTGTTAGAGAAACGAGTTGCTGAGAATGTACATATGAAACACCAGTTTTTCATTCAATGTTATTCATTTTCGAATAAAGTCTTTTACGTTTCATTTAAGTTTAAGTAAAAGTTCAAATACATTTCAGTCTTTATCTTAAAGCCTTTTTATCTTTATTTTAAAGCTTTTTTATCTTTACTTTCGTTATAATTATTTCTTTGATATATATTGAATACCCAGAAACATTAGAAAACATAAAACATGCATTATGTCATAGGATCAATCTAGTCGATCTTATAAGTAATCAGAATTTCTAGCATTCGGAAGACTAGCACTTATTTATCAAATTTCACAGTAAACAAATTGGCACGCCTAGTGGGACTGGTGTCTAAGTTTGTGTCACAAATTTTGTTTTGTGTTGTATTGTCTTTTGTTTCAGTCTGTTTGTTTAACATTGTTGCATGAGATTAAGGAGTGGCAAATTAGCCAAAACTAAACGAATCAATACCAAAAAAAAATACACTAAGAAGATGGTTAATCCACCAGTAACAATAAATAACAACCCCTCCTTCAACAGGAGAAAGTACGACTGCAATATCTACAACCGAATGAATACATGTTCAAGCAAGTACGACGAGAATACCGGCAAGTACTCATAGTGGCTCATTTTTGTCCCCAGTACAAACATAAGGTCCACCAGTGACCCAAAGCCAACCAAGGGTGAATAATTTTAGACATTTTGCGTCTGGATTCACAATGTCAATTGATGACCGTGAATAGATTTATGGTATACCAACATCAGTAATGGCAAGTTTAAACAATAGTACTTCGACATTACCTGATCCAAGGGTGTCTACTTTTTCACCACTGCAAGGATCAGGATCAGGTGTCAATAATATGGGTAGAATAGTCCCACCCCTGAGATTCTCTACCCAATTATCTACCATGACAACAAATTCTGCAGCAACATTTAGACAACAAATGGATGACAGTAACCACGAGATGGTTGGTGTTTTAGCCCAACAAATAAGCGGAATTTTTAACCCTTTGTTTCAAAGTGCTACCCAAAAAAATCAACAAAATGCACAAATTAATCAACAATTGGCAGCACAGATGACGCGAATTGCAGATTTCTTTGGTTCCCCTCGAGCCCCAGTTCAACATCCCCGTCTAGAATGGATAAGAGAAAACCATGGGGTGGTTTTCGAAGAAAATCAAACAATTAATGAAGCGTAACCAATTGCTCAAAATGTTGGCGAAGTCAATCGGGGGCCAAGAATCGAACAACCCATGATCGAATAAGCCATACCAAGGGAGATTCAAGCCCAAGGGTAGTAATGGTCAACCGAAACCAGGATGCAGACGAAGTCCTTCAACGATTTCGACAAGACGAATACCCAGAAGAAAATAATCTATAAGCCATGGTCAAAAGAATAATGGCTTGAAATGAGGTAAATATAGGCCTTCAAAGGCCAAATTATACTTCCACTTTGTCTGGATATGTTCTACAGACTAAGTTACCTAGGGGTTGGAAAGTCCCAAAGTTTACAAAATTCTCTGGTGGCACTAGCGAATCTACTATCGAACATATAGCCAGGTATCTTACTGAGGCTCGTGACATATCGAATAATGAAAACATAAGGATAAAATACTTCCCTAGTTTGCTAATAAAAAATGCTTTCACATGGTTCACGATCCTCCCAGCAAATTCCATCCATAATTGGACTCGCTTAGAGAAGTTATTCCATGAGTAGTTTTATATGGGACAATAAAAAATTAGTCTCAAAGAATTGGCCAGTATCAAGATAAAGTTTACTGAGCCAATTGATGATTACTTAAACAGGTTCAGTTTGTTGAAGGCAATGTGTTTTACACAAGTTCCTGAACATGAGTTGATCGAAATGGCCGCAGGCGGTTTGGATTACTCCATTCAAAAGAAATTTGACACCTAATACTTGAGGGACATGGCCTAATTAGAGGACCGAGTTCGACAAGTCGAACGTCTGAAGGCTGAAAAGGCTAAGGCAAATAAAAACAATAGAAAAGAAAGGGTTGCATATGTCAAAGCTAAAGAAGATGAACAAGAGATCTATAGAGACCCTATAGGCTTCAAAGAAGGTGAAGTGTACTTAGATGAATTAAAGAAAGGCTCACCCTATTCTTGTAAAGTCTTAGCCCCTTCGAATACGAATAATCTTGTCAAACCTGAAAAGAATGATAATTTTCCTAAGAAAACATATACTTTTGATGCGACAAGATGTGATGAAATTTGTGATTTATTGGTGAAGGATGGCCAGATGATAGTGCCATCCGACGCCAAAATCCCTCTGTTATAACAACGGAAGAAAAAAGGTTTTTATAAATATCATGTTTTTTAGGACATAAAACCTCATAATGTTTTCTTTTCAGGGATCTAGTTCAAAATGCTATCAGAGATGGAAGGCCGAGGTTCGACGAAAAGAGCAAGATGAAAGTTGATATTGATCCTTTGCAGATAGCAGATACCAACTATGCTGAATCAGCGGACATTAACATGGCAAAGGTTATTGAAGGCCCCACAACCAGGACCCTGAGGGCAAAATCACTAAGGATTTTTCTGCAGGTGTCAAATCTAAGGAAGCTACTGAAGGTTTCATCAAAAAAGATGCTAAGGGTAAGACTATTGACGGTGTTACTCTAGATGCTAAAATGACGAAGGCTATTGAAGGCCTCATAATCAAATTCCAAAAAGTCAACATCATTTATGGTCCCAACCTCGAAATCAACATGATGGAGATGAGCCAACATGCTGAGATGGATAATGTTGAAAGACGCAACCAAAAAGAAGAAGAACAACTGAAAGTGGCGTACCCAAAAACAGGAGAGATCATGTTTGTTGTACCCCAAAATTTGCCCTCCCATTTTTCATAGAAGACACAACCCTAGGGTTTCTCAGATAATCAAGTTGGCTCAGAAATCGACTAGACATATTCTCTTTTGTGGCTGTAAACCAGCAATTAGGGTTTTTTGCAATTCTCAAAAGAAAATGATTTCTCAGAAATTCAATTGGTTTTCACAGGTCTTCATGCCTCCTCAAGTTTACTGAAAAGGTTAATGTTTGTTCTTAGAGCATGGTTTGTTGGGGACAAGAGATGGAGTTTAAGACTGTCATTTGGGACGACCATGATTTTGATCCAGGTTAACCAGATGATTTGCGTCTTTTAAAACATTTGCTTGGTTAGGAAATGGAATATACAGTGCGTGCTTGTTTGAAATGAAGTTACATAATTATTAGGATTACTTGGAATATAAGTTACCAGACTGGAACATTTTACTTCAAATATCTTGATTGGGCATTTCAAAAGTCAAATAGGATGCGAGGAGAAATTACAAGTTATTGTTGGTAAAGAATTTCAAGTGACAACAGAATATTTCATGTTATTACTCAAGGTTTTTTCCAATTTCAAACGTTGTTACAAAACAATTTATTATTTTAAATACTTTAGGTTTTACAACTTATCGTATTTGAAAATGAATTAGTACAACTATTGGATACAGTACAAGAATGATTTTCTCTGAATTACAAAGAAAATCCAAACAAATGTTTGGCCTAGGAGAACTAATCTATGCATAAGTTTGACTGAAGTTCTTTTGCCATCTCCAAAGACCTCCATGCTTGCCACAAATTTCTTGCCTTCCTTGCTTTGTCATATCCATTGTGCTCACATGAGAATAAAAGAAAGAAAAATAGTTAGTACAAATTATTTGGGCATGAGCAAGAATTTTCCAAAAAAAAGGTATTCATCATTAAGGTTTGCAAGAATGGAATCATAATGCCACTTTTTCATCACAATTTTATTTTTCTATTTTGCAAATCTCAAGAAGGTTATCCTTCTTGGTTCACAAAAAGAAGAAACAAAAATACCACAAAGTTGTCCAAACAAGCAAATGCAAAACTGAATCAAACAGAATGCAGCAAACTAACCAAACAGAATGCTACAAAGCTGTCCAAGCAAACAGCAAAACTGAAGCAAACAACAAAACTGAACCAAACAACAAAATTGAACTAAACAGCAGCGCAACAAACAACAAAAACGAGGCAGCAATATAGCAAGTAAGCAAACAACATCAACAAAAGCTAAAGCAGTGCAACAGCATGGCAAATAAAGCAAATAGCTAAGTCAAATAACAAAGCTTGCTCATAAAGTCATCATTTTCCATTTTCCTTTGCAAACCTTTCAGAATTGGAAAAAAGGGGCAAAAAGCAATTTGCTTTCCTATTGTCATTGAGAGAGAAGAGAGGAAAGAAGTCACCTAGGATATTGGAATACACAGCCCTGCTACCCTGCCTGTCACAAGTTGCATAGAAGTTGTTAGAAAACAAAACTGCCACCAAAAAGCCATAAGGACAATATGTTAAAATATTCAAAATTGTTGGATTCCCACCATTTTGAATATGAATTCAACAGAAGCAACACCAATATAACAGTAAACAAAACTCTCAAGCAAAAAAGAGAGAAACATTATCAAACTCAAAAACTTGAAACAAGTCTCCAACTTTCAAAAACCTGTCAAACTTCAACAACCTCCAAAAACCAAAAGTCTCAAATCTGAACCATCATCAAACATAATCATCATCAAATACAAAAAAACTGTCAAACTCATCAAACCCGATCTAAAACCAAAAACATAGTCAACTATCAACAAACTCAACAAAACCTGTTAACTCCCAAAAAAAAACACAAGTCTCAAGCTTCAAGCTTGTAGAACCACCATCAAAACTGATAAACCTGTCAAACATTCAAAGCCAAATAGCCAAAACCTGAGACAAGTCTCTAGTTCAAAAACCTGTCAAACCTGCTAAGCCTTCATCAGAAAAACAAGAAAAACTGTTAACCATTTGAACCAACAACCCTCATCACAACAAAAAACACAGTAACCCTCACGAAAGTGTCAGGAACCATCATCAAATCAAAACCATCAGCAAACATCATCAAACCAAAAAACATATCAATTCAAAAAAAAACACAGTGACCAACCATAACCAAAAGCCTCCAAAAGCCACAAATCTCAAACACAGTCACCATCTTCAAGCTCACAAAACTAAAACCATCATCAAAAATCAATAAATACCAGTAATCATCAAAACCCAGAAAAAACAGAAAAAAGCATCAAAGCCTCATCAAACAACAACCAACATCCTCATCGTTCAACAAAGAAAATAGAAGAAAGTTACCAAAAAAATCACGCTTTCATCCTCATCTCCTCCCCTCGTACAACTTCCGCCTGTTGGCTGAAGATTTTGATGATATTGTTCGAAGCAAAGCAAGTTGGACGTTTCGATTGGAATAAAGCAAGATGTCATGTTTCGAAATGGTAGAAGCAGTGCTTCGAATGGGCATATCAAAGCTTGGAGCTTTGAGTGATAGTTATGAGGATATATTAAAAGAAGTCTCGAAATGATAACAAGGTTGTGTCCAAGAAATGCGTTCGAAGAGAAGAAGTGCCAAAAAATTTGAAATTCAAATGCAAGCGGGATGATTCGAAATTTAAAATATATGCGCTGGAGCATTCGAAGACGCGTGGAAGCTAGAGAGAGGCATTGCTCTGCATGTTCTGAACGTGGCAGAATCTTATAGCAAGACCGTTATGGTCGAAGTAGTATAAATAGAAGTCTTAGCATTAGGATTTCGTGTGTCATATCTATTGTACAAAAAACTCAGTAAACATTCAAAATACCACATGGCTAGGGAAACGAATGCACGAGCAATGTACGTATGATAACACCAAGTGTTTATGATTTAATAAAACTCTTTATCATTTCCAGTATTTTCCTCTATCTTCATGTCAATACCATTCAAAAGACTTTGCATTAAAACATTTTCATTCGAAATCTTTTTACTGATGCCTTACATTTAAATGCTTTCTTTCCATTTCAAATACTTTACATTTCAGAAACTTCTGTATATTTCATGCCTTTATCTTCAAGCTTTTATCATTCGAACACATTTTTTCACTTAGAGTCATTTTACTATTTTCTTGCATTTTAACGCTTTCTTCATATTTCAAATCTTTTACATTCCAGAGAATCTTTTACATTACATGTTTTTATGCTTCGAAGTCATTTACTTGTCTTTTCTACAGTTTTATATGTCTTTACAATTGAACTTTATTCATGCAATTTAGTTTCGCGCGCATTTACTTGATCATGTTATTAGATCTTTAATAAGAGTAATCGAAGTAAGTTAAACACCTACACAACATTCTAAATACCAACCATGAATACCAGTTCTATAATGAGAGTTATCCAAATGACCAATACATCCTAGGATCAATCTAGTCGATCCTGCGAGTTACCAGAGAGATTGAATAACAGTCATTAAGATTATTCGATAGTTTGGAGGACTAGCGGTTGTTTACCAGAAATCACTGTAAACAAATTGGCACGCCCAGTGGGACGCGTCATTGGCCATTACGAAATTTAGAACAAAGTAAAAAATTGTTGAGATGTAGCCATTGTGAAAATACTCTCTGAGCGATAAGTTTGTTGTTTTATGAACCTTAGAAGTGGTAGAATAAACAATAGTAACCAACCCTTATCCAGAAGAAAATGTTTGAACAAGATGTCTAATTCTGACAGTCAACAAGGGGAACAAAATATCCCACAGACAACAGGCACTAATATGTCCGCCTCGATGGGAACATCTAATGTGATCCCTTCGAATGCACAGTCTGTTGCATCCTCTACCAGTAATATAGCCACTAATGAAATAAGTGGCATATCAACTAATAGTTAGATCTTAGGAAATACTGGAACCATTGGTTATCCTAGGGGATTCGTCCCACCATCAGGGACACAAACCCATTTCGCCACCCCACTAACTAGACCACCCGGTTTCGATGGTAATAGAACCAGAAATTCCTCTTATGGAATGCCAACATCTTTTATGGTAGGCTTACACAATTCCACATCGAATTCATCACCACAATTAGGGTCTGGGTCTGGGGCAAATCAGTTTATGACAAATAACCAAGGATCAGTGGGTTATAGTGCAATGCCTATTTTAACCACAGAAAACCAGTTGGCTTTTAGGCAATTAATGGATGACAGTAACCATAATATGATAGGAGTATTAGCACAAACTATGCAGGAAATATTTGCCCCAATAGTACAAAATGTGACTGTAACAAACAGAGAAAACGCAGATAACATGAGTCGAATAGAAGATTTCTTCGCTCCCTCAGAGAGGCGTAGGAAGAATCAGGCGGGAGTTCGAGCGAACGTACCTATTATAGAACAAGTGGCTAACGACCCACCCTATAGACTAGCCCGAGAGGAGGTTAACTTGGGGGCAAGGGCACAAAGGCCAGAAGCCCCAATGATCCAAGGCCCACAAAGGGAAATTATGGAACCAGGGGCAAGGGTCGAAAGGCTGGAAGTCCCAGAGTTTCGAGAAGAACAACCTAGAGGGGTTGTCACGGTGGGTCGAAATCAAGATGCTGATGCAGTCGTTCATAGAATTCGAAACGATAACATCTTGGCAGAAAATAATTTAACCACCATGATAGAGAGAATCATGGCCCAGAATGGCCTCAACACAGGAATTAGAAGGACAAATTATGCCTCCCCTATATTAGATTACATAATGCACACTGATTTACCAAGGGGATATAAAGTCCCTAAGTTTACAAAGTTTGCTGGGGATACCAATGAGTCAAAAGTCGAACATATAGCCAGGTATCTAACCGAAGCAGGAGATATAGCCAATAATGAAGACCTCAGGATCAAATATTTCCCAAGTTCCCTGACTAAGAACGCTTTCACATGGTTCACCACTTTGCCTCCTGGGTCCATTGATACTTGGGCTCTTTTGGAGAGATTATTCCATGAAAAGTTCTACATGGGACAATCAAAAATAAGTCTGAAGGAACTAGCCAGTGTCAAGAGGAAGTTCACTGAACCCATAGATGATTATCTGAATAGATTCAGGCTCTTGAAATCTAGATGCTTTACAGTAGTGCCTGAACATGAGTTAGTCGAAATGGCTGCTGGCGGCCTGGATTACTCTATTCGAAAGAAATTAGACACTCAATACTTGAGGGATATGGCTCAATTAGCCGATAGGGTTCGACAGGTCGAAAGGCTAAAGGCCGAAAAGGCCAGAGTCTTTAAAAATAACAAGAAGGAAAGAATCTCTGATGTTAGAACTGAGGAAGCAGAAGATTATCCTGAATTCGAATTCGAAGAGGTCGAAATCGACCTCGCTGAATTAAAACAGGCACCACCTTACTCCTGCAAATTATTAGTTCCCACAAAAGGGAAAGAAATTGTTGAAAATGAGAAAAGTGACAAATTTCCAAAGAAGGTTTATACCTTCGATGTCACTAAATGTGACGAGATTTTTGATTTACTTGTCAAAGATGGCCAAATCATTGTGCCATCAAATGTCAAAATACCTCCTTTAGATCAAAGAAAGAAAAGAGGATTTTGCAAGTATCATAGTTTCCTAGGCCACAAAACCTCACAGTGTTTTCTTTTCAGGGACCTAATTCAGAATGAAATTAAAGATGGCAGACTGAAGTTTGCTGATAAAGCAAATATGAAAGTGGACGAAGACCCTTTGGACGTCGCAGACACCAATTACTCCGAGCCTGCATGCATTGGAGAAATTAACATGGTGGAAGCTGACCAAAGTGACGCTCCAGTAGGAGAGAAAGGTACTGAAAATGAAAGCTGGGTGATAGTCGAAGTCAATAAGGGGGTCACTGAAGACGTCCACAAGCAACCAGAGACTTCGATTGAAGCAGCACCTTTAGCTGTTGCAAAAGAAATCCAGGCTACTGAAGGCCAGGAAAACCAAAACCAAGAGTTGACACAGGTTACTGAAGGCCTGAGGCTAGAATTGGAGAAAGTCCAAATCACAAAGCCGACCTCCCCTCAGAAAGAAATATGGGATACTTTAGGGGAACCCAGTGGAAAGTTTGACTACTTGGTCAAATATTCTGCCCCAGAGAGTTCAAAGGTCCACATTGAAGATATAAAACCCACAGGATGGGGAGATGATGACGCTAAGGGGGAGGATGTTGAGGTAAACATGGTGGATATGGAGAGACCTCGCTCTGAGATGGAGGAGGTAGAGAGATACTTAGAAAAAGAGAAGTATAAAATGGAGGATAATCATGCTGGAGATGCTAGTCTCAAGGATTACCTCATGATGTGCCACAAAGGAGATACATGAATGATACTATGCCCTAGGTGCAGCATCCTCTGCAATCAGAGAATCACTGCAAACTTCGAGAGGGTACAAAGGGCGCGAACTGGCAACAACTGGCGCCAAGATAACCAGCTATTCAGGTGTTATCCTAAAGCTGGAGAAAGTTTGCTGGAATTTGTGCTTCGCTGCTACAAAGGGGCAACCAAATGCTTGATATGCCCAAGGTGTTCTGCTGTGTATGATCAAAGCATGGCCAAAGCCTTCGAAACAATCCCTTTCGCCCCTTGCTGGAACCACCAAGAAACTGTTCAGACGAGCCCACGTTTCGATAGCAAATACAAACAACGAAGGCCTGATAGTCCTCATCCCAAGGGTGCTCGAAGAGTGACGTTCAAACTCCCTGCTGAAGTGCCAACAGACAAATGGCTGCAAGTCAGAAATGACAAAGGCAAAGATAAATGGAGAAACGCTGAACGAAACGCACGCCATGCTATGACATATAGAAGGCAATTCAACATATCGAAGAGGGAAGAGGTGAGATTAGAGAACTACAAAGGAAGAAACCCCATGTCAAGATCTCAATGGCGAAGGCAACAGAGGATTCGAAAGGCTGAGAGGGAAGCTGTGGCAAATAAAGGGGCAACTTCAACAAAAAACCAAGGTGAATCTAGCACCAACAAACCCACACCAAAAAATCAAACTGAAGACAAACCCCCAGTTAATACGAGGCTCTTTTCTGAAGTACAACCAAGTGAACCAAAGGAATACACTCCAGGTCCAGAAGAAGACGAAGATATGATAACGGACAACTTCGAATCAGAGGGGGAGTCTTCATTCAATCTCAACTGCAACATGGTATCTGTACTTCCTTGTGAGTTTGGACAGGAAACTGAAATTGACGAGTATGAGGAAGAAGATACCATAGATCTGATGAAGCACAGGCCTGTGTGCTACTATGTGATGGATAATGGAGCTGTCGAGGAGCAGAATGCGTTCTTCGAGCGTCCAGAACCAGCTATGAAGAACCATCTTAAGCCACTATTTATTCGGGCAAAGGTTGGCGCCCATGGCGTGAATAAGGTTCTAGTGGATGGGGGCGCTGCAGTCAACTTAATACCCCACTTCATGCTGAAAAGGTTAGAAATACGCGAAGGAGACATCAAGCCACACAACATGGTTCTATCCAATTATGAAGGGAAAGTAGGAAAAACACTGGGGGTGGTTCAATTGGACTTGACAATAGGCTCAAGCTGTAGGCCCACCATGTTCATGGTGATCAAAGCCAACGCCAACTACAACTTGTTGCTGGGAATGGAGTGGATCCATGGCGTAGGGGCATTTCCTTCGTCAATGCACCAGCGATTAGTTTTATGGAGAGAAGATGGGATCGTGGAAAACATTGAAGTGGACCAGAGTTACTTCATGTCAATAGTCAACTTAGTTGACAAGAGGAATTATGACAAACATCTGGCAAAGATTGCTCCTTGTGTCCCAAATGATGAAATCAACGAAACCAGAAACGCCCACTACTATATGACCCTTCGCCATGATGGCATATATTGGGATAGAAGAATAATTAGTGAGGACGAAGGAGTCGAAAGTACTATACAAAGACGGCCAGCAGGCTGGGAATTCGACAACCTTACTCATGACTGAGTCCTCCTTTTTCGAAAGGATTTCGGCCTATATGGCTGAGAACGAATCAAAGGCGGCCTTAGAGGCTGAAATGAATAAACTGGCTGTAAAGATGAACGAAATAAATGGGGATAGCTCGAAAGGCTCACCCTTTACAGAACTTGAGATAGATCAAAGGCTGGGCGCCATCTATGATAAAGAACCCTTAGGCTTCGAGAGGGACCCCATAGAATCAGGTGCCAAAATGTTGGCGCAGGATCCACTCGAAGAAGTGAACTTAGGGGATGAAAACACGAAAAGAATAACCTACATAAGTGCAAAACTTAGCCCAGGCCTCAAGCAGGAAGTGGTCGAAGTCCTCAAGATAAACAAAGATTGCTTCGCATGGGATTATGACGAAATGCCTGGTTTAAAGAGGGAGTTAGTGGAACATAGACTTCCAATCAAGGATGGCAAGAAGCCCATCAAGCAAACTCCTAGAAGATTCGCACCAGCGGTTCTCACAAAGATCAAAGCTGAGATCGAAAGGTTGTTGCGTTGCAGATTCATCAGAACCATAAGGTATGTCGAATGGTTAGCAAATATAGTGCCTGTTATTAAGAAAAATGGTTCTTTGAGAATCTACATAGATTTTAGGGATTTAAACACTACAAACCCTAAGGATGAGTACTCCATGCCTGTGGCAGAAATGTTAGTAGACTCTGCTGCAGGATTCGAATATTTAAGTATGTTAGATGGATACTCTGGGTATAATCAGATTTTTATTGCTGAAGAAGATGTTGCCAAGATAACATTTCGTTGCCCAGGAGCCTTAGGCACCTACGAATGGGTGGTGATGCCTTTTGGTTTAAAAAACGCTGGGACAACTTATCAAAGGGCGATGAATTCAATTTTCCATGATTTCATTGAAACCTTTATGCAGGTGTATATTGATGATATAGTCATCAAATCTATATCTGCAGAAACCCATTTGCATCATTTGAGCCAATCATTCGAACGAATGAGAAAACATGGCTTAAAGATGAATCCCCTTAAATGTGAATTTTTTGTGCAGGCTGGAGATTTCCTTGGCTTTGTGGTTCACAAGAAAGGAATTGAGATCAACCAAAACAAAACCAAAGCCATAATGGAGACGAAAGCACCTACGTCAAAAAGGGAGCTGCAATCTTTGCTAGGGAAGATTAACTTTCTCAGAAGGTTCATTTCGAATCTGAGTGGAAGAACCCAAGCTTTCTCTCCGTTGCTTCGTTTAAAGCAAGGCCAAGCCTTCGAGTGGAACGAAGCCCATCATGAGGAATTTGACAAGATAAAAAGATACCTCTCTCAGCCTCCCATCTTGTCTCCACCTTCATGGGGAAAGCCCATGAGATTGTACATATTTGCCTCTGAAGTTAGTATAGGTAGTATGTTAGCACAAGAAGATAGCAATGGCATCGAAAGAGCCATATACTATTTAAGTAGAGTATTGAATGATGCAGAGACTAGATATAGCAATTTAGAAAATCTATGTCTCTGTTTGTACTTCTCTTGTATGAAACTCAAGTATTATATAAAGCCTGTTGATGTTTATGTTTCATCTCATTTCAATGTCATTAAACACATGCTTTCAAAACCAATAATGCATAGCAGAGTTGGTAAATGGGCTTTAGCCTTAACAGAATATTATTTGACTTTCATGCCTTTAAAAGCTGTGAAAGGCCAAGTGATTTCTGATTTCATTGTGGACCATTCATTGGTTGAACAGACTGTCATGAGTTATGTTGAAATGCAACCATGGAAATTATACTTTGATGGTTCGACCCACAGGAATGGAAGTGGTGTTTGAGTCCTTATAATTTCTCCTGAAGGAATTCCAACAAAATTCAAGTATAAATTAGATGGTCCTCGTTGCTCGAACAACGAAGCTGAGTATGAAGCGCTTATTGTTGAACTTGAAGCTTTGTTGGAATTGGGGGCAACTAGAGTCGAAATTAAAGGAGACTCAGAATTAGTGGTCAAGCAAATAATAAAGGAGTATAAATGCATAAAGGAAAACCTAATGATATACTTCGTCATAGTTAACAGGCTACTTAGAAAATTTGAATACATGGATATTCAACATATACCAAGAATAGAAAACCAAGAAGCAAATGACTTAGCACAGTTGGCTTCAGGGTATAAAGTTTCTGCCAGAAACTTTGAGGATTTAGTTGAATTAAGGGGTAGAGTTATGGCTACTAGATTCACACCATCAGATCTAGAGAGTATGGAATTGGGTTATGCTGAGAAACAGGGATTCGAAATATTAGCCATAAACACTTTATCAGATGCAGATTGGCGAAGTCCACTTGTGAGTTATTTAACAAACCCAACTCTGAATGTTGATAGGAAGATAAAATATAGAGCATTGTCATATGTCCTCTTGGGAAACGAATTGTTCAAAAAGACCCAAGAAGGCGTATTACTGAAATGCCTAGGAGAAAGTTAGGCATACTTAGCATTGTCAAAAGTCCACAATGGGGCATGTGGGGCACATCAAGCAGGTCATAAAATGAAATGGCTGTTATTTCGATATGGCATGTATTGGCCCAGCATGCTCAAAGATTGTATAGACTTTGCTAAAAGTTGTGAAGAATGTCAGAAACATGCAGGGATTCAACATGCCCCTGCAAGTGAGTTGCATTCAATCATTAAACCATGGCCATTTAGAGGATGGGCATTGGATTTGATAGGAGAAATAAATCCTGCTTCGTCTAAAGGACAGAAATATACCTTGGTAGGAATAGATTATTTTACCAAGTGGATCGAAGCAATACCATTAATAGTTGCTGATCAAGAGGCTATTATTGAGTTCATACAGAAAAAAATTATCTATAGGTTCGGATTTCCAGAGAGCATAACCACAGACCAAGGCTCTGTGTTTACTGGTAGAAAGATGCAAGAATTTGCTCAAGAAATGGGGTTTAGATTACTAACATCAACGCCATATTATGCTCAAGAAAATGGCCAGGTCGAAGCAGCTAATAAAGTGATAATAGGGTTAATCAAGAAACATATTGGTAAAAAGCCAAGGAACTGGCACAAAACTTTAGACCAAATACTATGGGCCTGTAGAACATCTCCTAAAGAAGCTACTAACACCACGCCTTTCCAACTTACATTTGGTCATGATGCAGTTCTGCCAGTAGAAATTCATCTACAATCAGTTCGAATTCAAAGACAAAACGAAATTCCAGCTGCATTATATTGGGAGATGATGATGAATGAGTTAGTAGAATTGGACGAAGTTAGATTGCATGCATTGGAAATCCTGATGAGACAAAAGGAAAGAGTGGCCAGGGCATATAACAAAAGGGTAAAGGGAAAAGCATTCACTATTAATGACTTAGTCTGGAAAGTCATATTGCCCATGGACAAGAAAAATAAAACGTTAGGTAAATGGTAACCTCATTGGGAAGGGCCTTTTCGAATAATAACGGTATTCTCAAACAATGCATATGAAATCGAAGAGCTGATGGATGATAAACGTATCCTAAAGGTTAATGGGAAATATTTAAAGAAATATAAGCCACGCCTGCAGGAGATTCGAATAGTAACAACGTAATCAGAATATCATAAAAATGCCAAAATGGCAATATGGGGTTGCCAAAATGGCGTTGTTCAAATGTTACATACAAAAAACCAAATTTTAACCAAATCAACACTAAGATTTAGAAATAGGCATTATTCTTCAATCTGTTAAAGGTACTTCGAAAAGACTCAAGCCTTTGTTGAGCAAAATGTTTTGCTCCCTCTAAGGTAGCCACTTCTCCTTTGAGTTGTTCTGCAGTTTCCATTTCTGCAAGCCCCTTGTTGAGGAGCTCTTCGAATTGGTTGCCAGCAGTGTTGGTTTCGTAGGCTAATTGTTGTTCTTGAGCCTCTTTAACCTTCTGTTGAAGTTCCTGAATTTGCCTTTCCCAGAGAAGGATGGACTCAGCTCGAGCATCATAATCAGTTTTTGCTTGCTTTAGATGCATGGCTTGATCCTCAGCTTCTTGAGAGAGTTTCGAAGCATGCTCATAAGCAGCATCCATTGCAGTTCATTTTTCTTGAACCTTTCTGGCAGCAAATTCATCTTTGAGAAGGTGCCCAGTCACGTTGTCTAGCAAAGATTGAAGATCGAACAAGATAGTACTAACTGGCAAGGAGCAGGTAGCAAGGTTGACTTTTGTAAGTAACTCCTTCATAGTGTAGCAAGTTGTGCTATCCTGTTTGAGCACTTCGAACAAATCCACATCAAGAATTGTTCTCCTAATCCTGTTAAGAAGTACAATTCTATCATCTGTGGGCAACGGATGGCTAGTCGAACTTGTGCCAGCCCTAGCAGGTGGAATATCCCTTTGAGCCAGCTTCGCCTTCATGTACCCAATAGGGTCATTTCGTCTCAGGAGAGCAAGCTCCTCTTCAGTCATTCGGGACAGAGACGGTTGAGGGAGTTCCACGCGCAGGGGAGTCACATCCATTTCGACTTCCATGGGTTTATTGGTCGCGTCACCGTCACCTTCATTCGTTTCATGCTCATTATCTTCTTCATTATCATCCAAATCCACCACTTCAATATCTTCGTTCTCGCTGCTATTTGCGTCTGACTCTGTCCCAGCAGTCGAACCATCGTTGACATCTTCTTCCTCAGACCCTTCCTCTGCAGATTCTTCGTTTCTTTGATCAGAATCAGCTTTCTCTCCTTCAGCGTGAATGTCCTTTGGATCCTCTTGAAGGGTTTCAAGAGGGGACTTTTGAAGAGAAGTTCTTTGTAAAGTCTCTGCAGATTCATGAAGCGTTGCTTCATTTGTTTCTTTTAGAGGAGGAGAAGTAATCTGGTCATCTTGCTGCTCTGAAGCCCCATCCAGAACCGCCATATTGAAGTAACCTTTGTTCTGCACAAGGTTGCTGGAATCCCCTTGAGGAGAAGAGTTGATCGGAGCAGCAGTTTTTGATGGTGAAGTCGAAGTGGTAAGACCTGGATTCAAAATGTCCTGCAGAAGCAAAAGAATATTAAAAGCATGCACCAAGGTAATGAATAATTATTTTGTCAAAGATTTAAAGTTCAATTTACCTGTGGACTCTCAGAAGAGAGGTTGCTAGCTATGCGTTCCAACATTACGTTAGAGGTCGAAGATGGAATTTTGGATTTAGGTGAGGGAGCAGCATCCCTGGAATCGAGTCCAGAGACACTAGTTGGTACAACACTTTTGGAAATTTCCTTCTTCTGCTTCTTCTTCGAAGCAGCTGGTAAATTCCCTCCAGCATTAGGGTCTTCCCCAGTAGTGTTTGTTTTTCGTTTCTTTGGAGTGGTTGGCGGAAGTTTGTTAGTCTGAAAAGATTTAAACAATAAGTTAGATGTAAATCATGAAACATTAGTGTATTCGAAACATCAAGGCTAAGTGATTACCTGTGGAGTTGGGGCACTGGTTATTACTGGTGTTGTTGTTGTTGTTGTTGCAGCAGTTGTTGTTGGTTTGGATAGAGTCACAGTATCAATGGTTTCGACAGAGGCCTGAGAGGCGCTCCCTTATTTTGACTTTGAAGCAGCAGTCGTTATCCTGATGGCTGAAAATCGAAACAATTAAGGCAAAAGTTAAAAATGTAGAAAATGAGAAACATTTGGGATTTTCCCAAGCATTCGCACCTGTGCCTTGATAAGATTTAATCGACATGGCAGAAAGGTCATAGCGAAGATGTCCTGGGAAATCGTGGAGCCAATGTCGAGCCCATGTCACAGTCTCAGATGGCTTTGGTTTCTTTTGAAGATATTTGAACATTTCTTTGCAAGTGAACCACCAAGGGTATGGAGGAAACCAAGCCAGAGCCAGTTCTGAGGTAGGTAATCTAGGAAATTTAGGTGGATGCATTTCGAATGCCAACCTATACCTATCCTCAGGTGACAACCCTAAAGGAAGTTTTAACTTAGAAATTTTTTCTTTGAATTTTTCCTTCAAGGTCTCAGCCGCTTGATGCACAGTGGATTCCAAGTGCGTGAGATCATAAGTAGTTTCGAAATAATTTTGAAAAGCCTTAATCTCTTTGGCATGAGTGAACATACCTTTCTTGGATTGTACCTGCACATCGTATGCATCAGTTAGTTTCTGCTGAATAGTAAGAGTATCGAACATATAAGTCTGATAGAACTTTGTCCACCATTCCAGAAACCCCTTTGCTGTAAGGTGTGTAGGTTCGAAAGTTATTAGTTCAAAGTGGGAGAAGCCTTGGTATTGTTCCTCCTGTAGTTTGGCTTCTCTTGCCTTGAAGGTTCGCCCAAAGGTGATGGCATTTTCTGTTTGGAATAGGGGTTCAGGAATTAGTTGGCACAAGCCAAATTGTCTCGAAACGAAGTTGGGTTGATAAGCAAAAAGGAAGATTTGATTCTTAGCAGGAGTAATTCGTGAAGAGATTAGTCTGGGTAGCAAAAAGGCTCTCCATACATCTTGAATTTCTTTGCTTTTGACTGCTTCTGAGAGAGCCATGGTGAACCATGAGGGTCCATGAGTCCTTGAAGCAAAAGGCGCCATGGTCTCTTCGAATTTATGCCTCTTGGAGAAAATCATGATATATTTTGAGAAGAGAACTTTGAAGTCATCCTTATCATCGTTTGGGGTAAGTCTTTGCAGCCTAGTGCCTTCGATGATTCTATCCGCTATTTCTGGGTCTTGTTCAGCAATAGTGTTGGCAGTTGATAGTGAAGGTTCGAACATGGAATTAAGCCATAACTGGAGTAACCAGAAAGGGCCAGCTAGCAGGATGTTTTTGGAGGTGTGAGATTTCAAACTTGAAACAGCTGACCTTAGACTTTCGTAGAGATCAACTAATAGCAGTTCGCTTAAACACACCCTCCGATTCTCATGCAAATCTCTAGCTAGAGGAATAAACCTACTGGCTACCTGTAGGGATCTGCTGCAAAATACATACCTTGACAACCATAAGGTAAGGAAAGCAATGTGTTCTACATCTGACACACTGTCACCTTCAGTGTGATAGTGGCTGATGAACTTTGAAAAGCTAGCTAGTTTGACTTTGAAGTCAATAATACTCGAATGCTCTTCATTGTCAGGAATATAGGTTTCTCCTATTGGTGATAACCCAGTAATGGATGCTATGTCAAAAAAGGTGGGTGTAATCATTCCACCAGGGAGATGGAAAGTATTGTAAGTACTGTCCCAGAAATATAAGGACGCGAATAATAATGGGTGGCTATAGGTAAAGCCTGGTTTCGATAGTTTAATCAAGTTGTAAATACCTAATTCTTCCCATTGTTGGGATTTCTTAGCTTCTACTTTAGTAAACCAGTTGTGATAAGCTGTGTCGGAGGTGGGGCAAGATCGAAATGGTTTGAAGTTACTCTTTACATAATCTAGCATAAAAGGGTCCTTAGGGGGAATGGTTGGATTTTCCACAGTGGTCGAATCAGAAGACTCTACTGTCTTAGGGGTATCCATTTTATTAAACAGAGGTTTAAAATTATAACAAACAGGGAAAATTTTTCTGGTGTCTTTTAAGATTTCAAAGACTGTAAGAGGGCCCATTAAAGCTAACCTCTTGCCAGCGGCGTTAGTAGGAATTAGTACCTGGGATGCATAAAGCATTTCCTTCTCTTTTGAGATCATCTGAGGAATAAGAACCGATTGACCTTGGTAGGTGCCAACCTTGCTTTCCATTATGGTTCCTATGTTCTTTCCTTTCTTTTTGGAAGCTTTTTTCAGTTGAGATGAAGTTGAAGAAGACATTGTTGGAAGAATGTTGGAAGTTTAGGGTTTCGGTGAGAAAAGAGGAAGAAAAGATTCAGAATGTGGGAAGAAAAGAAAAGACTAAGTTGATGGGTTTTTATAGTGTGGAAGTTTAAACATCCACTGAGTAAGATTGTGATACGTGGTAGTCGTGGGTTGGTTTTAGAAGGAGGTGGCGTAAAGTTAATATTGGTAATAGGCGTGATTAAATGATAATCATTGTTTTTGTAACTGCACCATGCTGTGAAATGGTTCAAGGTAGTTAAGGAATCTGAAAAGCGTCATGATTGACGTGACTGGAGTCATATGCAATAAATGTTACGATGATTCGAAGGTCGCATCAAAATCTTGTGTATATGTTTAAAATAAGTATTTCTCAAAGGAATCGAAATACATATTTTAAAGGGGCATTTTGTTGGCTGAAGATTTTGATGATATTGTTCGAAGCAAAGCAAGTTGGACGTTTCGATTGGAATAAAGCAAGATGTCATGTTTCGAAATGGTAGAAGCAGTGCTTCGAATGGGCATATCAAAGCTTGGAGCTTCGAGTGACAGTTATGAGGATATATTAAAAGAAGTCTCGAAATGATAACAAGGCTGTGTCCAAGAAATGCGTTCGAAGCGAAGAAGTGCCAAAACATTTGAAATTCAAATGCAAGCAGGATGATTTGAAATTTAAAATATATGCGCTGGAGCATTCGAAGACGCGTGGAAGCTAGACAGAGGCATTGCTCTGCATGTTCTGAACGTGGCAGAATCTTATAGCAATATCGTTATGGTCGAAGTAGTATAAATAGAAGTCTTAGCATTAGGATTTCGTGTGTCATATCTATTGTACAAAAAACTCAGTAAACATTCAAAATACCATATGGCTAGGGAAACAAATGCACGAGCAATGTACGTATGATAACACCAAGTGTTTATGATTTAATAAAACTCTTTATCATTTCCAGTATTTTCCTCTATCTTCATGTCAATACCATTCAAAAGCCTTTGCATTAAAACATTTTCATTCGAAATCTTTTTACTGATGCCTTACATTTAAATGCTTTCTTTCCATTTCAAATACTTTACATTTCAGAAACTTCTGTATATTTCATGCCTTTATCTTCAAGCTTTTATCATTCGAACACATTTTTTCACTTAAAGTCATTTTACTGTTTTCTTGCATTTTAACGCTTTCTTCATATTTCAAATCTTTTACATTCCAGAGAATATTTTACATTACATGTTTTTATGCTTCGAAGTCATTTACTTGTCTTTTCTACAGTTTTATATGTCTTTACAATTGAACTTTATTCATGCAATTTAGTTTCGCGCGCATTTACTTGATCATGTTATTAGATCTTTAATAAGAGTAATCGAAGTAAGTTAAACACCTACACAACATTCTAAATACCAACCATGAATACCAGTTCTATAATGAGAGTTATCCAAATGACCAATACATCCTAGGATCAATCTAGTCGATCCTGCGAGTTACCAGAGAGATTGAATAACAGTCATTAAGATTATTCGATAGTTTGGAGGACTAGCGGTTGTTTACCAGAAATCACTGTAAACACCGCCACCACTGAGTACAATCTTCGTTCTCGCCGCTCCCTTTCAGAATCGCAAGAAATTGTAAAGTTCCAAAAAGGTATGGATTCTTCATCTTCCTCATAACATATTTCTCTACATCTAATGGAATGGAGTAGTCAAAATAAAACGCATAAACAAGATAAAAATCAGTGAAATCATAACACAAAAATCTTACCCTTTTTTTTCAAGAAAATCGTTAGATTCTGGTTAGGGAGGCGAGAATGGATATACTTCGGCAACCGAGAGTTGGGGGGGGGGGGGGGGGGGGAGATCAGACGAACCGATTTCGTCGCTTTTAGGGCAATCCGAACTTAGGGTTTTCAAAAAACACAAATCATGGTGAGACAAAGAGGTCAAAAGCGATTTGTTCGCGAAATGAGGAAGGAGATTTAGAGATGAACAGAGATGAAAGGACGATACAAGGATGAGCGAAAGAGGTGAAGAGCGGCAGCACTGTGAACAAAGGGTTTCAGAACCCTAATTTCATCCTTTGTCCCTTAATCAACAATTAAACAGAGTTAGAAGGTTGGGCTTGTCTGTTTTGTATTTCCCTAAGCCCATTACGCCTTTACTGATACACCCCCCTTGGCCTGTTTTTTTTTAATATTACAGCAGAACAATATTTCTGTTTGGGCCTCATTTTCAAGTCCTTTAAGCCCACTGTGTTTTTAGTTTAAATTGTTTTCTTTTACATTTTTTTTGTTATACAATTACTAATATAACTTAAGATTTTACTTTTAATTTGATTTAGTTTTCTTTTATAATTAATTTTTATCATTTTCTATTTTTAATAAATTTGTTTTAGATTTAATTTTGCATATAATAAAACACCAACAAAAAAAATAATAATAAGACTTAGTTTTGTCATTTCTTTAATTTATTTTGTCAATTTACATAATTAATAAAAATACAAAAAGATAAAGATTTTAATTTAATCAATTATTTTTTAGAATAGGTTTTACCTTTCTATTTTCAATGTAAATACTTAACATTTCATATTTTGTTGCTTTTTATTTTCATGGATTATCATAGCTTTAATTAAATCGCACAAAATTCGATTTGGTTGTATTGTTTGATATTTGGACCTTCCTATCTCATTTAATTCATCCCCATTTGTAAAAATTGTACCCTCATTCCTGAATATTTTGTAATAGCGTAGAATTTCAATTCCTGCAATTTACTGTTTTCCATACTGTATAGTAATTAAGCGTGTATGGCAAGATTAAAAAAAAATCAATCGCTAGATGACCTAATCAAAGAATAAAATAACTTGAAACCAACACACTTTTTCACACGCGCACCTCTAGGGTAACCTCGCTCGTTGCCTCGGAAATACAATCATGTCCCTCGAATATGGGATGCTCTAGCAATGACCCTTCGATAAAAAAGATCGTAGTCCCTCGACGACCCTCGATGTTGCCTTCGATTGAAACGATCTCGTCCCTTACAAAAATTGCTAAAGCGTCTCACAAGTTGCCTTCAATGATTGTAAAATTGACCTGCGTCTGTCCCTTCATATCCAACAATGGGGTTTCTTACCAAATCAATAGTAAGATAGCACCATTAAAAGGAGGAAGAAAAGAACAACCTAAGACCTTTCGAGTAGATAGATTCGCTCTTAGTTACTCGCTTGCTCACGACAAAAACTTTTACACCTACACTTACATTTCAAAATATTTTCAAAAAAGACAAAAACGTTTTGTATACGTTCTTATAGAGACGAGAACCATTGCAAAACCTCTTTTTAAAACACTTTCCAAAGCACGACACACAAACACATCTTTGAACCACTTTTCAAAATAAAACTTTGTATACGTTCTTATAGAGACGAGAACCATTACAAAGAGATTTTTTTCAAAATACTTTCAAAGTCCACACCACAAGCACACTATCAAATGAAAGCAAGTGATCTAAACGAGTAACTAAGAGCCCATGGAAAACCATGGATGAAAAGGGTGCTAATACCTTCCCTTTTCATAATCTACCCCCCGAACCCGAGAAAATCTCGAAAGGTCTTTCCTGTGCTTTTTTACCTTTCCTTTTAGATAAAAGAAAAGTCGATGGCGACTCTTGCTAACTGCACAAGTGCGATCGAAATGCAAACATCAAGTCAGTTCTCCCACCGTATCACAGAACTGGCGACTCTGCTGGGGATTTTAATAAAAAGTGGGGTTACCTTAGGGTTAGATCACTTTTACTCGCTTTTATTATTTGATTTGTGTGCTTTATATTCGGTTCTTTGTATTATCCTTGCTTTGATCCTCCACCCGGATTTAGGGCACCTTTTAGGTAAATAGCAATAGATTGTGGAGACTGTACGACGTAGACCGATATGGTTGAGACAATGGCTATGTTAGTGTGACGCATTTGTGGGTACCGGTATCCCTCGTGGTGAATCGAGGAGAATACGGGGCCGTTGAGTGGCTTCGCGAAGCACTGATTAACCTTATAACCCTAATTGAACAAACTTGGCCATTAGGACGTAGTGAGGTAACCGGTTTCGGTGTAAAGCTGAAAATTAGTTGACACTCGATACTACACTCATTAAGGCTAGACTTTTGGGATATCTCGGCTGCAAGAAAAGATTGATTGTGCTGAGACAATGCCTAAAAGAAAGGACGGTGATATTGAGATCCTTTAGAACCCGATCATTATTTCTAGGACAGGTTGAGCCAACTAAAACTTCAAGAGGGTACTTACCTACAAACTCATGCAAGCCTGAAACATAGGGATCTGTTTGTTGTGTGTGTATATGTTTTCTTGTACATAAACATCATAAACATCATCAACATCATATGCATGCTCACTAACCATTTCAAGGATTTAGAAATTTATATTTGTTTTTGTTTTGTAGGATATGAATTCTCTCCGAAGAAACACCATCCGAATCAGCTTTGTAAAAGCACATCCTCAACTTCAAGAGCTAGCTTCAAGAGTTCCTGGGGATTCTCCTTTTACCAAGAAGTATGGTCGACTCCTCATTTTGGCTACATCCAACTTCCAAGAAGAGATGATGTGTGTACTATTCCAATTCTTTGATCCCGTACATCATTGTTTCACTTTTCCAGACTATCAGTTGGTACCAACATTGGAAGAGTTCTCTATACTCTTAGGGGTGCCCGTGCTTAGTCAGATACCATTCACCGGTCTAGAAGGGATTCCAAAACCTGAAGTCATCGCCGAAGCTTTACATGTGAAGAGGGCCGACGTCACAGCCAATTTGGAGACAAGAAGTGGGGTTAAAGGATTTTTAGCTAAGTTTCTGTTGGAAAAAGCTCGTTCATTTTGGGATGACATGGATTTCCAAGCTTTCGAAGACGTGTTAGCTCTCCTCATTTATGGTTTGGTTATGTTTCCTAATTCGGACCAATTCATAGATGTTAAAGACATCAAAGTCTTTCTCACTCGTAATCCTATACCCACCTTGTTAGGAGACATCTTGCATTGCCTTCATACCCGTACCATGAAGAAAAGAGGTACCCTTTGTGTTGTATTCCCCTACTCGCTAAGTGGTTCACTTCACACCTGCCTCAGTCAGCATTGAAGAACGAGCAAATATTGACTTGGTCTCAAAGGATGATGTCTCTCACCCACTCTGATATCCGTTGGTGCTCAAGATCTTTGGAAGATATCTCTATCATTGACCGCTGTGGTGAGTTCCCTAATGTACCTCTGCTAGGTATTAGGGGAGGTATCACCTACAACCCGTGTTTAGCTCTTCGACAATTTGGGTATGCCCGAAGAGACGACCCTCATGAGATGCTCGTCCGAGGTCTGGTTTTCGACTACGACAAAGAAGACCAAGGTTACCGCCAGAGGTTTACACGTGCTTGGGGAATGGTGAACAAAGTGGACAGTAGGACTTTGGGACATAAAAACTCTATCCCTCTCGAGCCTTACCTTAAGTGGGTACGAGCTCGTTCCCAGAGTCTCTTAATGCCTTACCCTTCCATCCTTCCTGTCATCATTGAGCCTGTTATTGAAGGAGACGTCCCATACACCATTCTTCATCCTGACATGCCTACCTCTCTCGAAGACCTACAGAAAGCTTGGATTCAGTTGAAGGAAGAGCGAGACACCTTTGAAACCCAGTACTACGCCAGTGAGAAGAAAGTTCTGGAGCTCACCAAACTCCTTCATGAAGAGAAGAATTTGAATACCTACATTGCTCCAAAAAGGATGCGTTCGGTCTTTTTATCTTAGGAGTTTTTGCTGTATTTTGTTTCTTTCTTTGTAAGCCCGAGGAGGCATGATGTATTCCAACTTGGTTTTATTTAATATGACGTGTGTTCCTTTTGGTTTGAACAAATTAAAATCTTTTAAATTTCCTTGAAATCATTTGCATATTGCATCTTCATTCATCATAACATCATACAGGTTTCTCATAACAGGTCGCCTTATCCTTCTACTGTTTATTTTAGTGAGATGGATGTTGAACAGACTGTGAAAGATCTTCAGGCACAGAATGCCCAGTTTCAACAAATGCTCATGGCTCTGACAAAAGGGCAAGAGGAGTTGAAGACTTTGCTATCCAAAGAGAAGAAGAAGAAGACGAAGAAACCAACCGGGGTTGTGATTATAGGAAGAAGGTTTAAAGGAAATACCAGGCGAACCTTGGATTTTGCAACATCGTCGAGTGAAGGAGATAACCGAGGGGCCGAGACCCAGGAAGTGAACGACGACCCAGCATCCGAAGTAGAGGAAGAGCCTGATTACTCTGAGGAGCAATATCCTCCTGCTGATGATAAATACAAACAGCTAAAGGATCGTTTGAACACCATGGAGATTCAGAGAGTGCCCGGTTTGGATTTTGAAGAATTAGGACTCATCTCAGGGGTTGTCATCCCACAAAAATTCAAGGTTCCAACCTTCGCCAAGTATGATGATATCTCTTGCCCAAAGCTACATCTGAGGTCATATGTCAGAAAGATTCATCCCCACACGGCTGACAAAAATTTGTGGGTGCATTTCTTCCAGGAAAGCTTATCGGGGACTCAGTTGGATTGGTTCTACCAATTAGAAGGGTCCAATGTCTGTAATTGGGAAGAGTTGGCTGCCGCTTTCTACAAATAGTATCAGTACAATGCTGATTTGGCCCCGACTAAGACACAGTTACAGAGTATGTCTATGGGAACAAATGAGGGTTTCAAAACCTATGCTAAAAAATGGAGGGATCTCGCAGGAAGAGACCAGCCCCCTCTATCCGACTGAGAATTAGTGGATATGTTCCTTGTCACCTTGTCAGGTCCATTTTTCAATCACCTAATTGGGAGTTCTTCATCTGGGTTTACCGAATTAATCATGACTGGCGAAAGGGTGGAAGCCGGTATAAGAAGCGGGAAAATTCAGAAAGACGCATCTTCCTCTGCTGCTGTTAAAAAGCCCTTCACATGAAAGAAGGAAGTGTATGTTGTCTATACACAGAGGAATCAGGGAAGAACCGAGCACCGACCAACGGTAGGGGCCGTTATGATTCAAAATCCTGCATCAGACCAGCCGAGAAACAATCAGCCGAGACATAATCAGCAAAGGGTGGAAAGGCCAGTACGACAATTCACCAAGATTAACATGACTCCCGCTCAAGTCCTACCACATCTTCTGAAGTTGAATCTGGCCATGCTAAAAGAGGCCCCTAAAAATCCTAATACTGCATCTCCACACTACCATCCCAATGCTAGGTGTGCATACCATTCTGAAAGTCCAGGGCACGACACCGACAACTGTTGGGCTCTGAAGAACAAGATTCAAGACCTGATAGACGCAAAGGATGTTGAATTTGAAGCGCCTGAGAAAACGAATGTTATCTTCGCTCCGATGCCTAGGCATTGACACAATGCCAGTGCTATTGAGGAAGACTTATGTGTTGACACCTTGGATGAATTGTTGACTCCGCTCTCGACCATCAAGTTGAATTTGTTAAAGGCTGGGGTGTTCCCAGGTTGTGACAAAGATTTCCATGTCTGCCTATCTTCATCATTTGACTGCCCTCTATTAAAGAAAGGTATCCAACAATTGATTGATAACCAAGAAATCTTATTTGAGAAAGCTCATGTTTCTCCCATTCCAGTTCCAGAAGTTACAATAATAACCATATACGCCAATCCTTCCAGGATTCCTAAAAAACCCGTTAGGATTACATCTGCTCCAATGACTACTCCATTGAAGATAACAATGCCCGGGCCAACCCCATACAAATCAGATAAAACGGTACCATGGAACTATGGTGGAGAAATCTACTACCATGGTGTCAAACAGATTGAATCGACTGCCGAAGAAGAAAGCTCCGAAGAGGACAATTCCGACATCAGTAACATTGTCGGAACAAGCAAGGTTACCCGTAGTGGAAGAATCTTTTCTCTAGAGATTGCTCCTCCAACAGCAGTCTTTGGACCCGTGGCCATTCCGAAGATTACCTCTACACCAGTAATTGTACCTGCAAGAGTACCCACCGACAAAGACAATGCAATTCTTATCCCTACTTCCGCTGCTGAGAATAAGGGAAAGAACGCTCAAGAGGATCCTGTCCCGACGAAGGCTCAATCACTAGTTATTCCTGAGACATCCAAGAAGGAGATGGAAGAAATCCTGAGGATCATTAAAAAGAGTGATTATGATATGGTAGAACAACTGGGGAAGACCCCCTCCAAAATCTCTATGTTAGCATTGCTGTTGTGCTCTGAGGCGCATGCTAAAGCTTTGGTAAAATTCCTGAAGACGGCTCATGTACCGCAAGAGACGTCCGCGGATCAATTCCAAAAGTGTGTGGCCAGTCTGACAGCTGACAATGGCCTGGGTTTCTCTGATGCTGACTTAACCTCCAAAGGGAGAAAATACAACGATGCACTACATGTCTCGGTGGAGTGTAGGGGGACGACTCTAGCCCATGTCTTGGTTGATACTGGATCGTCTTTAAATGTCTTGCCGAAGAAAGCCCGGGATAAGTTGGATTGTGAGGGGCTGACTTTAAAACCCAGCAACATAATTGTGAGAGCATTCGACGACTCTAAAAGGATGGTCCATGGGGAGGTGGACATCCCGATCAAGGTGGGAACTCAGACCTTTAATTCAACATTCTACGTGATGGACATTCGTCCTTCCTACTCTTGTCTGTTGGGACGCCCCTGGATCTACAATGTCGGTGCTGTCACCTCCACTTTGCATCAGATGCCCAAGTACCCCGTCCAAGGGAAGATCATAATTGTCCATGGGGAGGAGGAGTATATGATTAGTCATCTGAATTCCTTCCGTTATGTGGAGTTAGACGGCGAGTTCATTTAGACCCCTTTCCAACATTTTGAAGAAGTCTCTCCTGAAATAGTGGCAACCAAGGCGGTATCCTCAACTCCTGTGATCACAAGACCTCTGTCTCGGATGTCCTCTCTCAAGGATGCAAAGGCAGCAGTAGAAGGAGGCGGATCCACCATCTGGGGACAGCTACCAGACATTCCCTACAAATCATACAAGTTCGGATTGGGGTTCACCTCAACTGCTCAGAAGGCCGTGCGCCACGCCCGTGCCAGAGGGCCACCTCTGAAGATCAGTCACCAGGGGGTTAATGCACTAGAGGATAGTAAAGAAGAGGGCAACTTAGAAGACTGGATATTTCCTACTGTCGGCGGAGGACTGTGCAACTGGGAAGCCAAAGACTTCATCCTGATAACTTTCATATCGCAGTAAATTACCTTTTACATTTCTGTTGGACTGTAATAATTCACAAACAATTCGTACTTTTTCAACCGTGTGTCTTACCCGAGGCACAATGGTCCATTTGTAAGGGTTCTTATTTCATTTTCATATGTCATTTCAATGAATCATGGACGCTTTTTTATATATAAACTTTTTGTGCTCATTGTCTTTCTTTTACATTTTGTTGTTTTAAGATGGCTATACCCTTACACACACCCACACTTACAAATGCAGGTACCCTTCCATTCCGGATCCCATGGGTAACGATACTGCTATAGCCTTCAGTGACTCTGAAGATCTGATCTACCAAGCTGAATACGAAGGTGAGGAAGATTGTGAGGTGCCAGGGAAATTGGCTAGACTTCTACAACAAGAGGAAAGGGCTATTCTGCCTCATGAGGAGTTGTTGGTTACAATCAACTTGGGCACTGAGGAAGACAGAAAGGAAATCAGAGTGGGTGCCAATCTAGAGCCGAGTGTCAAGGAGCGCCTAATTCAGCTGTTGCATGATTATGTTGAGATATTTGCCTGGTCATACAAAGACATGCCGGGACTCGATACAGACATTGTGGTACACCGTCTACCCACTAGAGAATACTGTCCACCAGTGAAACAAAAAGTCCGCCGCATGAGACCTGACATGTCAGAGAAGATCAAAGCAGAAGTTATGAAACAGTTCAATGCTGGATTTCTGGCTATTACTTCTTATCCTCAATGGGTTGCTAACATTGTTCCCGTGCCTAAAAAGGACGGCAAGGTGAGAATGTGCGTGGATTATAGAGACTTAAACAGGGCCAGCCCTAAAGATGATTTTCCACTTCCACACATCGACATCCTGGTTGACAATACAACCCAACACAAAGTATTTTCTTTTATGGACGGATTCTCAGGCTATAACCAGATCAAAATGGCACCTGAGGACATGGAGAAAACTACTTTTGTCACACAATGGGGTACGTTCTGCTACAAAGTGATTCCATTCGGACTGAAGAATGTCGGGGCAACCTATCAACGCGCCATGGTAGCTTAGTTTCATGATATGATACATCATGAGATAGAGGTCTACGTAGATGACATGATAGCCCGATCACAAACTGAAGAAGAACACCTTGATCACTTGCAAAAGCTGTTTGTCAGGTTGAAAGAATACAAGCTAAGATTGAATCCAAACAAGTGCAAATTCGGAGTCCGGTCCGGTAAGCTCTTAGGTTTCATTGTCAGCAACAAAGGCATCGAGGTTGATCCTACCAAAGTCAAAGCTATACAAGAAATGCCTGCTCCTCGCACTGAGAAGGAGGTCAGAGGTTTCTTGGGACACCTAAACTACATTGCTAGGTTCATTTCTCACCTAACATCTACTTGTGAACCAATCTTCAAGCTGTTGAAGAAAGATCAGGTAGTTAGATGGAATGATGACTGTCAAATTGCTTTCGATAAAATCAAGGAGTATTTACAAGAGCCTCCCGTCTTAATGCCACCAGTCGAAGGAAGACCGCTAATCATGTATCTGACCGTCCTAGAGAATTCAATGGGGTGCATACTGGGGCAGCATGACGAGTCTGGCCAAAAAGAGCATGTCATTTATTACCTTAGCAAAAAGTTTACCGACTGTGAAACAAGATATTCACTGCTCGAGAAAACTTGTTGCGCTTTGGTATGGGCTGCTCGCCGGCTAAGGCAGTACATGTTGACTCATACCACATTATTGATATCTAAGATGGATCTGATCAAATACATCTTCGAAAAGCCTACTTTGTCTGGGAGGATAGCTAGATGGCAGATGATCCTAACGGAATATGACATACAGTACACTACCCAAAAAGCTATAAAGGGCAGTGAGCTAGCTGATCATCTGGCCCATCAAGCTGTAGAAGATTATCAATCCATGAAGTTTGACTTCCCTGACGAAGACATCATGACATTGGACAATGTTGAAGAATTCAGACCATATGACGGACCTGAACAAGGATCTCGATGGACCCTGTACTTTGATGGTTCCTCCAATGTACTTGGCAACGGTATCGGTGGTGTACTTATATCTCCGGAAGGATGCCATACTCCTTTCACCGCCAGACTTTGCTTCAACTGTACGAACAACATGGCAGAGTATGAAGCATGCATCTTTGGACTCAAGGCTTCCATAGACTTGGGAATCAAATCTTTAGTTGTGTTTGGGGATTTAGCTTTGGTCATCAGTCATATCAAAGGAGAATGGGATACTAAGCATCCAAACCTCATCCCTTACAAAGAACATGTCTTGACATTGTTACCACATTTCGAGCAGATTACCTTCGAGCACTTCCCGCGAGAAGAAAATCAGCTAGCAGATGCTCTAGCTACAATGTCATCTATGTTTAAACTTAATTGGGATAACGAGGCTCCCCAGATCACCATTGAACGGATAGACGAACCAGCGCACTGTCACGAGATTAATACCGAAGAAGTAATGGACCAACCTTGGTTTCATGAAGTCAAAAGGTATCTCAAGGCTTAAGAATACCCAGAAGGAGCTTCAGTCAATGACAAAATGTTCTTAAGGAGATTCTCCGCTAAGTTTTTCCTAATTAATGGCATCCTGTACAAACGCAATCATGATTCTATTCTGCTCTGTTGTGTGGATAAGATTGAAGCTGAAAAGATCATGGCTGAATTGCATGAAGGTACCTTTGGCACTCACTCTAGCGGGCATATGATGGCAAAAAAGATTCTACGGGCAGGCTATTACTGGTCTACCATGGAAGCAGACTGCTATCAACACTCCCGGACTTTCCATAAATGTCAAATCTCTGCAGACAAGGTGCACGTGCCTCCAGTTCCTCTAAATGTCCTAACAGCTTCTTGGCCCTTCGCTATGTGGGGAATCGACATGATTGGGGAGATCAAGCCTACAACATCCAATGGACATCGCTTCATTCTGGTGGCCATTGATTATTTTACAAAGTGGGTCGAAGCAGCTTCCTTCGCATCCATTACTAAGAATGTTGTTGCCCGCTTCATTAAGCAGAACCTTATCTGTCGGTACGGTATCCCCGAAAGGATCATCACTGATAACGGTACAAACCTTAACAATACTATGATCACTGCTTTGTGCGAGCAGTTCAAGATTCAACATCACAATTCATCTCCCTATCGGCCAAAGATGAATGGTGCAGTCGAAGTTGCGAACAAAAACATCAAAAAGATCATACAAAAAATGACATTCACCTACAAGAACTGGCATGAGATGCTACCGTTTGCTCTCCACGGGTACCGTACCACGGCTCGCACATCAACTGGGGAAACACCCTACTCTTTGGTATATGGCATGGAGGTTGTTCTACCTATTGAGGTTCAGATCCCCTCTTTGACAATCATGAAGGATGCAGGTTTGAGTGAAGACGATTGGATTCAAACCCGACTTGATCAGTTGAACTTAATTGACGAGAAGAAACTTACTGCTGTTTGCCATGGTCAGACGTATCAAAAGCGGATGATCAAGGCTTTCAACAAGAAAGTCAGTCGCCAGGTCTATCAAGTTGGAGATCTAGTGATCAAGCGCATCATCTTACCACAAAGTGACCCCAGGGGAAAATGGACTCCTACCTATGAAGGACCATTTGTAATCAAGAACATCTTTTCTGGTGGGGCAATGATCTTAACCACCATGGACAGTGACGATCTGCCGCACCCTGCGAATGCAGACATAGTCAAAAGATACTATGCATAAGAGACCCGCTAGGTTGACACACCTAGGCAAAACAAGGGCATCCCAGCGAACCAAAAGGTTCGGGCAAAAATTAGGGATAAAACAAAAGGAATTTGTACACCCGGCAAGTTGAAAACCTGAAAGGGCGACTTGGGCAAAAAAGGGTTTCCCGGTGGACTGAAAACCCGAAAGGGCGGTCCAGGCAAAAAATAGGGAATTAAAGCGTATGACTATGTCTCGTCGGATCACTTTAAGGACAATCTCTTCACGAACCAACTCGGAGCTTCTGATCAATTCAATCATCTTTGGACGGAGCAACAAATGGACAAGATATTCAGAAATACAGAGGCTATAGCAGAATGGGAACCCCATGGGATTATTACACATATCTATCTTTCTTTGTAAATTTTTTCTTATTTATGACACCATCCTCTTACTAGGATGTCTGTCTCCTTTGTACAAAATACTTATTCAAAGTAAATACAAAGATATCTCTTTAAAGTGCAAAAAACCATTTGTCTTTTTTCTTTTACACTTGTGTTTTTATTTGCAAAAAACGTCCAATGATTCATTAATGAACATATGCATTTGAACATAATTACTGTTTACAAATAAACAGGATGAAAAAGAGCAATTACTAACAGATGGAAAGATTAGGAAAACGTCTTTAGGCTATTCCATGAGCAATCCCTACAACACGTCATTAAGATCCCCAGCGGAGCCAAAACTTTGAACTACAGATCCCCAACGGAGCTGAGACTACCAACTACAGATCCCCAGCAGAGCCAAAACATTGAACTACAGATCCCCAACGGAGCCAAAACTTTGAACTACAGATCCCCAACGGAGCTGAGACTACCAACTACCAATCCCCAGCGGAGCCGAAACTTCAAACTATAAACCCACAGCGGAAATTATCCAGTTTCTCCAGATTCCCCAGCAAGTTGTCTTGAAGCCTGAAAATCAACCAGATAACAGTTAACTTTTGTTTCTCCCCAACCTAGGTTAACTCCCCAGTAGAGTGGCAGACGACCGAAGCTCCTGAACTTTTTCCAAACAGGAATAAGGTTTTCCCCACAGAGTTTTTTATTGCTCCTCGACAGAACAAAGACTCCCGTCAATAATCCCCAGTAGAAGTCATTAAAATTCTCTGGATTCCCCAAGCAGATTCCTCAAGAAGTATATGGCACTACTCTCACAACGGAATCCTCAGCAGGATTTATTTTCCTCAGCAGCAGTCATTTTCCTCAGCAATACATCAAATCAGCTTACATGCGCATGCATTACATCCATATATCATAAACATTGATAAAGTACATATATTGCATCATACATTTCATGCAACATAACTTTGTGCTTCAGCTAACATTTTACCCTTTTCAGGATAAGATTAACAGCTACCATTAACGATGTTCAAAGATTCTAGATACAGTTCAGATACACTCCAGACACGTAAGTTATTCTGTTACTCATTCAGATTTCAATTTCAAGATACAGTATAGATACACTCCAGACACGGAAGTCATTTTGTCACTCATTGAGATTTCAACTTCAGATACAGTTTAGATATGCTCCAGGCACGAAAGTCATTTTGTCACTCATTCAGATCTCAACTTCAGATACAATTCAGATATGCTCCAGACACGGAAGTTATTCTGTTACTCATTCAAATTTCAATTTCAAAATACAGTACAGATACACTCCAGACACGGAAGTTATTCTGTTACTCATTCAGATTTTAATTTCAAGATACAGTCCAGATACGCTCCAGACACGGAAGCCATTCTGTTGCTTATTCAGGTTCATCCTTCAGATATAGTCCAGATACACTCCAGACGCGGAAGTCATTCTGTCACTCATTCAGATTTCAATTTCAAGATACAGTCCAGATATGCTCCAGACAAGGTTGCCATTCTGTCACTCATTCAGATTTCAATTTCAAGATACAATCCAGATATGTTCCAGACACGGTTGCCATTCTGTCACTCATTCAGATTTCAATTTCAAGATACAGTCCAAATATGCTCCATACACGGTTGCCATTCTGTCACTCATTATGATTTCAATTTCAAGATACAGTCCAGATATGCTCTAGACATGGTTGCCATTCTGTCACTCATTTAGATTTCAATTTCAAGATACAATCCAGATACGCTCCAGACACGGTTGTCGTTCTGTCACTCATTCAGATTTCAATTTCAAGATACAGTTCAGATACGCTCCAGACACGAAATCCATTCTATTAATTATTCAGATTCAAGTACATATACAGTTCAGATACGTTCCAAATACGGACACCATTCTGATGTTTATTCTTTTGATCTACAACAAATATTCTTGGATGGCATCTACAAGCCCATCTCCAACAAGATTATAACACCTCTCCGAATGGCATCTTTAAGCCCATTCCCTCAATTACACCTTTGTCGAGTGAAAATTTATGGGCACTCTAGTGTCCAATCATCTTTTACCTTCGAGTCACGAATGACAAAACTCGCCAATCTAACTCTTCAGGTTCAAGAAGATTAAACAGGGGCAGCTGTTGTACCCCAAAATTTTCCCTCCCATTTTTCATAGAAGACACAACCCTAGGGTTTCTCAGATAATCAAGTTGGCTCAGAAATCGACCAGACAAATTCTCTTCTGTGGCAGTAAACCAGCAATTAGGGTTTTTGCAATTCTCAAAAGAAAATGATTTCTCAGAAATTCAATTGGTTTTCACAGGTCTTCATGCCTCCTCAAGTTTACTGAAAAGGTTAATGTTTGTTCTCAGAGCATGGTTTGTTGGGGACAAGAGATGGAGTTTAAGACTGTCATTTGGGACGACCATGATTTTGATCCAGGTTAACCAGATGATTTGCGTCTTTTAAAACATTTGCGTGGTTAGGAAATGGAATATACAGTGCGTGCTTGTTTGAAATGCAGTTACAGAATTATTGGGATTACTTGGAATTTGAGTTACCAGACTGGAACATTTTACTTCAAATATCTTGATTGGGCATTTCAAAAATCAAATAGGATGCGAGGAGAAATTACAAGTTATTGTTGGTAAAGAATTTCAAGTGACAACATAATATTTCATGTTATAACTCAAGGTTTTTTCCAATTTCAAACGTTGTTACAAAACAATTTATTATTTTAAATACTTTAGGTTTTACAACTTATCGTATTTGAAAATGAATTAGTACAACTATTGGATACAGTACAAGAATGATTTTCTCTGAATTACAAAGAAAATCCAAACAAATGTTTGGCCTAGGAGAACTAATCTATGCCTAAGTTTGACTGAAGTTCTTTTGCCATCTCCAAAGACCTCCATGCTTGCCACAAATTTCTTGCCTTCCTTGCTTTGTCATATCCATTGTGCTCACATGAAAACAAAAGAAAGAAAAATAGTTAGTACAAATTATTTGGGCATGAGCAAGAATTTTCCAAAAAAAAGGTATTCATCATTAAGGTTTGCAAGAATGGAATCAGAATGCCATTTTTCATCACAATTTTATTTTTCTATTTTGCAAATCACAAGAAGGTTATCCTTCTTGGTTCTCAAAAAGAAGAAACAAAAATACCACAAAGCTGTCCAAACAAGCAAATGCAAAACTGAATCAAACAGAATGCAACAAACTAACCAAACAGAATGCTACAAAGCTGTCCAAGCAAACAACAAAACTGAAGCAAACAACAAAACTAAACCAAACAGCAGCACAACAAACAGCAAAAACGAGGCAGCAACATAGCAAGTAAGAAAACAGCATCAACAAAAGCTAAAGCAGTGCGGCAGCATGGCAAATAAAGCAAATAGCTAAGTCAAATAACAAATCTTGCTCATAAAGTCATCATTTTCCATTTTCCTTTGCAAACCTTTCAGAATTGGAAAAAAGGGGCAAAAAGCAATTTGCTTTCCTATTGTCATTGAGAGAGAAGAGAGGAAAGAAGTTACCTAGGATATTGGAATACACAACCTTGTTGCCCTGCCTGTCACAAGTTGCATAGAAGTTGCTAGAAAACAAAACTGCCACCAAAAAGCCATAAGGATAATATGTTAAAATATTTAATATTGTTGGTTTCCCACCATTTTGAATATGAATTCAACAGAAGCAACACCAATATAACAGTAAACAAAATTCTCAAGCAAAAAAGAGAGAAACATTATCAAACTCAAAAACTTGAAACAAGTCTCCAACTTTCAAAAAACCCGTCAAACTTAAAAAACCTCCAAAAACCAAAAGTCTCAAATTTGAACCATCATCAAACAGAATCATCATCAAATACAAAAAAACTGTCAAGCTCATCAAACCTGATCTAAAACCAAAAACAGAGTCAACTATCAACAAACTCAACAAAACCTATTAACTCCCAAAAACAGAACACAAGTCTCAAGCTTCAAGCTTGCAGAACCACCATCAAAACTGACAAATCTGTCAAACATTCAAAGCCAAATAGCCAAAACCTGAGACAAGTCTCAAGTTCAAAAATCTGTCAAACCTGCTAAGCCTTCATCAGAAAAACAAGAAAAACTGTTAACCATTTGAACCAACAACCCTCATCACACCAAAAAACACAGTAACCCTCACGAAAGTCTCAGCAACCATCATCAAATCAAAACCATCAGCAAACATCATCAAACCAAAAAACATATCAATTAAAAAAAACACAGTGACCAACCATAACCAAAAGCCTCCAAAAGCCACAAATCTTAAACACAGTCACCATCTTCAAGCTCACAAAACTAAAACCATCATCAAAAATCAATAAATACCAGTAATCATCAAAACCCAGAAAAACAGAAAAAAGCATCAAAGCCTCATCAAGTAACAACCAACATCCTCATTGTTCAACAAAGAAAATAGAATAAAGTTACCAAAAAAATCACGCTTTCATCCTCATCTCCTCCCCTCGTACAACTTCTGCCACCACTGAGTACAATCTTCATTCTCGCCGCTCCCTTTCAGAATCACAAGAAACTGTAAAGTTCCAAACAAAGAGGTCAAGAGCGATTTGTTCACGAAATGAGGAAGGAGATTTAGGGATGAACAAAGATGAAAGGACGATACAGGGATGAGCGAAAGAGGTGAAGAGCGGTGACACTATGAACAAAGGGTTTCAGAACCCTAATTTCATCCTTTGTCCCTTAATTAATAATAAAACAGAGTTAGAAGGTTGGGCTTATCTGTTTTGTATTTCCCTAAGCCCATTACGCCTTTACTGATACACCCCCCCCATTGGCCTGTTTTTTTAATGTTACAGCAGAACAATATTTCTGTTTGGGCCTCATTTTCAAGTCCTTTAAGCCGCATTTTTAGTTTAAATTGTTTTCTTTTACATTTTTATTTATTATACAATTACTAATATAACTTAAGATTTTACTTTTAATTTGATTTAGTTTTCTTTTATAATTAATTTTTATCATTTTCTATTTTTAATAAATTTGTTTTAGGTTTAATTTTGCATATAATAAAACACCAACAAAAAAAATAATAATAAGACTTAGTTTTGTCATTTCTTTAATTTATTTTGTCAATTTACATAATTAATAAAAATACAAAAAGATAAAGATTTTAATTTAATCAATTATTTTTTAGAATAGGTTTTACCTTTCTCTTTTCAATGTAAATACTTAACATTTCATATTTTGTTGCTTTTTATTTTCATGGATTATCATAGCTTTAATTAAATCGCACAAAATTTGATTTGGTTGTATTGTTTGATATTTGGACCTTCCTATCTCATTTGATTCATCCCCATTTGTAAAAATTGTACCCCCATTCCCGAATATTTTGTAATAGCGTAGAATTTCAATTCCCGCAATTTATTGCTTTCCATACTGTATAGTAATTAGGCGTGTATCGCAAGATTAAAAAAAAATCAATCGCTAGATGACCTAATCAAAGAATAAAATAACTTGAAACCAACACACCTTTTCACACGCGCACCTCTAGGGTAACCTCGCTCGTTGCCTCGGAAATACAATCATGTCCCTCGAATATGGGACGCTCTAGCAATGACCCTTCGATAAAAAAGATTGTAGTCCCTCGATGACCCTCGATGTTGCCTTCGATTGAAACGATCTCGTCCCTTACAAAAATTGCTAAAGTGTCTCACAAGTTGCTTTCAATGATGGTAAAATTGACCGGCGTCTGTCCCTTCACATCCAACGATGGGGTTTCTTACCAAATCAATGGTAAGATAGCACCATTAAAAGGAGGAAGAAAAAAACAACTTAAGACCTTTCGAGTAGATAGATTCACTCTTAGTTACTCGCTTGCTCACGACAAAAACTTTCACACCTACACTTCCATTTCAAAATATTTTCTAAAAAGACAAAAACGTTTTGTATACGTTCTTATAGAGACGAGAACCATTGCAAAACCTCTTTTTAAAACACTTTCTAAAGCACGACACACAAACACATCTTTGAACCACTTTTCGAAACAAAACTTTGTATACGTTCTTATAGAGACGAGAACCATTACAAAGAGATTTTTTTCAAAATACTTTCAAAGTCCACACCACAAGCACACTATCAAATGAAAGCAAGTGATCTAAATGAGTAACTAAGAGCCCATGGAAAACCATGGATGAAAAGGGTGCTAATACCTTCCCTTTTCATAATCTACCCCCCAAACCCGAGAAAATCTCGAAAGGTCTTTCCTGTGCTTTTTTACCTTTCCTTTTGGATAAAGGAAAAGTCGGTGGCGACTCTTGCTAACCGCACAAGTGCGATCGAAACGCAAACATCAAGTCAGTTCTCCCACCGTATCACACTGTTGGACATAAAGGTAGAGAAAAACATAAGAAATGAGGGTTTGAATTGTGTTTTAAGAAAATACCACCATTTAGAAAATTATTTAATTGAACTATGAAAGAATATAGAATGCAATAAATATAAAGAGACACATTCAGTTATCTAGGTTCATCGTTAACTAGGTTACTCCTATCCACCCTCCTCAGGTGATTTTGCCTTCAACAAGGACTCAATCCACTATAGCCAAACTGATTACAGATGCAAGGGCAACCCGCCAGTGACTAACAATCAAACAATGATCAACAACCATTGACCCCTTAAGAAATCAGACCTACCTGATCTTTCTTAACAGGATTTCACAATGACCCACAACCATTGTCATCTTGAGTCTCCTGACAAACACTAGCCACTCAAGGAACAACACAATAATACGTTTAGTGATCTCCAGGAGATATAACGATCATTGACCCTATCAGAAATCTGATCAACTTGATCTTTCTATGAGGGATTTCTCGCAATGATCCTCAGCCAGTGATCTCTTAAGAATTCTGACCTTCTTGGTCCCCTAAGAGATCTAGCAATCATTGACTCCATAAGGTTTTTGACCAAACTGGTCTCTTAGAATATGATTTCATCTATGATGACCGCAATCAACGTCTTCTCAAGTCTTCTGATCTTCACTCGATCACTTGAGGAACCAACCAATTCTAAACAGAATTGTTTTTCTGGAGATTACATGAGTGTTTCTTATCAAGCAGATTACTCCTAATTTAAGTATATATTGTTTGACACGATTCTGAGCAACAACTCTTGTGTACAAGTTTCTACAAAGATGAATATAATCTAAGTTAAGTGCGGCATCTTGTATTCTTCTTCTCTTCATCTTCTTTGTTAAGCAAGCTATGCGCAACAACTTCTTGCTTCTTCATAATTCTTCCAAAATTTATATGATTGATAATTTGAATAACATCTTGTAGAATTCTTTTTCTTCATTTTCTTTCTTCATTAAGCGATATATGAGCAAAAACTCCTTGCTTATTCATTTCATCTTATTTGGTTAGCTAGTGTAACAGCTCCAAACAGCGTTTGCTTCCATGGCTTTTCAACAACTTTTCTCCATTTCATATTTCTCCTTTTATAGGCTTCAAATGAAAGAGTCGTTGTAAGGATAGAAAGGTACTTTCTCCTTCCAACAGTTGATTCCAAATGGATATATTCAAGAGAGGTTTGGAACAGTACAAAATGTCACTTTCCTATACCTATTGCTTGCAGTAGACAACATACGTCAGTGGGAAAATAACTTCTTTGAATATTATTATCATTGTACTATTTTCTTCTTGACTAAGTTTCTTGATATTTATCTTCTGATGATGTACTTTCTATTCTAAAGTATTAATATTGGAAGAGATTAATCACTTGTCTTCGTTCTTCTGATGACTAACTGATGAGTAGTTTAGAAACTACTTTGTTGTTGTAGCGCAAGAACACCAGAGTGGTTAGAACAAAATCTTGTCTTCAGAATTATGGGCAACAACCTATCTGAAACACAAAGCTTTTCTTTTGATCTAGAACTACTCTTAAAGGAATATTTCTTTTCTGATTTGAGAGATGAGGATTCTGTTGAGAAGATGTCTCATTTTAGATACTTTCAATAGTAGATTCTTGTTTTCAGAATGATCGACAGTAGCCTATTTGAGAAACAAGTCTTGTGGTTGTAGGTGAAGGATTTTCTGATGATGATATGAAAATCTTTTCTAATGATGGATCTTGAAATCAGATATTGACAATAACCTATCTGATTCTCAAGTCATTGAATTCTTGAGCTTTGATTCTTTTATTCTTGATAGATAGATTCTGATTGAGGAGTTATAATGATCCAAAAGATTCATTTTTATTATAGAGTGACGACCTTTCAGATATTTGAATATCGTCTTCAGATATACAAGAAACATCTTATCTACAAGCAACAACTTATCTGATGAACAACTTCTTTGAGTGAAAATCTTATGATCTACTTCATCTTGACCTTGTCTTGATACCTTGATAATTAGCTTTTCTAAGCTACATATCTGATGTTTGAGTTCTAAAGAAATAACTTTTATCAGTACATCTGATTTTGATGTCAAATTCCTTTGTTTATGATCTTTAGAAATATGTTCTTTGGATTGAGCTGAAAGCACAACTTATGTCATCTACATCTTGTTGTCTGATCATGATCTCTTAATCTTTAGATTGATTCCCTTTTTGATGAACATTCAACATTCCTTAGAACTACTGATGTTTCTGTAGAAATTGTCATAATATTTCTTCTGTTGAGTGCAATGGTCTTTCTGATGATATTTATCTTCTGACGAATATTTATCTTCTGACGAATATTTCTTCTGTTGAGTATATTAGCTTGAGAATATATCATCCGTTGATCTTGTCTTCTGATGGAATTTGAGACGTTGATTAGATATGAGTCCATAAGATTTTTCTTTCTTTGATCCTTTCTCCTGATGGAATACTTTTGATGTTGAATGAAGGTGCACATTCCAAGAACTCTCAGAGTCTTCAGAATCTTGACTTTGTCTTCAAAAATATGAGCAACAACTCTTCTGATGAGAAAATCTTGTCTTTTGACCTTGGAGTAGAATCTTTCTCCTTATGTGTTCAGAATCTTGACTTCGTCTTTAGAATCCAACCAGCAACTCTTCTAATGAACAAATATTGACTTATGATCTTCTGCATTTGAAGCTTGTTTCTTGTGAAGTCTTGATAGCATCTTATCAGAAACTTTTTCTTCTTGGAAACTCATTGAGATTCTTTTCTTGTCGAACATTCAACATTCCATAGAACTACTGATGTTACATTAGAAAAAGAACTCAATGGTTTTTCTTCTGAGTGATAAAGTGATTCTGATGATATCTTGATTAAGACTATCCAGAATTCTAATAATGTATCTGCACACTCAATGAAACCATTAGAACTAAAATTGTTCTTCATAAAATATATGCTTATTATCATCAAAACTCAGAGATTAAACACAGATCAAAATCTTGTTCTTACAATCTCCCCCTTTTTAATGATGACAAAACCATGTATTTTGGTGAAACAATTTTACAGGGTTAAATCATAAACAAAGTAAAGTAATAGTTTAGAAAACTCCCCCTGGGATAAACAATCTCCCCCTGAATCATAAACTTATGATCTTTCAGAGCTTAAGGAGCAATGTTATCCTTTTTGAATCTGATCTTTCGTTATTGATTTTCCTTTAAGCTTACCAGATTATATATGCTTTCTCATAACATTAGAAACAATGGTCGTTCTTTATCAGAACTTGATTTATCAAAGTGAATGCAATGTTTCATTCGCTATGCTCTTATAGCAGTTATGCACATTCTAAGTAATTTTACAGTTTATATCATGTTCGAATGTCATGTAACTCATAGGGTTAGAGAATTGTTATTAATAAAAATCAATATTCTTTCTCCCCCTTTTTGTCATAATAAAAAAGGTAAAAGAAGTACTTAATTTATTTTTGAATTATTTTAAGCACATCTAACTAAATTAAGAAAACAAAGATAAGAGAAACTTGAAGAAGAATTAACAACAAAATGATCAAGACGATAAAAGACAATAATCAAAAGATAAATTAGAAGGACAAACATGTCAAAATACAACTATTAAAAAAACATGACACAATAAATAGATCGAACTAGTCAACCTCTTTTTAAGAAAAATGCAAAAAGTAGATAAGAAAGGGTTAAAGCATAACAAAACAAAAATCCTAAGGTAAAATATTGCTTTGGTTGTTTTGTTCAAACTTGCTAATAAAATCATTAATAAAGTTATTGAATTCTATTTTAATGGCCAACAAATCTCTAATTGTTTCTTGTTCCTTTTGCATCTCCTCCATAGTCTTTAAAATCTTAGGGAATAATCCATAACTTCTTCTTGAGAGTTCTTCTATTTCAGCTTGTTCCTTTCTTGCAGCTTCTTTCTTAACGACTTCCTTTTTAGCTGATTTTTTAGCTTCCATAGCTAAAGCTTTTTCCTCTACTTCAATTACATACTTATCCTTGGTTGGATCAGATATATTCTAGATTCTTAGAAATTCAGCATTTATCCATTTGTTAAACTCATCCCAGGTGTTTCCCAGATGAGATGAATCAGTACTTGAGCTAAATAAGTTACAGAGTTCTTCAATTTTTGAAAAATCATCTTCTTCGAAGAGCAAGATGGTTTCTTCAAGACTCAGATTTGGTATATCAAAACTTTGATGGTTAAAAGTAATTTCTTCAGCAGGAGTCTCTTCATGTACTTTTGAATTTTGACCGCAGACAAGTTTTGGTGAGGAAGGATCTGAAACTTCTAAAGTTGTTGAGATTTGAAGAGTTGGAGTAGTGGTATCAGAGGATATATTTATAGAGAAATGAGGAGTAATATTAAGAGGACATGTTGGAGATGGGATTGGTGCAGAAGAGGTGATGACATCCTTCAGAGAAGCTGAAACAAGTATTTCATAGACATGCAGAATTTTTGGGGAAACAAAAATGGAATTATTTGAACTTGATGAGGTATTTGGAATATGAGGAGGAAGAGTTTTAGAACAATTTATTAAGTTTTTGTTTGAAGAAACATTTATTTCTAACCAGGAAGAGGTTTGTGAAATGATGGTGGTTGGGATAAAGGCTTTAGAAGAGGAGGACTATGAAAGATATTTCTGAGATGTGGGTGTTTGGGGGAGTGAGGAGGTGATAACAGTTGTGGAGAAAAGTGAAATGGATGTGGGAAGTGTTAAGACTATATGCCTAAGATTAAGGCTCGAACACAAAACATTAGACTGAGAAGTAGTCAACTCATATATGGAAGAGGGATAAGAAGATACAATTACCTCATCAGTGTCCATGGATGGATCTTTCCTTTTCTTTTGCTTCTTCTTCTTCTTCTTCTTATTCTTCTCCTTCTTCCTCTTCTTCTTCTTCTTCTTCTTCTTCTCCTTCTTCCTCTTCTTCTTCTTCTTCTTCTTCTTCTTCCTCTGAGAAGCTTCAAATCCTTGAATCATGACATTGATGGATGATCTTTTCTTGCTAGATAGATTTTTATCAGGTGGAAAGAGATATGGTTTCTTACTATTTCTTTTTCTTTCTTCTTCAAGTCCTGGAGTTTCTAAACGGAAACATTACCTTCAGACATTTATTTTGGTTTTGGATTGTAAGCTGAGGAGCTTTTCTTGGTAAGTTGATATCCATAGCCTTTTCTTCAGTTGGCTTAGATATATTTTCCAGAATTCCCATTTCTGCCATATTTTCAGCATTGAAGGGTTCCCCACAAGCCATTTCAAGGTCTTTTTATTCCAGATCTTTTAGTTCAACGCTCTCAGCAATGATACTGGAATTGATTCTTCCAAGAGGAATATAATTCTTTGTCATTTCACTTCCATCTCTTGTCTGCCTCACATTATCTCTTAGATGGTAAAAGAGAAGATGTTGTACCCCAAAATTTACCCTCTTTTCATACACACATACTATTGGTTTTATGGTTATGGAATAAAGGTATATTTATCAAGCTTCGTCAAGTTACAAGTGACGTTTATTTCGCCAATGGATATTCTCAGAGTATTTTCCGTGCTGAAGATCGGTTTGCCGTTTTGCAATGATTCGGGGTTCAAAGATTCACAAGTCCAACCCGGCGCATCATATTCAGGTGTTCTTTCGCAAAGATATCTTTGATAACGTATTCTCAAATTCAGGTTCGGCTCAAGAGTCAATTATTTAAAGAAGGTCTCTGAATGTGTGAGTTTTCTCGAAGAAATATGGTGAAAAAGTGTGCTGAAAGTGCAGTTTTTATGCACTAAAAAAATTCATAACTTGAAGATCGTGACTCGTTTTGAACCTGTTCCAGTGGCCAAAATTCCGTCTTGACGTCATCTGCGTTTTCATATCTCACGGTTGGAAGTCAATTTCGATCAGAAGGTCTTTAAAAATGCGGATTTATCAAGTATTTTCGTACAGAATTTGTGACAAGTTTATTTGTGTCATGTTCAGAAAATCATAACTTGGTCGATTTCCATTGTATCGAGCTGGTCCCGGCGCCAAAATTTCACAAGTTAAGTTGGATAAGTTTTCACAGGAGATATCGAGTTCGAACGGTATCCAAAAGGCCTTCGTTTTTTGCTAAGAGTGCGTGTGACGCGCCGAAAATACTGAATGCTGAATATTATTTCATCTGGGTCGAAACTTCGAAAATTCATAACTCGGTCATTTTTTATCGGATAGGGTCCATATTTTTACACAAGGTCACTTAATAAGAGATCTACAACTTTTCTTCCAAAGTCCAGACCGAGTTCTGCTCTGATAAATACCAGATTTTTATTGAAGAACGTGTTAGAGTTGACACTGGAGCCCAAAATAAGTTTGTCTGAGCCAAAACTTCAAAAATTCATAACTAATTCACCGTTTATCCGATTGAGCCCATTTTCGGACAGGAATTAGTTCTAGATGTTGGCTACATTTTGTTTTCACATTTCAACCTCAAAAATTGCACTTAAGCCCCTGTGATTTAGCCTGGAACGTGATATACTTAAATGAATAAAAATATGCACTATTGCTTGTGGTTATTGGAGGCCCAATTGCATATCCAAAGTCCATATTTTTGCTCTAATTTCCATTATATAATCGCATTCTTTCACCCAAACACGACAGAAAAAAACTTTTGCCACAATCCTATCAAAATATCAAATTCCTTCAAGAACCCTAAAAACCTTAAAATCCTTGTTACAAACCCCCATCTCACTACAAACAAGTCATCCTTGTTACAAACCCTCATCTCACTACTTACAAACAAGCCATTCTTGTTAAAAACCCCCACCTCACTACTTCTCCAGTAAGGATAAGACTGATTTGATCTCCATGATCAAAAGGGTATAGAAGCATTCATACATGCCATATCGGTTTTAACATTACAAAATTTCATATATTTGCTTTATTTTTATTTCATGATATAGTAATATATTTATTGTGTTCATGAGATTAAACACTGCAGATTTAGACAGGGTCCCTACAAAACGGTGAGGCCAAAACAGAACAACCACCAATGCATGGCGAGACAGACATCCTGAGAAGGTTAAGGGCGTGGGTTCAACATCCACCCCTATTGGTTTTGGTTTTCTTCTTTTCTATTTATCCTTTTACATATTTTCATTCATTCTGTTTAAAACCTTTTTTATAAAACTTAACATTTTTCACAAACCTTTGATTTTTCATAATAAACTCGAATAATTAATTTTAGGTTTTTTAAATTTAATTTTAGGTTTTAAATTAATTTTTGGTTCAACAACCACCCCTGACATTTGCATTATTTGTATTTTCTAACCCTATTTTTCATTGATGTTTCTTCCCCTATCTATTTTTTAGCAAACTTAATTCTTTCTTGTTAATCATTACACATAAAAATTTTTTAAAACCTTTTTTTTAATTAAAATTAATTAAGTTTTAGGTTTTTTTAATTAATTAACTTTTTTTTTTCAAAATTAACCTTTTTTTAATTAAAATTAATTAGGTATTAGGTTTTTTTATTAATCTTTTTTTTAAATTAACCTTTTTTTTAATTCGATTTATTAGGTTTTAGGTATTTTAATTAACTTTTTTCAAAATTAATATTTTTTTTATTAATTAAAATTAATTAAGTTTTTTAGGTTTATTTAATTAATTATTATAAATCATTTTTTTCATAAAAAATCACCAACACATTTTCTTTTCTATTTTCATCTTATTTTTATTTTCCTAGATAAAGTGTATAGGGCGCGTTCAACTGTAATATCGTAGCCTTATTTTTCTCGCATTTTTTTTATCATTATCATGTAATTACTTCTGGGATATAATAGTTTTAGGATTTCTTTTCCGCACTCTTCACTATTATGTAACTGCCCCAAAGTTCTGTAATAGCCTAGGTTTACATTTCCGCCTTTACCTTCTGCTACTATATTTTATGCAATACTTAGATTAATAGGATTGTATGGAAATATAAAAATGAATGATAGAAAACCCTAATTTCAAGATAAATAACCAAACAGAATCTGTTGCACACTTGCACCCCTAGGGTACTCCCCACTTGGTTGCCTCGGAAAATAATGGTCATGTCCCTCGAACATAGGGATATCTTAGCAAAAGACCCTCAATCTAAAACTCATCATAAAGATCATAGTCCCTTAACGTCCCTCGAGTTGTCTACGAGAAATAATATTGTCCCTCGATGTTACTTATATGATGATAGTCCCTTCGAACTGCTAAGGTATCCCTATATGTTACCTTCTATGACCATAACGATGACCCGCACTTGTCCCTCATACATCTAACGATAGGGCTACCTACTCACTAATAGTAGGGTAACACTGTTTAAATGATAGGGAGAAAAGAATGACATTTTCGAGTATAAGTAGATAAGTCCTTAGATGCTTACTCAAAACAACTTTTTGCACCTACACAAAAATATTTCAAAACACTTTCAAAAACATTCGCCTTGTCAACACTCTTGAGGACTGATACAAGAGTTATCACAAAGCGAATCGCCGCACTAAGGTATTTTCAAAATAATTTTCAAAACACACAAAGCACAAGCAATTTTCAAAACATGAGCTAGCATCTAAGAGCCCGTAGAAAACTACGGATGGAAATGGTGCTAACACCTTCCCTTTCCATAATCTACCCCCCGTACTCAGAAACATCTCAAAAAAGGTTTTTTCTGTTCTTTTTCCTTTTCCTTTGTTGGATAAAATAAAAGTCGGTGGCGACTCTTGCTTACCGCGACATTTGCAAACAAAAAATGCAAACCAGTATTAACAGTCTGTTCTCCCTCCGTATCACATAACTGACGACTCTATTGGGGAAATGTTATAAAATGGGGTTTACCTTAGGATCTTAATCATTTTTAATTGCTTTCTTTATTTACTTTGACTGCTTTATATTTGAGGGTATGTTGGGGTATTCTTTTATAGATCCTATACCGGATCTGGGGACACTCTTTAGGTAAACAACAATAGATCATGGAGACTGTACGACATAGACCGATATGGTTGAAGCGATAGCTGTGTTGGTGTGACACTTTGGTTGGTACCGGTATCCCTTGTGCCGAATCGAGGAGAATACGGGGCCGCTGCATGGTGTCATGAAGCACTAACAGACTTTATAACCTTAGTTGAATAAACTTGGCCATTAGAAAGTAGTGAGATAGTCGGCCTCGGTATAAAGCTGAGGATTAGTTGATACTCAATGCTACACTCATTGAGATCATACTTTTAGGATATTACGGCCGCAAGAAAAGATTTCCTGAGCTGAAACAATTCCCGATAAAGGATGATCGGTGATATTGAGAATCCTTATAACCCAGTTACTTTTCTAAGACAGGTTTGAAACGATCTAAACTTCAAGAGGGTACTTACCTATGGAATCCATGCAAGCCTAAACCTAAGGCTACTTGTGTGACTTGTTTGCTTTTTGTTCCTAACAATTTGAACTCATTGCAGGGCTTTGTTTGTATTCCCTGCAGGACCTTGTTTGTATAAATCCAATAAATTGGTTTCTTACCCTGCATTTTTTCTTGATTCATAGCATACACATCATAGCATCATACCATAGCATTTCCTTAACCATTTCAAGGATCTCGAGGGCCTGTGATGCAGGTTATGATAAACCAGACGTCTAGCAAGGGGAAAGGGGATTTATTTTCCTCTAGCCAATGTCTTCAAAAGATCAAAACACGATAACTTGAGTCAGGGGCTATGACCCACTTGATATGGTGAGCTTGACTCTCGTAGAAGGACCTTCAACGATACGAAGTTCTTCAATCAAAGCTGCAAAATTCAACTTCTTACATTTTCTTGTTTACCCCGCGAGATCCTTGAAAACATTGCATGCATATCATACATGTCATTGCATAATAGGTAGTCTCCAGTACAGGTCTCTCATGTTCTCGCTGTTGATTTCAGCAATGGCTCTCCAACAAGACAACAGAGATCTCCAAATTCAAGAGGCTCAGTTTATGGAAATGTTCCTAAACCTATCCAAGGGGCAGGAAGAGTTGAAAGCACTCCTTGCTGGGGACCTGGCCAAGAAAAATACTGAAGACGATAAGGATGAACGGTCGGAACAATTGCAAATTGAAGTTGAAGCAATGAGAACCCATATGCTTGGGAAGATGGCTCTTATCCAAAGCCTAGCCCGGGGACAAGAAGAGCTGAGAGTCATTATCAACAAGCTTCATCAAAACGGATGCAACCGTGTGAAGCAAGCAGTCGAGGCTGGGGACCAAGTTATTGATCAACTTCCGAGAAGAAAATAGTTTGGTTTGGTGAAGAATGGACCTTTCCAAATTGCTACTACCTCACGGGTCCGACAACAACCTCGCCAAAAACAACGGGTTAAGCAGAGTAAGACGGATACACCCAAGAGGTAGTTTACCAAACTCAACATGCCGCTGTCGTAAGTCTTGCAACACATGTTGAATTTAAATTTGGTCACATTGAAGGATCCTCCTCAAAATCCTAATACTTCCGCTCCTACTTACAATCCTGATACAATATGTGCATATCACTCAACAGTCTGGGGCATGACACTGATAGTTGTTGTATATTGAAATACAAAATTCAAGACCTGATTGATGAAGGTGCATTGGAATTCACACAAGATGGTCAACTAGAATTTTTCTGTCATTCCTCCAAGGCACACCATTTGAAGTGACAAGTTTTGACAAGAAGGATTTTCGTTCATTAGAATTTTCAATTCGTAATTTTCTTTTGATTGTTCGAACATTTATTCATGTCAAACTTTGTTACTTTATCAATGCATTGTGTGATACGGTGGCAGAACCGACTGTTATACTGGTTTGCGTTTTGCGTTTTTTGTTCGCAAAATGTCGCGGTAAGCAAGAGTCGCCACCGACTTTTATTTTATCCAATCATGGAAAAGGAAAAAGAACAGAAAAAACCTTTTTTCGAGATTTCTGAGTACGGGGGGTAGATTATAGAAAGGGAAGGTGTTAGCACCCTTTCTATCCATGGTTTTCCATGGGCTCTTAGGTACTTGCTCACCTTTTTTAAAATTGCTTGTGTGTGTGCTTGTTTTCGAAAATGTTTTACTTCGTGATAACCCTTGTATCAGTCCTCAAGGGTGCGACGAAGTTATTTTGAAAGTTTGTTTTGAAAGGTGTTGGTGTGAAAAGTTTTTGTTGAGCAAGTACTTAAGATTCTACCTACTCGAAAAAAGGATTGTTCATTCTTGTTTCCTTTAGACAGCGCTATCCTACTATTAAGGAGTAGGTAGCCCTGTCGTTGGATATTATAAGGTACGTTCGAAAGGGACAAGTACAGTCACCTAAGAAATGGGTTGGAAACTTTAGTAGTAACCCTAGAGTCTTAAGATCTTTCCGAGGCATCATTTCCGAGGCAACATTCGAATGGGACATTTGATCTTTTAGACAGGAGGGCAATCACTAAAATCTCCTATGCTTAAATGACTATTTTACCGAAGGCAACCGAAGTGAGGCAAACCCTAGGAGTGAATATGTGCATGTGAATTTTCTAGTTAATTAGTCTTTGCACATTAGGTGATCTACCGTTTTAATTTTCAGATATTCTTGTCATACAATCCTATTAGCATTCATCTAACAGTTAATAATTGCGGAAATTTAAAAGTGAGAAAATATAAAACCTAACTATTACATGGCTTTTGCAGATACAAAATTATTTAACTGACAATAAAATGCGGCAATTAAAACCCTAATTAAAATCTATTACAACCTTGAAACAATTACATAAATAATAATCGAAACAGTAATTAAGACGCGCGACGAATTAAATGTGAAGAATTAATTAAGAGACCTAAAATCTAATTAAAAAAATATTTGGTTATTTTTTGGAGAAAAACTAATTATTTACAAACCTAATTTCTAATTAGTTTTAATTATAAAAAGAAATTGAAATTAACCTAATTTAAACTAAATTAATTAATTAAAGAAAATAAAATTATTTTATAAAAAAAAAAGATTTTTTATGTTTTTTTTTTGTGATTTTGATTTGAGAAAACAATTTAATTACAAATTTAAAACCTAATTTCTAATTAGTTTTGTTTACAAAAAGAATTAAATTAACCTAGTTTCTAATTAAATTAATTAAAGAAATAAATATTTCGTGAGAAAAATGATTTTTTGTGTTTTTGTGGTTTTTTTATTTTAAAAAAAGAAATAATTTTGTGTTAATTAAAAAAATAAAATGATTAATGAAATAAATAAAGAAATTAAAAAATTGAAAAAAGAAAGTATTGGGCCTATATAATGAGCAGTCTGGGGGGTATGCTATTGAAATTCTTCAGGCCCATTAGCCATCCAAGCCCAGTCAGCGGTTGATTCCATGTGGAGTTGACCTGAGGGTATACCATGGTCCTTGACATGTGGGACATTGGATTGAATGGATGATGAATTCATTGGCTGGAGATTGGTAGTGCACGGTAGAACATTTGGACTAGGGGTGCATTGAATCTGTAAATGGAAAATAAGAAAATAAATGTTGATGGGACCTGGGATCGAACCCAGGTCCTCACGATTACCACCAATTGCCCTTGCCAGCTGCGCTATTGTGATTAGTTGTTAGTACAATGAAAACAAAATGTAATATACAAAACAAGGTAATTGGATCAGAAAAACGCGCGAGATTTAAATGGGCAAATGAATGATTGCCACGCCACCATCTTCTTCATTCTTCGTCGCCTTAGGTTCCTTCACCTTTACCTAAACACAAAAGTCTGTAGCTACAAACCTGCACAACTCAAAAACTCACAAAATGCAAGATAAATGAAATTGAAGACCAGGGTTCAACTGGTCATGATGTCCCGGTCATCATGGTACCTGATTCGTGGCCTAATTTTACATGTGGACAGAAACCCTAAAAAGAACATGAAAACCCTAGCAATGGCTATTGTCAGTACAGGCGCTAAAACATCAATTAAACCTAACCAACATATTGCAAACATGATAACAAACACGTATATGCCATTAAAACATGCTCATGATGTACAAATTGTGATAATCGAATTTGAAAAATATGGCAAACCGTAATGTTCATACCGCGTGTTTCCGGGCGTGGGAAGGCTTGCTAGTGATTGGAACACGTTCCTGAGACGTCCAGCAATTCATTGGCAACGCTAGGATGGCTTCAGATGGCCCGTAGCTTGAAATTTGATCTGCACTTTTTTGCAAAAAATTTGGGTTTGTTCTTCCTCTTTCACGACTACTAGCCCTTGTAATTTGCCTTGTACTTGTTCATTATATACCCTTGAGTGAATTAGGGTTATAAAATTGGCTTGAATATTTTGGAATTAAGAAGATTTAATATGATTTTCATGCCATAGGTAATCTTTCTAAATTGAGCCAAATCATTCCTTTCTTGTACCAATCAACCTTGATTCGTTTTGGTCTTGATATCTCTGCATAATTTGATTGAGATCCTGTCCAAAAATCAAATCAAAACATATCTTTGCCATTATTTGATTTAATTCAAATTTTAATTAACAAAAAATCAAAATAAAATGGAAAATGAAGCAAATAACATGTGGATAAGTAATTGGGTCGTGGACCATGTTATAAGTGAGGTGCAATCATGAAATACTAAGCCCATTTGGTAAAAAATGCACTTTTGAGCATATATGACTTTTGAAAATTTTGCAAAAAGGGTCAACTTTGACAAGGCATATCTCTTCCAATTTTAACCCTAAAGAGGTGTTCTTGGACTTTTTAAAAAGCTTAGGATCTCCTCTAAGCAACCATTTTTGTCTTATTTCAATTGGGTCTTCCATATTCATGTAATTATCTTTGACCCAAAAGGTGTTTTTGTTGACTTTTCAAAAGGACCTATAATGTAGAAATTCATATCTTTTTGTGAGTGCATATTTTGAACTTGGGGGCTGAATACGAATTGTAGGGAATTGCATCCTCTTCAAAATGAGCCCTGGATGGAAAATTTATGATAAAGTATGTGGAAGTTATGCTTGGTCAAAGTTTGGTTGACTTCTCCTAAGAAACCCTAATTTAGCAACTTTTGGGTTTTGATGAATTTAGGGCATTCATTGAGGAATCATGATTAACCCTTGATGAAATGATGGAGATCACTTCAAAATGTTGATGTTGACCAAAAATCTTGAAGTTTGACTGTATGTGAGCCACATTTGACTTTTGACCTAATACAGTCGATTCTCAAGCATCTAAGCAGTTGACGGAGCAAACTTCTTGTGCAGTGCTTAAAATTTGACATGAAGGGTCTTGAGAACATATTAGGACCATGGAGAGCATATGAGGTCTTTGGAGTTCACCTATCTTGATGAAGATGGAAACCCTAATTTGAGACACACTGCCTTAGGAGAGAGTTTGTCTGGTCAACTCTTGGGCAAACTTGAGCAAATTGATGATCTCTATGAGTATGTATTGAGTAAAATGAGAGGGAAAATTTTGGGGTACAACAGCTGCCCTTGTTCAATCTTCTTAAGCCTGAGGATGTAGATTGGCTCGTCTGCCTTTCATGATCTGAAGGTGGAAGATGATTGAACACTAGAGTGCCCAGAAATTTGCACTCGCATGAAGTGATACTTGATTTATGATATCGGGAATGGGATTATAGATGCCATTTGGAAGTTTCTAGAGAATTGTCGGGGATGGTCTTAAAGATGCCATCCAAGATGTGACGTAGTACCGTCAGAGATGGGATTAAAGATGCCATATAGAGGATGTTGATTTCCTGAGATATTCTTTTGATGAGAGTCCCTGCTCCTGTCGTTGAGGAGGAATCTGCTGAGGAATGTTGGTATTTGTATTGGGAGAAATAGAATTTTAGGAGCTTCAGTTGTCCGTTACTCTACTGGGGAATTAACTCCTGCTTCAGGAAGCGGAGGTGAACTGCATATCTGGTCAGTGTACAGGCTGCATCACGACTTACTGGGGAAAGGTGAAATTGACCAAAACTGGTCAGGTCCAGGTTTTACCGTCTTGTGGACTGCTGTCTGAAGGTAAGAGAAAAGACGACCTGGATGGTAAGGTTATGAGAAGGAACCTGGATAGTAGGGTTTCTTCGAAATGAAAGCCTGGATAGCAAGGTTGTGAGAAGGAACATGGATAGTAGGGTTTCTTCGATATGAAAGCCTGGATAGTAGGGCTGTGAGAAGGAATATGGATAGTAGGGTTACTTCGATATAAAAGCCTAGATAGTAGGGCTGTGAGAAGGAACCTGGATGGTAGGGTTACTTCGAAATGAAAGCCTAGATAGTAGGGCTGTGAGAAGGAACCTGGATAGTAGGGTTACTTCAAAATGAAAGCCTAGATAGTAGGGCTGTGAGAAGGAATCTGGGCCGTAGGGTTTCTTCGATATGAAAGCCTGGATAGTAGGGCTGTGAGAAGGAACCTGGATAGTAGGGTTTCTTCGATATGAAAGCCTGGATCGTAGGGCTGTGAGAAGGAACATGGATAGTAGGGTTACTTCGATATGAAAGCCTGGATAGTAGGGCTGTGAGAAGGAACTTGGGTCGTAGGGTTTCTTCGATATGAAAGCCTGGATAGTAGGGCTGTAAGAAGGAACCTGGATAGTAGGGTTACTTCGAAATGAAAGCCTAGATAGTAGGGCTATGAGAAGGAACCTGGATAGCAGGGTTACTTCGATATGAAATCCCGGATAGTAGGGCTGTGAGAAGGAACCTGGATAGTAGGGTTACTTCGATATGAAAGCCTAAATAGTAGGGTTGTGAGAAGGAACCTGGATAGTAGGGTTTCTTCGATGTGAAAGCCTGGATAGTAAGGCTGTGAGAAGGAACTTGGGTCATAGGGTTACTTCGATATGAAAGCCTGAATAGTAGGGCTGTGAGAAGGAACCTGGATAGTAGGGTTACTTCGATATGAAATCCTGGATAGTAGGGCTGTGAGAAGGAACCTGGATAGTAGGGTTTCTTCGATATGAAAGCCTGGATAGTAGGGCTGTAAGAAGGAACCTGGATAGTAGGGTTACTTCGATATGAAAGCCCAGATAGTACGGCTATGAGAAGGAACCTGGGTCGTATGGTTACTTCGATATGAAAGCCTGGATAGTAGGGCTGTGAGAAGGAACCTGGATAGTAGGGTTACTTCGATATGAAAGCCTGGATAGTAGGGCTGTAAGAAGGAACCTGGGTCATATGGTTTCTTCGATATGAAAGCCTGGATAGTAGGGCTGTGAGAAGGAATCTGGATAGTAGGGTTACTTCGATATGAAAGCCTGGATAGTAGGGTTGTGAGAAGGAACCTGGGTCGTATGGTTTCTTCGATATGAAAGCCTGGATAGTAGGGCTGTGGGAAGGAACCTGGGTCGTAGGGTTTCTTCGATATGAAAGCCTAGATAGTAGGGCTGTAAGAAGGAACCTGGATAGTAGGGTTACTTCGATATGAAAGCCTGGATAATAGGGTTCTGAGAAGGAACCTGGATAGTAGGGTTACTTCGATATGAAAGCCTGGATAGTAGGGTTGTGAGAAGGAACCTGCGTCGTAGTGTTTCTTCAAAGCGATAGTGTAGATTAGTTGACCTGTTTGGTTTCGGGAACTGAGTTTCCGTTAGTCGTCTGCAGATGTGACTTGCATAACTGCTGAATTTGTTGAAGCTAATCCTATTTTCCTTGAAAGATATCAGGGTTAGTTATATGCGATGCATGAAATACAGGGTGAGATGATGTTCTCAAAATAAATGAGATTATGCTGTATATGATATGTATGCGTATGTCATGATGTATGTTCATGAAGTGCTATCGGGGTATGCTCGCGTCTGGGAAAATAAATCCCTGACAGTTGCTGGAGATTTGTAAATATTCTGTTGGGAGGAGATGCTGCTTGAGAATAAACTCTGCGGGAAATGAACTTATAAAATGTATTTTTGTAGCTGAAGTGTTGAACTCTGTTAGGGATTGAGCCTATGTATATGGAGAAATAAACTCTGCTTGGGGGTTGAAATTTACTGACTCGCCTGCGACTATGAACCTCAGTTGGGGTGGTTACGTCCTGTTTCGGGAAAGCTGACATCAATGCCTTCGGATACTCTTACTCTATGGGGAGTGTATGTACCAATAGTTATGTTCCCAAGCTGGCTCTATCCTGGTACCTGCTGGGCAGAGTAACTGTCAGGTTTGGCACTTCTTGTTTTTGCCCCTGTTTCTGGAATTACGAGTAATTGTCTTTTGTTTCTTATGTAAATATTTATGAGCAGCAATCATTTTCAAATGCATATATCAAAAATAAATCATTTGACGTTCTTGCAAAACAAAACAGAAAAAGAAAAAACAGATTGAAGTTTCTTGTGAAAATGATTTGTATTGATTTTTGAAGTTGGCCTGTAATATGCGTTTTTGTACAAAGAGGCTGACGCTCTAGTAAGAGAACGCCACCGAAAAATAGAAACTATACAATTTGTGTAAAAGAAAGAAAAACAGTTATGTGAAACAACCCCATTGGGTTCCAACTATGCTATTGCCTTTATATCTTCAAGCGTCTCATCACTTTGCTTCTTGGCTGAAGGTTGATCAGATTGGTTGGCGCCGTCCGAGCTTGATAGTCGATGCCGAAGTCTGTTCGCAAGATGATCCAATGAGACATAGTGGTACGCTTTATATCCCTAACTTTTGCCTTGACTGCCCTTTCGGGTTTTCAGTCCACCGGGATACCCCTTTTTGCCCAAGCCGCCCTTTGGGGTTTTCGACTTGCCGGGTGTACAAATTTTTTTGCATTTTCATCCCTTACTTTTGCCCGAACCCTTTTGGTTCGTCGGGAAGCCCTCATTTTTGCCTAGGCCAGTCAACCTAGCGGATATTTTAGTTAGGCGTAATATCTTTTCACTATGTCTGCATTGACAGGGTGAGGAAGGTTGTCACCATCCATGATGGTTAGAATCATAGCTCCACCTGAGAAAACGTTCTTAACCATAAATGGTCCTTCGTATGTGGGGGTCCATTTGCCCCTGGGATCACCTTGCGGAAGTATGATGCGTTTGATCACTAGATCCCCGACATTATATTCTTGACGCCTGACTTTCTTGTTAAAAGCCTTGATCATTCGCTTTTGATACGTCTGACCATGGCAGATAGTAGTAAGTCTTTTTTCATCGATTAGATTTAACTGATCAAGTCGGGTTTAGATCCAGTCGTCTTCGTTCAAACCTGCATCCTTCATAATCCTGAGAGAAGGTATCTGGACTTCGATGGGTAGGACTGCCTCCATGCCATATACCAGAGAGTAGGGTGTTGCCCCTGTCGATGTTCGTGCTGAGGTACGGTACCCATGAAGAGTGAATGGTAACATCTCATGACAGTCCTTGTATGTCACCGTCATCTTCTGCATAATTTTCTTGATTTTTTTGTTAGCTGCTTCAACAATGCCATTCATCTTCGGCCGGTAGGGGAAGAATTATGATGTTGTATCTTGAACTGTTTACAGAGCTTGGTGATCATTGTGTTATTGAGATTCGTACCATTGTTAGTAATAATTCTCTCTGGCACACCATATCGACAGATCAGATTATGGCAGATAAACCACGCCATGATGTTCTTGGTTACTGTAGCAAAAGAGGCTGCTTCAACCCACTTCGTGAAGTAATCAATGGCTACTAGGATGAAGTGATGTCCATTAGAAGCGGTGGGCCTGATTTCTCCGATCATGTCGATGCCCCACATTGTAAAGGGCCACAGAGCTGTCAAGATGTTTAAGAGGACCGGAGGCACATGCACCTTATCAGCATAGATTTGGCATTTATGACAAGTTCGAGAGTGCTGATAACAATCGGCTTCCATAGTGGACCAGTAGTATCCTGCCCGTAGGATCTTCTTAGCCATGGTATGTCCACTAGAATGGGTTCCGAAGGTGCCTTCATGTAGATCTGTCATGATCCTCTCTGCTTCGCTCGTGTCTACACACCGTAGTAGTGTGGAGTCATGGTTGCATTTATAGAGGATTCCATTACTGAGGAAGAAATTTGCAGCGAACCTTCTTAGAAACTTCTTATCATTAACAGATTCCCCTTCAGGATAATCTTGAGCCTCGAGACACCTTTTGACTTCGTGAAACCCGGGTTTGTCTTCCACTTCTTCGGTATTGATTTCACAGCAGTGTGCTGGTTCATCCAACCTCTCAATGGTAATTTGGGGAGATTCATTGTCCCACCTAACCTTGAACATAGAAGACATGGTAGCTAGCGCGTCCGCTAACTGGTTTTCCTCTCGTGGGAAATTTTCAAAGGTTACCTCTTCAAAGTATGGGAGCATTGTCAGTACATACTCTTTGTAAGGAATGAGATTCGGGTGTTTCGTATCCCACTTGCCTTTGATCTGACTTATCACCAAAGCGGAATCCCCGAATACATTCAAGAACTTGATCCTTAGGTCAATAGAAGCTCGAAGTCCCACAATACATGCTTCATACTCTGCCATGTTGTTGGTGCAGTTGAAACATAATCGGGAAGTGAACGAAGTATGATAGCCCTCGGGAGATATGATTACAACGCCAATGTCGTTACCCAGTGCGTTTGTGGCTCCATCAAAATACATAGACCATCGGGATCCCTCCTCAGGTCCTTCATTCGGTCCAAGTTCTTCGTAGTCAGTCACCAACATGATATTCTCATACGAGAACTCAAAATTCATGGACTGGTAGCCATCCACGGCCTGATGAGTCAAATGATCAGCCAGTACACTCCCCTTTATTTCCTTTTGGGTTGTATATTGTATGTCGTATTCAGTTAAGATCATTTTCCACCTTGCTATCCTTCCGGAAAGAGCGGGCTTCTCAAAAATATACTTGATCGAATCCATATTCGATATCAACAAGGTAGTGTGAGTCAGCATATATTGTCTCAGTCGGTGAGCAGCCCATGCCAAAGCGTAACAAGTTTTCTCGAGCAATGAGTATCGCGTCTCACAGTCGATAAACTTTTTGCTAAGGTAGTATATTGCATGCTCTTTTCAACCAGGCTCGTCATGCTGCCCCAGCACACACCCCGTTGAATTGTCTAGCACTGTCAAGTATAATATCAAAGGTCGTCCTTCAACTGGAGACAACAAAATTGGTGGTTCTTGAAGGTATTCCTTGATTCTTTTAAAAGCGGTATGGCATTCATCATTCCACTTTACCACTTGATCTTTCTTCAGAAGCTTGAAGATTAGCTCAGAAGTAGCAGTCAGATGTGAAATGAACCTGGCAATATAATTCAGGCGTTCCAAGAAACCTCTAACTTCCTTCTCCGTACGGGGAGCTGGCATTTCTTGTATAGCTTTTACCTTTGCAGGATCTACTTGGATGCCTTTGTCGCTGACAATGAAACCTAGAAGCTTACCAGACCTTACCCCAAAGGTGCACTTGTTCGGATTCAACCTCAACTTACATATCTTCAACCTGTCGAACAACTTTCGTAGATGATCAAGGTGCTCTTCCTCAGTTTGAGACCTGGCTATCATGTCATCAACATAAACTTCGATCTCGTGGTGAATCATATCATGGATCAAAGCGAACATGGCGCGCTGATAAGTTGCCCCAGCATTCTTCAACCCAAAAGGCATCACTTTGTAACAGAAAATGCCCCACTGTGTGATGAAGGTCGTCTTCTCCATGTCTTCAGGAGCCATATTGATCTAGTTGTAGCCAGAGAAACCATCCATGAAGGGGAATATTTTGTGTTGCATGGTGTTGTCGACCAGAACATCAATGCGAGGAAGTGGGAAGTCATCCTTGGGGCTTTCCCTATTCAAATCTCTGTAATCCACACACATCCATACTTTATCGTCCTTCTTAGGTACCAGGACGACGTTGGCAACCCATTATGGATAAGAAGTGACAACCAAGAACCCTGCATCGAACTGTTTCATGACCTCTACCTTAATCTTCTCTGACATTTCGGGACGCATATGGCGGACCTTCTGTTTAACCGGAGGACAGTCTTCTTTAGTCGGCAGGCGGTGCACCACGATATCAGTGTCCAAACCAGGCATGTTTTCATAGGACCAGGCGAAGATCTCAACATAGTCGTGCAACATCTGTATCAAACTCTGTTTGAACTAAGCTCCAAATTTGCACCTATTTTAACCTCTTTTCTGTCTTCCTCAGTACCCAAGTTCACTATCTCAATCGGCTCTTCATGAGGCTGTATGGCCTTTTCTTCCTGTTGTAGTAGTCTAGCAAGCTCTCCAGGAACCTCACAATAATCCTCATCTTCGTCTTTGGCTTGGTTGATCGGATTTTTGAAGTCATAACTGGAAATAACAGAGTTGTTATCAATGGGATCCAGAATGGATATGGATCTGCATTATGATACGTGAGTGTGTGTAAGAGAATAGCTGTTTCGATAAAGTGAAAAACAGAAAAGAAAAACAGAGAGCACAAAATTTGTATGCAAGAAACGTCCAATGCTTTATTAATAATATATGAAATGACAAATAACATCCCTCACAAACAAAACCAATGTGCCTCGGGCAAGGCATAAGGCTGTAAAGTTTTAAATTGTTTATTACAAATCTCAAAACAAGTAAGTCAATTACTGCGGAATAAAAGAAACTGGTATAAAGTCCCTAGCCATCCAATTACTCGGTCCACTGTTGGTAGTTGGGTAGATCCAGCTGTCAATGTCTGAGTCCTCATTGCTGTCTTCAATGGCATTAATTCCCTGATTACTGATGTGTAAGGGAGGTCTTCCAGCCCGAGCGCGTCTAACAGCCCTTTGAGCCCCTGTAGTAAAGCCCAACCCAAATTTGTCAGTTTTGTGAGTGAAATAAGGGAGCTGACCCCAATTTGCACGCCCACCTTCTTCAACCACGACCTTGGCGTCCTTGAGGGAAGCCATCTTCAGATGAGGTTTGATGTTGGTAGTAGCTTCAGTTGATGCCAACATCTGAGGGACCTCTTCGAAATTCTGACAAGGAGTTTCAATGATTTCCTCGTCCATATCTGTGTACCGGAAGGAATTGAGGTGGATCACCATATACTCCTCTTCATCCCGCACAGTGATAATCTTCCCTTTCACCGGATACTTCAGCATTTGGTGGAGTGTGGAAGTAACTGCGCTAGCCTCGTGGATCCAAGGACGACCCAACAAACAAGAATACGATGACCTGATGTCCATCACATAGAAGTTGGACCCAAAAGTATGAGAACCTACTTTGACAGGGATGTCCACCTCCCCGTGCACCATTCTCTTCGATCCGTCAAAATCCCTTACCACAATGTTACTAGGCTTTAGAGTCAAACCCTCGCAATCCAACCGGTCCAACGCCTTCTTCGGTTGAACATTCAGCGAAGACCCAGTATCTACCAACACATGAGCCATAGTGGTGCCCCTGCATTCAATCGAGACATGCAGAGCATCATTATGATTCCTTCCCTTCGGTGTTAAGTCTGCATCTTAAAAACCCATCCCATTATCAGCAGTCAAGCTGGCCACACAATCTTTGAACTAATCAGCTGAAGTTTCCTGCGGCACATACGCAGTCTTGAGGAACTCAATCAAAGCCTTCGCATGGGCTTCAGAACACAACAGCAACGACAACATGGATATCTTTGATGGGGTCTGCCCCGGCTGCTCGACCACATTGTAGTCGCTCTTCTTAATTATTTTCAGTATTTCCTCTATCTCTTGCTTAAAGGCTTCCACAAAAATTTTCCTAGGCGCCTCTGTCCGGGCAGGCTCACCTATAATTTCTTTGCTGCGGGTATCAGATGATTCGCCGACAGGGGTAATAACTGGAGTAAGAACAGGAGTAGTAGTTGATGTACTAGCAGGAACAACAGATGGAATGACAATAGGCTTGTTGGCAGTCTTAGGGGAAATTTCGGGAGAGAAGACCCTTCCACTCCGAGTAACTTTGCTGGTTCTGACAATGTTACCAATATCAGGATCAACCTCTTCATCTTTCAAATCTTGTTTGATGCCATGATAGTACACATAAGCACCATAATGCCAGGGGACAGCTTTGTCCGAGACATACGGGACAGGCCCAAGAACAATGATTATCAGCGGAGCAATTCTTGGAGTAGATGTAATCCTAACAGGTCTTCTCGAGGAGACCTTGGAAGGATTGGAGGAAATGGTTATAATGGCAATGTCTTCAGGTGAAACAACGGGAACCAAAGTTTTCTCGAACAAAATTTCTTTGTTGTCCATCAGGCGTTGAATACCTAACTTCACCAAACGTAAACCAGAAGGTAGAAACGAACACATGTGACAACCTTCACCACAACCCGGAAATAAACCGACCAACAACAAATTCTTCTTCACAGTCATGAGAGGAGTAGAAACTTCATCCACCAAGGTCACAAACAAGTCGGTATCAATAGCATTAACTCCACGACCGTGTTTGGGCACGGGAGCAATTATGAAATTTGGCTTCTCTGGAGCATCAAACTCTATTTCCTTGGCTTTAATCAAGTCTTGTACTTTGTTTCTCAGAGTCCAGCAGTCATTTGTATCGTGGCCCGGACTCTCAGAATGATAGGAACACCGAGCATTTGGATTATATCGGGGAGATGTAGTGTTTGGATTCTTGGGAGTCTCTTTCAAGGTTGCCAAGTTGGATCTCAGCAGATGAGGTAGAACTTCAGCCAATGTCATGTTGATTCGGGTAAACTGCCGTTGTGGTCTTTCCACCCTTTGTTGATTGTTGCATTGTGGAGCAACTGCAGGCCTAAGTATCATTACGACACTTACTGTCTGACGATGTTCAGCCCTATTTTGGACCCTCAGGCTGTAGATGGAACTGGCTTCCTTCTTACCAGTAAAAGGCTTCTTTACTGAGCTTGAAGAGGCATCCTTATGTATCTTACTGCTCCTAATCCCATCTTCTACTCTTTCTCCAGTTAGAATCAGCTCGGTGAAACCAGCCGACGAGCTGCTGATCAAATGATTGAAAAATGGACCAGATAGCGTCCACAGAAACATATCAACCAACTCCCTATCAGACAACGGGGGTTGAACTCTTCCAGCCAAGTCTCTTCATTTCTGTGCATAGTCTTTAAAGCCTTCACTTACACCCATGGACATACTCTGGAGTTGAGTAGGAGCAAGGTCGGAGTTGTATTGATACTTGTTGTACCCCAAAATTTGCTCTCTCATTTCACCAACATTTTCTCATCTCAAGACTCTTGGAACTCAAGATCAAGCTAGGGTTTGCTCTACTCAAGACACCTCCTTGCATTGTTGACCTAAATTAGGGTTTGAGTTTGCATAGGGATATTTTGACCTACAATTCCCAAAGTGACTTTCATACTCCTTGTTGGACCCACAAGTTTGTCCATACCAAGTGTGATCGGTGGATCTGGAACTGACTGTTTAAAGCTGGTTCGCGAAATGTCGCGGTAAGCAAGAGTCGCCACCATCTTTTATTTTCTCCAAATGGAAAGGACAAAAGCACAGAAAAATTCCTTATAGAGATTGCTCTCGGTTCGGGAGGTAGGTTATAGAAAGGGAAGGTATTAGCACCCTTTTCATCCATGGTTATCCATGGGCTCTTAGTTACTTGGTTTTTTAGATCACTTGCCTTGATTTTTGATTGCTTGAAATTGTGGTGTATGTGTGTGTTTTGAAAATGTTTTTGAAATAGACGCCTTTGTTTCGGCAACCAATAATCAAGGCAAGTGATCTAAAAAACCAAGTAACTAAGAGCCCATGGATAACCATGGATGAAAAGGGTGCTATTACCTTCCCTTTCTATAACCTACCTCCCGAACCGAGAGCAATCTCTATAAGGAATTTTTCTGTGCTTTTGTCCTTTCCATTTGGAGAAAATAAAAGACGGTGGCGACTCTTGCTTACCGCGACATTTCGCGAACCAGCTTTAAACAGTCAGTTCCAGATCCACCGATCACAGAACTGGCGACTCTGCTGGGGATTTAATCTTAAAGTGAGGTGTACCTTAGGGATAGTTCATAACATTGTTTTCAATTGTTTTCCTTGTGTGCTTTAAATTGTGGGTTGCTTGGGAGTTCTATAGATCCTAACTCGGATCTGGGGATACCTTCTTAGAAAGTAGCAACAAGGCTGTGAGGGAACTGTGCGGGGTATACCGACATGGTTGAAACAGTCTGCTACGTTGATGTGGCACTTTGGTGTGTACCGGTAACCCTTGAGTTCAGTCAAGGAGAGTACAGGGCCTCCGCGTGGTGTCGTGAAGCATCAACAGACCTTAGGAACCTTAATTGAACTATCTTGGCCTCTTTAGGGTAGTGAGATAACTGACTTTGGTGCAGTCCGAGGTTGGTTGATACTCGATACTACACTCAATTGAGGGTTGCTTTCCTGGAATATTTCGGTCGCCAGTTCAGTGGCTAAATCGAAACGATGAACAATGAAAGCAATCCTGTGATATTGGGACCCTTAGAACCCGGTTACTTCTAATAGGACAGGTTGAGCCCACCAACTTCAAGAGGGTACTACCCAGACCCCATGCTGGCCTAAACCCTAAGGGTTTCTCTTGTGTGACTTGTGTGCCTTTGTACTTGCCTACTTGCATGCTTGTTAGCTGACACATGAACTACTTGCAGGTTTTGTTTATAGTCCTTAACTAGGACTCATGACAAGGTTTACCAAATTTCTTGCAGGTTTTGTTTATAGTCCTTAACTAGGACTCATGACAGGGTTTACCAAATTTCTTGCAGGTTTTATTTATAGTCCTTAACTGGGACTCATGACAGGGTTTACTAGATCTCTTGCAGGTCTTGTTTATAGCCCTTAATTGGGAGTCATAACAAAGTATACTGAATTTCTTGCAGGGTCTGTTTATAGTCCTTAATTGGGACTCATAACAGGGTTTACCTACATCACCCCATGCATAGCATGACATCATACCATTGCATACATCCTAACCCATTTCAAGGATCTCAAGGGCTTGTGATGCAGGTCATGATAAATCAAACATCTAGCAAGGGGCAAAGAGGATTTATTTTCCTCTAGCTAAGGTTGTCAGGGGCTATGACCCACTGGATATGGTGAGCCTTTGACCCTTGAAGAAGGACTCTCAACAACATGAAGTTCCTTCAATCAAGTTACCGGTTCTCAACTCTAACAATTTCTCTGTTTATCCCGCGAGGTCCTTGAAAACATTACATGCATGTCATACATCTCATTGCATTGCAGGTACCCCTTGGACAGGTTTGCTTACCCTTCTTCGCTGTTTATTTCAGCCGATCGTCATGAATCCTGAATCATCAGCCGAGCAGACTATCAAGGCCCTCCAGGCTCAGAACGCCCAGTTCCAAGGGTTGATCATGAACTTGACCCAGGGGCAACAAGATCTGAAGGCTCTGCTCTTGAAGAAAGAAAAGAAGAAGAGGAGGACTGTTTTGTTCAGCCCTAGACGCAGATCTGGGAATGCACCGCAGATTGAAACTGAGAGGACAACTCCATCTGTGAGGGAAGGTAGTCATCAGGGGGAAAGGGTTCCCAGTCCAGTGGTCTCCGACAACGAGACAGATTTCAACGACGAACAATACCCCCCGGCTGAGGACAAGTACAAACAGTTGGAGGATAGGCTGAATGCTATGGAGATCCAACAGGTACCTGGGCTGGATTTTGGAGATCTGGGTTTGTCAACTGGTGTGATTATTCCTCGGAAGTTCAAAGCACCATCCTTTACCAAGTATGACGGGGCGTCTTGTCCCAAGTTACATCTCAGGTCCTATGTTCGGAAGATTCAACCATATACGGTGGACAAGAACTTGTGGATCCACTTCTTCCAGGAGAGTCTTTCAGGGACTCATCTCGAATGGTTCTATCAGCTAGATGGGACCAAGGTTCGTAACTGGGAGGAGTTGGCTACTGCTTTCTACAAGCAGTATCAATATAATGCCGACCTTGCTCCCACGCGTACCCAACTCCAGGGTATGTCGTTAGGATCAAGTGAAGGTTTTAAAGAATATGCGCAGAAATGGAGGGATCTTGCTGGAAGGGTACAACCACCTCTGACTGATCGGGAACTTGTCGATATGTTCTTGGGGACCCTGTCTGGTCCGTTCTACAACCACCTAATTGGGAATTCGTCTGCTGGATTCACAGATCTTATCTTGACTGGAGAGCGAATAGAAGCTGGTATCCGGTCTGGGAAAATTCAAGAGGCTGCACCTTCTGATAAAAAGCCTCATCATGGAAAGAAAGAATCCAATGCTGTGCACGGTAAAAAGAGCCGTCATGAGGTAGGGGCAATCCAGATCTCCAATCCCGGACCTGCCCAACAAGGACAGGGGCAGCAGCGCAAGGAGAAACGACAGTACACCAAAATCAACATGTCGCTGGATCAAGCGCTGCAACAAATGTTGAAGGCAGGGGTGATCACCTTAAGAGCTCCTCTTCGGAATCCGAACACTTCTGCTCCCAACTATCATCCCAATGATAGGTGCGCATATCATTCTGATAGCCCGGGGCATACTACGGACAACTGTTGGCCTCTCAAGAACAAGATTCAAGACATGATCGACGCCGGGGAGATTCAGTTTGAAGTGCCTGAGACTCCGAACATAATCACTGCTCCGTTGCCCAATCATTGAAGCCTTTTGTTTATTTGAATTTTTGAGTTGTATTTTTCTTTGCTTATACAAACAATTAATGTCATAGCAAACTCTTTTATTCTATCAATGCATCGCATACGTCTGTTTTGGGAATTAATACAATTGTTTTCACTATGTTCAAAATTCTTTTCATATTTTTTCTGATGTCAACTCTCCTTAATTCTAAGCCTCTTGAGGGAGGATGACGAAAACGATACCGCCATCTTTACAGTATGCTTTTGAACAGACCCCGCTGATGAGGTACAGGCATTGTTTCAAATCCTAAACACTGGAGTTATAAGGAAGATAATCCCTCGTCAACCCATCTGAGCCAAAGAAGTAGGAGTTTTATTTTCGAAAATTGAAACCCTTAATCATAACCTGGGGCAGGGTAGGCTTCTCAGTTGATCCAAGTGCACAATGAATGGCACCAAACGAGTCTTTCCAAAAACAAAAGACAGTGATGGTTCAGAACAATCATAAGGACAGGCAGTCATTATCAAAAACAAAATCATAAATGAAAAGCCCAAAAAGTCAAAACCTATAAAAGGGACTTACGAAACTGGGGCATCCCGCTGACTGTAATTCCGAAAAAGGAAACAGTTCAGGCAAAAAAAGAAAGGGATAACAAAAATCAAAAAGAAAGAGGTCCTACAAACCCTCGGAAAAAAAAGGAGATGACTGCCTATTCAAATAAACGTTCAACATCCGAATCATCACCGGAAAATCAGAGCAAAGACTCAAACCAGGTCTAACATATGATCAACTGAGTTTAGGTTTGGAGAACATCACGAAGAGCGGGTGGGTACAAATAATTTGAGCCTTTATCCTTTGTTTCTTGAACCATGAACCAGGCCACGTTATAACCCTTGAAAGTCCTAGCTGAAGCATGGGTTAGTTAGAAAGCATCCTGTACGAAAGGTATCCTGACTCCTTAAGGCTTACGGTAAATACGGAGTTGACATCACGTTTTACAAACATTCACTTGTTTTATGAAAAATAATGCATTTTCAAAATCTTCGAGACAGACATAAGCTTTGCATTTTTAACATAGCTTTGTTCGCATATGACTTTTTGTTTGAACAGCATAGAAATTCGCATGACGAAAGTCTAATGAACAAGAGTATCTCCAATCAAGGGGCACGACATGATCATGGTCTACCATCTGGGGCAGTTAAGTCAAGATCCAGAGAATCTCTCAAAAGGCCAAAAAGCCTGGGGCAAATCTCTGCCTGAGTCACTGGGGGGGGCACTCCAGCAACGAATCTTGCACGATCAGACACCTTCTGGTAATATGGCAACACAAGCAGCCAGGGGCACCTACCCGCATTCTAAGAGCGTGGACATAGTCGAAAAATACTATGCAAAATCAAAGACCCGCTAGGTTGACATGCCTAGGCGAAAATTAGGGCTTCCCGGCGAACCAAAAGGGTTCGGGCAAAATGAAGGGATGAAATGAAAAATCTGTACGCCCGGCAAGTCGAAAACCTGAAAAGGCGGCTTGAGCAAAAATGGGTATCTCGGTGGACTGAAAACCCGAAAGGGCGGTCCAGGCAAAAGTTAGGGATTAAAGTGTACGACTATGTCCTGCCATCTGTCTACCAGAAGAAGGTTTGTCCATCAACTATCAGCACCCCCACAAGTGCCTCCCCCATAGAAACAGGGGCAATAAAGAAGTGGTCTAAGCAATCTGATTGCTCTATCCTCCAAGGTATCAGGGTAGGTCCCGTTGAAGAATATAACCAATACAGTTCGATGCTTCCCCAGGAGAGTCCAATCCAGCTTCCCCAGGAAAGATGGAATCCATCTCCCCAAGCAGTAAGCTTATCCCCAATTGATTTTGGAAGCTTACCCTCGCAGAACACGAACGCGTCGTCCGGCTTGATTTAAAGAGTTATTTCCTTAACAGGATATAACTGGGTTATCCTCAGCCAAAAGCCACGGAAAGAGCGTCGTCGACGAAGTCTTCTTACCTCAGCGAAGTCCATCAACACTTCCAACAACAAGGGTATCTCCAGCAAACTACTATCAATACTCAGCAAGGCATCCCTCTTCCCACAGGGTGTTGCTTCCCAGCATGGTCGCTAGAGTATCTTTTCTCCCCGCAGAATCTTCCATTTGCCAAGTTTATTCCGCAACGGAGTCATCTTCTCCTACCGGTATTCTTGCAGTTATCATCCCCAGCGGAAGTAAAATCTATTCCTCAACATCAGCCCAGGATACGACTTCCCGGCACCCGTCAAGGATTTATTTTCTTAGACAAATATACATTCATAAACATCACATCTTCATACATCATAGCATGCATATGCATCATGCTACACGAATCTCATTAATTTTAAAGACATACAGTTCATGCATCATGATTTTGCATACAATTATGTTTTGCCTTTTTCAGGAAAAAGATCAATACAAAAATGATTACTATCAACTAACACAATTCTTTCTAGATATAGTTTCAGATATGACCCAGATATGGCGACGTTCTGATACTGCTTCCAGATTTCCTTCTAGATATAGTTTCAGATATGATCCAGAGATGGTGACGTTCTGATACTGCTTCTAGATTTCCTTCTAGATATAGTTTCAGATGTAAACCAGATATGGTGATGTTCTGATGCTGCTTCCAGATTTCCTTCTAGATATAGTTTCAGATATGACCCAGAGATGGTGACGTTCTGATACTGCTTCCAGATTTTCTTCTAGATATAGTTTCAGATATGACCCAGAGATGGTGACGTTCTGATACTGCTTCCAGATTTCCTTCTAGATATAGTTTCAGATATGACCCGGAGATGGTGACGTTCTGATACTGCTTCCAGATTTTCTTCTAGATATAGTTCAGATATGACCCAGAGATGGTGACGTTCTGATACTGCTTCCAGATTTCCTTCTAGATATAGTTTCAGATATGACCCAGAGATGGTGACGTTCTGATACTGCTTCCAGATTTTCTTCTAGATATAGTTCAGATATGACCCAGAGATGGTGACGTTCTGATGCTGCTTCCAGATTTCCTGCTAGATATAGTTTCAGATATAACCCAGATATGGTGACGTTCTGACGCTGCTTCCAGGTTTCCTTCCAGATATAGTTTCAGATGTAAACCAGATATGGTGACGTTCTGATGCTGCTTCCAGATTTCCTGCTAGATATAGTTTCAGATATAACCCAAATATGGTGACGTTCTGATGCTGCTTCTAGATTTCCTTCCAGATATAGTTTCAGATATGACCCAGACATGGCGACGTTCTGACACTTATTCCAGTTAAAGATATTTCAAGACCTTGTCCGGTTCAGTTAAATCGACCCCAAGATTTTCCTGATGCTTATCCAGTCAAAGGCCTTCTCTGGTTCAGTCAGATCGACCCTAAGATCTCCCTGATGCTTATCCAGTTGAAGATATTTCAAGACCTTGTCCGGTTCAGTTAAATCGACCCCAAGATTTTACTGATGCATATCCAGTCAAAGGCCTTCTCTGGTTCAGTTAGATCGACCCTAAGATCTCCCTGATACTTATCCAGTAGAAGACACCCAAGATTTTTCTCAACGAGCGTTGTTGAAGTTAAAGTCGCCCAAGATTTTTCTCAACGAGCGTTGTTGAAGTTAAAATCGCCCAAGATTCTCTTATCATTCATGCTAAAGCAGTAACCATCCCTGGTTCATTCATCGCCGTTTGAAGCTCCAGACTCAGCTCCTGTAACCAGTCAGGACACATCTATACCAAGCATCTAAAAACAACTCCTGCGACGTGTCAGGTACTCATTTTCTGTTTTGCAGGTATGCAGGTTCTCGCTAAGGAATCTCTTACGCAATCAACATCCAGATGGCATCTATAAGCCCATCATCCTATCCAGCAATCTCCCAATGGCATCTATAAGCCCATTCCACCATCACTGTTACTATGTGAGCGCAAATTTCTGGGCACTCTAGTGTCCAATCATCTTCTACCCTCGGATTACGAAAGGCACGTCCGCCAATCTGCATCCTCAGGTCTAAGAAGATTGAACAGGGGCAACTGTTGCACCCCAAAATTTGCCCTCCCATATTCTCCAAGAAATTGCCAAGCCAAGTCACAAAACTCCCCAAGGGTTGCACAGTGCAAAGGGTTCCTATACAGTCAAAACTAGGGTTTGTGTTTTGATCAAGAAAAGGAAGTTTTCAAAGGCCCAATCAAGTCTCACATGCCTACAAATATGGTCAAGTATCCTCATATCAAGTTTCAAGGCTTTCAGTACAAAATTGCACAGTCAAAACCCTAAATTGCACTAGTCAACTGTAGGGGCAAAATGGTCATTTGACAGTCAAAAGTTCAAATTTTTGGTCAACATATCATTTTGAAGCCACAAACATCATTTGATCAATGCTTGATCATGATTCTCAAAATTTGGCTCAGAAATTATCAAAGATGCAAAAGTTTCCTTATTTGGACAGCTGAAAAAGTCAACTGAAATTGACCAGGCCATAACTTTCACATGGATTATCAGAAAAATTCCACCCAAAGCTCATTTTGAATAGAAAGACATTTCCTACAACTAATCTTCATACTTCAAGTCCAAGAAATGCTCTCACAAAAAGTTATCAATTTCAACATTATAGGTCATTTTCAAAAGTCAACAAAAAGGGACTTTAAGTCAAAGGCCATAACTTGAGATTGGTAAATCAAAATGACATGGGACCAAAGGCATTGGTTAGAGGACTCAAAGACCTTTCCAAAATGTCCAAGAACATGAGAAAAGCTTAAAAATTGAGCAAGTTATGCCTTGTGGAAGTTGGGAAAGTTTTGGATATTTTGAAAAGTCAACTTTGATCCAAATGACCTAAAATTGCTAATGGGCCCATTTTTCTTCCATGATTCATCATTCTAAGCATATGCACGACCACTTGGCCCAAAGGGGAAGTATTTTCTCATTTTTTTATTTATTTATTTGAATTATTATTTATATTAATTCATTTAAATCATTAAAATATATGAAAAATATCTAATATGCCTTAACAAATCTTTTTATACAGGTTTTGCCATCAAGATTTTGTGCACATGCAAAATAGGAAAGAATTGGATTGATTTGAGCATAATTGACATAAAATACACTTGAAAAAGATATGAAAAGATCTTGAGAAAATCAAATATGCAAAACCATTATTGCCATGGATTTGATTAAGTTTTGTTGACCTAACAGCCTCAGTACATAAGCACGATTCAAACCCTAATGCCCATACACATTGAAGCTGCGCAAAAGCTAAGAACAAACTTGGAATTTTTGTAAAAAAAAAGCAAAACTGAAATCAGTGTTAGAGGTCGATTCAAAGTGCAAAACTTGTTTCAATAGTTTGCCAAGGTTGCCCTGAACACATTCCAATCATTAACATCCATTCAAGCCCCAAGAATTGGTAACAAGGACCTTCCCTGTACAGCAAAAAACTCATAATCGTATTCCATATTCTATGCATTTTCATGACATTTCAATTATTGATTCTTGTTCCTGATGTGATTTCAAAGCTAACTGATATGTTTGATTGAATTTTTGCAAGCCATACGCGATTATGCCATAACTGACTTTTAGGGTTTTCAGAGTTCTAGATTGGGGCTTTTCACCCAAGGAAAAATTAAGCCTCAAGACTATTGCCATTAGATTCAGCATGTCCAGACGAAGAGAAATCCATAGTCGCGCTCAATTTATAGAGCCTTGAGACCTATTCGCTATTTTTTCAAAGGGCACCTAATGAAACGCGTCTGAAACCGTTGCCTTTGTGTTTTGTTTTACAAGGATGGTGAGGAAGATGACCTCGTGTCACACAGTGATTGGCGCGTTTGAAAATTGGCGCGTTAAACCACTAACCATTTGCTTTTCTTTCATAATATTTGTTGTTTATTTATTAATCAGATGCGTTGAGTTGGTCTAGTGGCAGGCGATGGTGTTGGTAACACACGTGACCTGGGTTCGAGTCCCAGGTCTATACAATTTCCCATATTATTTTGTTATATATGTTCACATGCAGGCATAACATTAAGACGCACCATACACCTCAAGGTGCAGCCATCCACGCGTCCAGTTGAACCAATTCAAAGGCCAGGATTCATGGAATACGGTGGGTGCTAGTCAACGCTTGGACACGTTACTGGGAAAGTCAACAAGGCCATGATACAAATGGGCCTGAATTGCTGAGCCATACCTCATAATTGGGGCCTGAACCCCCCCCTGGTTTGCCTTCTCCATATTTTTTATATTTTATCTTTATTATTTTATTTACTTTATTATCTTAATTTAATTAATTATTGTTTTCACAAAAATACAAAAATACATAAAAATTCAGAAAAGACAAAAAATGCAATAAATATTTTAGTTTAATATTTTCTTGTAAATAAATGCTTGGAATTTAATTAGTTTAAAATAGGTTTTAATATTAATTCTTTTCACAATAAAAATCCAAAAATATAGACTTAGGTTTAATAAATTTTATTCCTTTTAACTTTTCCTTTTTCTTTCTAATAATATTATTTATTTATTTTTATAATTAATTATACATAAAAAATTAGGTTTAATTTAGGTTTCAATTTAATATTTTCACAATAAATTTAAAAGCTATTAGAATTAGGGTTTGTCTTTTAGTTCAATTTTAATTAATTCTTTTTTCATCAAATTCCTAAAAAACACAAAATACCAAAAACACTCTTCTTTTAATTCCTTATTAATTTTAATTTTTGCAAAAGGGTCCAACGCCCACGTTCGTAATTTATTTAATTCGCGCATTTATTCTATTTCGCTTAATTAATTATGTATCTCTCCCAAAGCCGTGTAACATTTACTTTTCAATTTCTTTATTTACTTTGCTTTATTTACTTTTCTGTCAAATCGGGTCCGGTTTAATTTTGGCGATGTGGACCCGCGCCATTTGTAATAGCTTAGAATTTACTTTCCCGCAAATATTTTAACTGTTAACAAAATGCATGAAAGAATGAATGACCATAATAAAATCAAGCGTAGAACACCAATAAACATGACAAGACAAATACAAATGAAAACGACACACGAATCGCACACACCACCCCTAGGGTACGCCTCACTGTTGCCTTGCCTCGAAAGGTGATCGTCGAGTAGAGGGTGTCTTAGTAAGTCCTCATGATCCGGGAACCTGGCATGAGGGTAGCTTCTAAGGTGTCTTCCCATTGCTCTGGTGATCACCATGTCCCTACAAACTCGAATTGACCCGAACACCTCCAACGGTGGTGCTACCTACCTCTCAATGGTGGGATGGCACTACTTTAAAGGACATTTACACAGACGAATTCCTTAGGGTAGGTAGGTTCTCATGGATACTTGCTCTCTTCAAAAACAAAACAAATCAAAATCTTTTCACACCGACACTTTTCAAAAGCTTTCAAAGCAATTTTTCAAACACTCTGACACAAGAGTCGATCTGAAACTTTCAAAGAAACTTTTTAAAACCCACAATTGAAAAGCAAGCAAACATTTTTGAAAACACATTGAGCAAGTACCTAAGAGCCCATGGATAACCATGGATAGAAAGGGTGCTAACACCTTCCCTTTCTATAACCTACCTCCCGAACCGAGAGCAATCTCTATAAGGAATTTTTCTGTGCTTTTGTCCTTTCCATTTGGAGAAAATAAAAGACGATGGCGACTCTTGCTTACCGCGACATTTCGCGAACCAGCTTTAAACAGTCAGTTCCAGATCCACCGATCACAGAACTGGCGACTCTGCTGGGGATTTAATCTTAAAGTATATATATATATATATATATATATATATATATATATATATATATATATATATATATATATATATATATATATATATATATATATATATATATATATATATATATATATATATATACTTATATACTTTATTTTATAATTAGGTCAAAAATATAAAAATATTACATTTTCACTTTTATTAATATTTTACACTAAAAATACCTTTTTACAAAATACTTTTATTTTTTTTGTACAAATCAATATATTATTGTATGGAATTAATAAATAATACTATTTATTTAAGAATCAGGGTTTTTGCCCTAAATAACAAAATAATTAAAATTGGCTTTCTTTTTATTTTATTTCATATTAAAATATACTTTTTACATACATAAAAACTTTTTTGCATAATACATTTTATCTAACATTTATTTATTGTATTTTATTTAGTCATTGTACATTTAAATATTGCCTTATACATTCGATTTGGTTGTAATAACTTAGAATTTAATTTCTTGTCAAATATCCCCAATTCATATTTGTACCCCCCCTCCCTATATCATGTTGTAATAGTGTAGCATTTAAATTCTCGCACATTTAAAAGCTTCCAATTATGCCATGCTTAGACTTAGGGTTTTAAGCATTTAAATTCTCGCACATTTAACAACTAATTTGACCTAATCCAAGATAAACATGCATGAAAAATAAATACAATGCACACTTGCACCCCTAGGGTTTTAATCCACTTGTTGCCTTCAACAATGGGCCATGGTTGCATGTCAAGTACTTTGGCAAAACAAAAACAAACAAAAAGATCATAGTCCCTCGATGACGCTATATGAGTTGCCTAAACAAAATGATCAAGTCCCTCAAGAAAATTGCCAAAAATATTTGACACAATTGCTATCATGGTCTATACGATGACTCGCGCCTGTCCCGTTTAACATCCTAACACAAGGTTGTTCACCAAATACAATGGTGAAGCAACACTGTTAAAAGGGTTAAAAACATAAGAAAGATCTTTGAGTAAAATAGGGTAGATAACTCTTAGTTACTTGATCAAACTTGCAAAAACATCCTTGCTATCTTCAAAACATACTTCACCACACAATTTCAAAACCTTACTTTCAAACATTGGAAACTTTTCAAAATACAAAAACATCTTTGTATACATTCAAACAAGAATCATTACAAAGGTTGTCACAACGATGGCCTCTTTTCAAAACATCTTTCAAAACCACACACAAAGCACAATTTCAAACAATTGAAAATGCAAAGCAAGTGATCTAAGCAAGTAACTAAGAGCCCATGGATAACCATGGATAGAAAGGGTGCTAATACCTTCCCTTTCTACAATCTACTCCCCGAACCCAAGAAAACATCTCAAAGGTCTTTCCTGTGCTTTTTGACCTTTCCTTAGGATAAAATAAAAAGTCGGTGGCGACTCTTGCTAAACCGAAACATTTGCGAACACAAACGCAAAATCCCAAGTCAGTTCTCCCACCGTATCACAATACTTCTTATAAAAAGCAGCAGCTAAATCTTCCCAATTTCGGATATTGGCTCCCTCCAGCTGGTAGAACCATTCAAGCTGAGTCCCTGACAGACTATCTTGAAAGAAATGAACCCACATATTTCTATCAACTGTGTGGGGCTGGATCTTTCTGACATAAGAGCGGAGATGGAGTTTTAGGAAACACACCCCATCGTACTTAGAAAAAACTGGAACTTTAAACTTCTGCGGGATGACCACTCCCGACACCAATCCCAATTCTTCTAAATCCAGTCCAGGTATCCTCTGAACTTCCATGGCACTCAAACAATCTTCCAACTTCTTGTATCTATCCTCGGCAGGAGGATATTGCTCATCATTGTAGTCGATATCATTTTCAGAAACTGTAGGACTGTGGTCCTTCTCCCCTGTCTCTTCTTCTTGATTTTCTCCTTCCTTGGATGAAGAGGCCAGATCGACTTGTCGCTTCAACCGCTCCCAAAACCTTCTGTCCATATTCAGAATATCGGCAACCTTCTTCTTTTTCTTTTTCTCTTTCAGGATGAGGGCTTTCAGATCCTCCTGCCCTTTTTCCAGACTTCTGAACATTTGTTGGAACTGGGCGTTTTGTGCCTGAAGGTCCTTGATGCTTTGTTCGGAAGACATTTCTGCTGAAATAAACAGCGAAGAAGATGAGAAACCTGTAATGGTACCTATACATGCAATGCTATGAATGGGATGTGTATGCAATGATTTCAAAGACTTTGGGGAATTTAAATTTGCAAACCAAAATAAACAAAGATCTTATTAGCTGAATTCAAAGTTCAAATGCCTTTTAGGCGTTACAATTAAAAACAAAGCTAAAACTGAAAAAAGAAATCAAAATACCCATGGATGCTTCCTCTTCATGCCGAGATAAGCATTGAGTCCTCTTTCTTCATGGAGTTGCTCTGTGAGCTCTAGAACCTTCCTCTCCTGAGCATGGAACTGATCCCTGTAAGTATCTTGCTCCTTCATCAACTGAATCTAAGACCTCTGTAATTCCCCAAGATCAGTGGGCATATAAGGATAGAGAACCGTGTAAGGAATACCCCCTTCAGTAGTGGGTTCCACAATCACTGGTAAAACAACCACATAGGTTATCATAAGCTTCTGCGCTCGAGCTCGTACCCATTGGAGGTAAGGTTCCATAGAAATGGAAGCCTTTGGCCCCAAAGCCTTGGCGCCAGATCGATTTACCATGCCCCAAGCTCATATGAACCCCCGGCGATACTCGTGAACATCATCCTCATAGTTGAATACAATACTCTCAATAAGTAACTCGTGGGGACCATCTCTTCGAGCGTAAACAAATTTTCGCAGAGCTAAATAAGGATTGTAGGTTATACCCCCTCTAATACCAAGTAATGGGACATTAGGGTACTCCCCGCAGCGGTCAATAATAGCAGTGTTTTCCATAGTTCGGGAGCACCAGAGAATATCCATGTGAGCGAGTGATATTATCCTTTGCGACCAACCTAAACCTTCTTCATTCTTCAGTATAGACTTAGGGAGGTGAGAAATAAACCACCTCGACAGCAACGGCATGCAACACATAAGAACCCCTCTTCTTTTTATGGTACGAGTATGGAGAGTGTGCAAAATATCTTCGAGCAAGGTAGGCACGGGGTTGCGAGAGAGGAAAATCTTGATAGCATTCACATCTATGAATGAGTCTGGATTAGGGAATAGAACTAACCCATAGATTAGAAGAGCCAAGGCCTCCTTAAAAGCCTGAAAATCCATATCATCCCAAAATAGCTGGGCCTTGTTTATCAGAAACTTAGCTAGAAAACCTTTGACTCCGCTTCTTGTTTCCCAATTGGATACCACATCGGCCCGTTTCAGATGCAAAGCTGAGGTAATGACTTATGGCTTAGTAACTTCTTCCAGACCTGTGAAGGGCAACTGTTCAAGAATGGGTATATCCAATAGCTGAGAGAATTCTTCCAAGGTAGGCACTAACTGATAGTCTGGAAAGGTGAAGCAGTGATGCTTGGGATCAAAGAACTGAAAGAGTACAGTCATCATCTTTTCATCAAAGTTTGAAGTAACTAGGTTGAGAATTTGACCATGTCTCTTAGTGAACATAGAAGTTTCAGAAACCTTTGGCACTAGCTATTTGAGTTGAGAAGGTATCTTCACAAAGCTGATTCAGATAGTGTTTCTATGAACGGAAGCCATGATCTGCAAAACAGAACAAAGATAAATTCTTTTGGTCTTTGAAATGGTTAGTGAAATAAGAATGGATGCTATGTTATGATGCATGATGTCATGATAAACCACAGGTATAGCAAACACAATCAAATCACACCAAGTCCTTAGGTTTAAGGCCTGCATGAGGTTAAAGGTCATACCCTCTTGAAGTTTAGTTGGTTTCAAACCTGTCTTAAAAAGTAACCGGGTCCTAAGGGATCTCAATTTCACTTACCATCCTTTATTGGGAACTGTCTTAGCTCAAGCAATCTTTTCTTGCGGCCGAAATATACCGAAAGTCTTATCTCAATGAGTGTAGCATCGAGTATCAACCAATCCTCAGCTCTACCCCGAGGCCGGCTATCTCACTACTTTCTAATGGCCAAGTTTATTCAACTAAGGTTCTAAGGTCTGTTAGTGCTTCACGACACCACGCGGCGGTCCCGTATTCTCCTCGTTTCTCCACAAAGGATACTGGTACCAACCAAAGTTCCACACCAATACAGCCATCGCTTAAACCATATCGGTCTACGTCGTACAGTCTCCACGATCTATTGTTGTTTACCTAATAAGTTCCCCCAGATCCGGGTGTAGGATCTATAGTAACCTGTTGTACCCCAAAATTTTCCCTCCCATATTTTTCAATACATTTCAAGTGAGGTCCTCAGATTGCTCAAGGAAGTCCAAGAGTTGGCCAGACAAACTCTCTACTAAGGCAGTCTACCTCAAATTAGGGTTGCAGTTTGCATCAAGATGTTTGAGTCTAAAGGGTCCCAAATGCTCACTATTGCCCTAATATGTTCTCAAGATCATCCATACCAAGTTTCAAGCCTTGCAGAGGAAGTTTGCTCAGTCAATTGCTCAAAGGCCTAAAAATCGACCGTGCTATGGCAAAAGTCAACTATGGCCCACATACAGTCAAACTTCAATATTTTTGGTCAACATCCTCATTTTGAAGTGTTATTCATCATTTTATCAAGGGTTGATCATGATTCCTCAAGGATTTCTCACAATTCATCAAAACCCAAAAGTTGCTAAATTAGGGTTTTGCAGGAAAAGTCAACTCAACTTTGACTAAGCATAACTTTCTCATATTTTATCAAAAATGACCCATCCAAAGCTCACTTTTAAGAGGATGAAATTACCTACAGTCCATCTTCAGCTCCAAATTTTAAAATATGAACTCACAATAAGATATGAATTTGGACATTATAGGTCACTTTGAAAAGTCAACAAAAACACCTGTTTTGTCAAAGCTTCATACATGAACATGGAAGTCTCAATTGAGATGAGTTATGCATTGGTAAAGTTGGCCCTTTTTGCAAAATTGCCAAAAGTCAAATGTGCCCAAAATTGCAATTTTTGTCAAATGGGCCCAACTTTTTATGCTTGCATTGAGTTTGTAACATGATCCACGACCCATGATCCTTCCCATTTGTTATTCTTTTATTTTTGTCATTTATTTTGATTTTATTTCAATTAAATCAAATAAAAATCAAAATAAAATCATGAAAATATCAAAAACTAATCAAAGCTTGAGATTTTGTGCATGTGTAAGGCTATTATACAGCTGGAGATGGAATCAAATCGTGCAATCTTCATTTGGACACAAAAGATTGCATTTTGGCTTGATTTGGAAAGATTTTGTACAATGATCAAATCATGATTCAATAATCATAATTGGAGATATTTGATACAAGTTTGTAACCCTAATTCCTTCTAGGGTACATAAGGAACATGTTCAGATCAAAAACAAGGAGATTGGAGGCGTGTAAAACACAAAGCAAGTTTCAAAAAAATCAAGAAAAGTGGCAAATTGATTTCCACGTTCCAGGCCAATTCAAAGTCTTCTAGCCATCCCAAACGTTTGCTGGACATCCCAGGAATGTGTTTCAACCATTAGCAAGCTCCCTCAAGCTTTAAAACACGTTGTAAGTACCACATGGTTTCTCACTTTTCTTGATTTCGAATACATTAATTCTGGCATCTTTAGCATGAATAATTAACATATTCTTAATCCTTATGATGTTTGCAAGCTAATGGTTATGTTTAATTGCGTTTTTATTGACTGTATACAAAGATGCCATGGCTAGGGTTTATGCTTCGTTTTTAGGGATTCTTCATACAGGAACAATTGGCAATGGATAATGGTACCATGATGCTCGTGAGGTTGCAACGAGTTTATTGGTACCATTGGTTTTGATTTATGATGCTTGCATAAGATTTTGGAGATGCACAGGGTTGTACCTACACCCAGATAACTGTAGGTAAAGGTCAAGGAACTTTTAGCAACGGTGGGAGGAAGAAGAAGGCAACGTGTCACTCCCTGACTTGCCCATTCAAATCTGCGCGGGTTTTAAGATTATGCTTTTTTGTTTTACCATATTATATTTCTTTGTCATTATTCATACAAATAACCAAGCCAGCTCAGCTGGTCATCATGCAGCGTGAAAATGCCAAAGGGCCTGGGTTCGATCCCCAGGTCCCCATATTGTTCAATATTATTTTGCATTGCATGATCAGGTGTATAGGAGTCTCATATGACTACCATGCGTCATCAGCACTCAACCATCAGATCCCTAGCGTGCCAGATCCAAGGCTTCCCATGTGAAGGACCACCATGGGCATATGTCAAGCATACACACAGGATCTGGAAAGTCAAACAGGGCCAAGTGTTATTGGGCTCGAAATTTGCAAGTCACACCCTCTCCTTTGCTACAAAACTAGGCCCATTCTATTTTTTTGATTTTTCTTTCTATTTAATTTCTTTTATTTAATTGATTTTCTAACACAAAATTAATTTCTTTTTTTTTTATAAAAAAATCATAAAATCAATTTTTCACAAATTCAGAATTAGGTTTTATTTTTATTTTATCAAATTTAATTTAATAGTAGTTAAATTTAATTTTAGGGTAATTCTAAATTTTTTGTAAATAATTAAAATCAATTAGAAAAATTAGCGTGAGCTTGATTTTATTTTATTTTCTCAATAAAACAAAAATACAAAAATAAGTTAATTTAGTTATTTTTTTATCAATTTAAATTAATTAGCAATTAGGTTTGTATTTATTCAATTAAAACCTTATTTTCTCAAAATAATCAAAAATACAAAAAAATGATTTTTCTTTTAATTAGGTTTAGTCGGGGTCAAAACCCTAATTCTCTCGTTTTTGTTCCATCGCACATGCTTATTATTACAATATTAATGTAACTGCTCACAGTATGTAATAGTTTAATTAGGATTTTTCTTTGTTTATCGTTTTTACGGGTTTTTGGCTATGTAATTAATCCCCCTCCCCAAAGCCTTGTAATAGCGTAGTTTTATTTCTCGCATTTTAATTCTCGCAAATATTAATTGTTAGATGTATGTTAATAGGATTGTATGACAAGATTGCATGTTAATTTAAAATGGCTACCAAACCCTAATGTGCAAAGATAATAAATTGAAATCAAATCACTCGCACATGCGCATTCCTAGGGTATACTCTCACTTCGGTTGCCTTCGGTAAGCGATCATTAAGTATAGGGTGTCTTAGTGATTGCTCTCTTGTCTAAACAAAGATCAAATGTTGCCTCATAAATGTTGCCTCAGAAAGGTTGCCTCGGAAATGTCGCCTCGAATATGATCTTAAGACACTAGGGTTATTACTAAGACGTCCTAACATTGCTTTAGTGATTGTACGTCCCTTTCGAATTGACCCTTACAACTCCAACGACGGTGCTGCCTACTTCTCAATAGTAGGATAGCATTGTCTAAAGGAAATAAGAACAAAAATAATCTTTTTTCGAGTAGGTAGATGCTAGTAGGTACTTGCTCAAATCAAACCTTTTCACACCAAACACTTTTCTCGAACAAAGTTTTCAAAAACACTTTGTAACACTCTTGAAGACAGAAGCAAGGGTTAAAACGAAGTAAAACAAAAACTTTTCAAACACAAATACACAAGCAATTTAAAAAATGATGAGCAAGTACCTAAGAGCCCATGGAAAACCATGGTTAGAAAGGGTGCTAATACCTTCCCTTTCTATAATCTACCCCCCGTACTTAAAATCTCGAAAAAGGAATTTTTCTGTGCTTTTGTCCTTTCCAGTTGGATAAAATAATAGTCGGTGGAGACTCTTGCTTACCGTGACATTTTGCAAACACAAACGCAAAACGTAAACCAGCATTTTCCAAAACAGTCGGTTCTACCACCGTATCACAGAACTGGCGACTCTGCTGGGGACATTAGTGGGGTATAACTTAGGATTAGGCCATCATGAATTGCTTCTCTTGTTTGTTTTGTTTGCTTTATTTTTGAGGGTTTTGTATTGGGAGTTACTATAGATCCTAACCCGGATCTGGGGAACACCTTTTAGGTAAGTAGCAATAAACTGTGAGGGAACTGTACAACGTAGACCGATGTGGTTGAAGCAGTAGCTATGTTGATGTGGCACATTGGTTGGTAACGGTATCCCTTGTGGAGAAACGAGGAGAATACTAGGCCGTTATGTGTGTCGTTAAGCATCAACTGACCTTAGAACCTTTAATCGACCAACTTTGCCATTAGAAAGTAGTGAGATAGCCGACCTCGGTGTAAAGCTGAGAACTGGTTGATACTCGATGCTACACTCATTGAGACCATACTCTCGAGATAGTTCCGGCTGCAAGAAAAGATTGTGTGAGCTGAAACCATGACCGATGGAGGATGGTCAGTGATATTGAGAACCTCTAGAACCCGATTACTTTTGCTAGGAGAGGTTGAAACCAACTGAACTTCAAGAGGGTAATACCTTTGACCCCATGCAAGCCTTAAACTTAAGGGCTTTTGTGTGACTTGTTTGCCCTTGTCGTGTCTGTTATCTGCTATACCTGTTGTTTTTATCATGACATCATGCATCATAACATAGCATGCATACTTCATTATACTAACCATTTCAAAGATCGAGGGGATTTATCTTTGTTCTATTTTGCAGATTATGGCTTCCGTGCGCAGAAACACCATCCGAGTTAACTTTGTGCAAATACCTGCTCAACTCAAAGAGTTAGCCTCAAGAGTTTTTGAGACTTCTTCATTCATTAAGAGACATGGTCATCTTCTTAGCCTGGTTACTTCAAAGTTTGATGAGCAAAGGACGAGTGTGCTTTTCCAGTTCTTCTATCCTGTGCATCATTGCTTCACCTTTCCAGATTATCAGTTGGTTCCCACTTTGGAAGAGTTTTCTCACTTATTGGGCATATCCATCCTCGAGCAGATGCCCTTCATAGGTATGGAAGATACTCATAGACCAGAAGACATTGCTTCAGCTCTGCATCTAAAAAGGGCTGATGTAGTATCCAATTGGGAAACACGAAGCGGGGTTGAAGGTTTCTTAGCCAAGTTTCTGATAGATCAAGCTTAACTATTCTGAGATAATTTGGACTTTCAGGATTTCGAAGATATCTTGGCTCCCCTTATCTACAGTTTAGTTCTCTTCCCGAATCCAGATTCCTTTATAGATGTGAACGCGGTTAAGATCTTCATGTGTTGCAATCCAGTGCCTACTCTACTGGGTGATATCTTGCATGCCCTCTACACTCGTACTGTGCGAAGAAGAGGGACCCTTATGTGTTGGATGCCATTGTTGTCGAGGTGGTTTATTTCACACCTCCCCAAGTTTGTGCTGAAGAATGAGGAAGGTTTGGGTTGGTCTTACAGAATAATGTCACTCGCCCACACAGACATTCTTTGGAGTTCCAAGGCTATGGAAAACACTGCTGTCATTGATCGTTGTGGGGGATACCCTAATGTCCCATTGCTTGGAATCAGAGGGGGAATAACCTACAATCCTTGTCTAGCTTTGCGACAGTTTGGTCGTGCTCGGAGAGACGGTCCCCATGAGCTACTTCTTACAGATATTACATTTGACTACAAGGAAGACATTGACGAGCATCGCCAGAGGTTTATACGAGCTTGGGGCATGGTGAACAGATCTGACCCTCAAGAGCTAGGACCAAGGACTTCCCTTCCTATGCAGCCTTACCTACAATGGGTCTGAGCTCGTGCCCAAAATCTTGGGATGCCCTATGAAGCCGTATTTCCAGTAATTGTGGAGCCTACTAATGAAGAAGTCATTCCTTACACAGTTTTGTATCCTTACATTCCCACTGATCTTGGGGCATTGCAGAGGTCCTGGATTCAGCTGAAAGAGGAAAGGGATACTTACCGGGAGAAGTACCATGAGCAAGAAAGGAAGATCTTGAAGCTCACCAGGCAACTCGAGAATGAAAGAACGATCAATGACTATGTCAGCACAAAGGGGAAGCGTCCATGGGATTTTTTATTCTTCTTTATTTTTCTAGTTTAGATTTTGTTTTCCATTTTCTTTGTAATGCCTTAAAGGCATTGTTGAACCTTTTTACAAGTTAATCTAATAAAGTTTGTTTCTTTCCTGGTTTGCAAATTTAAATCTCTGAAAGTCTTTGAAATCATTACATACGCATCCCATTATCATGCACACCATCACAGGTACCATTATAGGTTTCTCATCTTCTTCGTTGTTTATTTCAGCAGAAATATCTTCCGATCAAGCCATCAAAGATCTTCAAGAACAGAACACCCAATTCCAGCAGATGTTCTTAAATTTGGCTAAAGGGCAAGAGGATCTAAAAGCTCTCATTCTGAAAGAGAAAGAGAAGAAGAAGAAGAAGAAGAAGAAGAATAAGAAGAAGAAGAAGAAGGTCGTTCTTCTGAGTATGGGCAAAAGGTTTGGGGATAGGCTGAAACAGCAAGCTGATCTGTCCTTTTCATCCAAGGAAGGGGAGAACCAAGAAGAAGAAAAGGGCCCCAGTACTGCAGTCTCTGACAATGATACTGATTTTGATGATGAGCAATATCCTCCTACCGAGGATAGGTACAAGCACCTAGAAGACCGGTTGAGTGCTATGGAGATTCAGAAGATCCCTGGTTTGGATTTCGGAGAACTGGGACTGGTATCGGGAGTGGTGATCCCTCATAAGTTCAAAGCTCCGGTGTTTGCCAAGTACGATGGAGTATCCTATCCAAAACTCCATCTCCGCTCGTACGACAGGAAAATCCAACCCCATACTGCTGATAGAAATTTATGGGTACACTTCTTTCAAGATAGTCTGTCAGGGACTCAACTTGAATGGTTTTATCAGTTGGAAGGAGCCAATGTCTGAAATTGGGAAGACCTTGCTACTACTTTTTACAGGCAGTATCAGTATAACGCCGACCTTGCTCCCACTCATACTCAACTTCAGAGTATGTAGATGGGTGCAAGTGAAGGTTTTAAGGACTATGCTCAAAAGTGGAGAGACTTAGCTGGGAGAGTCCAACCCCCTTTGTTTGATAGGGAGTTGGTTGACATGTTTCTAGGGACGCTATCTGGTCCATTTTTTAATCATCTGATCGGCAGTTCGTCATCTGGGTTTACTGAGTTAATTTTGACTGGGGAGAGAGTAGAAGTTGACATCCGAAGTGGTAAGATACAGAAAGATACTTCACCAAGTGCAGTAAAGAAGCCTTTCACCAGTAAGAAAGAAGCTAGTGCAGTGTACGGCCCGAGGGGCCAAAGCAGATCTGAACATCGTCAAGCAGTGAATGCGGCAGTGATATCAAAACCCACAGTTGCCCCATAATGCAACAATCAACAATGGGTGGAAAGACCACAGAGGCAGTACACTCGGCTCAATATGACCCTGTCTCAAATTCTACCACAATTATTGAAGACCAATCTAGTAACTCTAAGGGAAGCCCCGAAGAACCCCAACACCATATCTCCTCAATATAACCCGAATACCCACTGCGCCTATCACTTCGAAAGTCCAGATCATGATACAAAAAACTGTTGGGCCTTCAAGAATAAGGTGCAAGACTTGATCGAAGCCAAAGAGATTGAGTTTGACGCTCCGGAGAAGCCCAACGTCATAACTGCTCCTATGCCCAAACATGGGCACGGAGTAAATGCTGTGGATGATGATTTATTTGTGACCTCCATGGAAGAAATTTCCACTCCTTTGATGACAGTTAAGAAGAATCTATTGTTGGACAGTTTATTTCCGGGTTGTGGCGAAGGTTGCCACATGTGTTCAATTCTGCCTGCTGGTTGCCACTTATTGAAATCAGGTGTTCAGCGCCTTATGGATAACAAAGAGATCCTGCTCGAAAAGACTATGATTCTGTTGGTTCCAATTGAAGATGTTGCCATCATAATCATTTCCTCCAATCCTTCCAAGGTTTCCTCGAGAAAGCCTGTTAGGATCACACTCGTTCCAAGAATTGCTCCGTTAATAATTATTGTCCCTGGTCCTATCCCATACACTTCGGATAAGGCTGTCCCTTGGCACTATGGGGCTGATGCTGATGTCAGCAATATTGTCGGGGCTAGCAAGGTCACCAGAAGCAGAAGACTTTTTTCTCCCGAGATTTCCCCTCCGACTGTTCACAAACCTGTTGTCATTCCATCTGCCAGTACATCAGCTACTGTCCCAATTTCTATTCCAGTTATCACTCCTGTCGCTGAGCCATCTGGGACTCGGGGCAAAGAAATCACAAGTGAGCCTGCCCGGACGGAGGCACCTAAGAAGGTCATTGTAGAAACCTCTAAGCAGGAGATAGAGGAAATTCTGAAGATTATCAAGAAGAGCGACTACAACATAGTCGAGCAGCTAGGGAAGACCCCGTCAAAAATATCCATGTTGTCCTTGTTATTATGTTCTGAAGCCCATGCAAAGGATTTAATTGCATTCCTCAAAACTGCGCATGTGCCGCGGGAAACGTCAACCGATCAATTCAAAGACTGCGTAGCTAGTTTGACTGCCGACAATGGGTTGGGTTTCTCAGACGCAAATTTGACTGCTAAAGGAAGAAATCACAATGATGCTCTGCACGTCTCGATCGAGTTTAGGGGCACTACTATGGCCCATGTACTGGTGGATATCGGGTCCTCATTGAATGTTCTGCCAAAGAAAGCATTAGACCGTCTAGACTATGAAGGTTTGATTCTGAAGCCGAGCAATATTGTGGTTAGGGATTTTGACGGATCAAAAAGAATGGTGCACGGGGAGGTGGATGTCTCTGTTAAGGTTGGCTCTCAGACTTTTGCATCCACTTTCTATGTGATGGATATCAGGCCATCATATTCTTGCTTGCTGGGTCGCCCTTGGGTTCATAAGGCTGGGGCAATAACTTCCACGCTCCACCAAATGTTGAAATATCCGGTAAAAGGAAAGATTGTTACGGTACATGGTGAGTCATCTCAATTCCTTTCGCTATATGGAGATTGATGGGGAATTCATCGAAACCCCTTGTCATAACTTTGAAGAGGTCCCCCAGACTTTAGCATCAACTGAAGTTGCTTGCTGACAAACCTCCGATGAAGATGGCTTCTCTAAAGGATGTCAGGGCTGTAATTGAAAAAGGTGGGTGTGCAAATTGGGGTCAGCTCCCTGATTTCACACACAAAAATGACAAATTTGGTTTGGGATTTACTACAGGGGCTCAAAGGGCTGTTAGGCGCACGCGGATTGGGAGACCTCCTCTGCACATCAGTAATCAAGGAGTTAATGCGGTTGAGGATGGTGAAGAAGATTCAGACATTGACAACTGGATCTACCCAACGACCAACGGTGGATTGAAAAACTGGACGACGAAGGACTTCATACCCGTTTCTTTTATTCCACAGTAATTGACTTTTGTTTTAAAAGTTGTAACAAACAGTTTAAAACTTTACAGCCCGATGCCTTGCCCGAGGCACTTTGGCTTTGCTTGTGAGGGCTTATTATTTTCCATTTTCATATATCATCAATAAAACATTGGACGTTTCTTGCATTACAAATTTTGCGCTCCTTGATTTTCTTTTTTCTGCCTTTATCACAAACAGCTATTCTCTTACATACACTCACGTATCATAATGCAGATCCATATCCACTTTGGATCCCATTGATAACAACTCTACTACTGCCAGCTATGACTTCGAAAATCCGATCAACCAAGCCGAGGATGAAGGTGAGGATGATTGTGAGGTACCTGGAGAACTTGCTAGACTGTTACTATAGGAAGAAAGGGCCATACAGCCTCATGAAGAACTAGTGGAATCAGTAAATTTGGGTACATAGGAAGACAGGAAAGAGGTCAAGATAGGTGTGAATCTGGAGCCTAGTGTCAAGCAATGGTTGATACCGATGCTACGCGACTATGTTGAGATCTTCGCTTGGTCTTATGAAGATATGCCTGGTTTGGACACCGATATTGTGGTACACCTCCTGCCAACCAAAGAAGATTGTCCTCCGGTAAAGCAGAAGGTTCGTCGTATGCACCCTGAGATATCTGAGAAAATCAAAGTTGAGGTCATGAAACAGTTTGACGTCGGATTTCTAGCTGTCACTTCTTACCCACAGTGGGTTGCCAACGTTGTTCCGGTGCCTAAGAAAGATGGTAAGATACGGATGTGTGTGGACTATAGAGATCTGAACAGGGCGAGCCCCAAAGATGACTTCCCACTTCCTCATATTGATGTACTGGTCGACAACACCGTGCAGCATAAGATCTTCTCCTTTATGGATGGTTTTTCTGGTTACAATCAAATCAAGATGGCTCTCGAGGACATGGAGAAGACGACCTTCGTTACGCAGTGGGGCGCCTTTTGCTACAAGGTAATGCCTTTCGGGTTGAAGAATGCTGGGGCAACGTATCAGCGCACCATGGTCGCTTTGTTCCACGACATGATTCACCATGAGATTCAGGTTTATGTTGATGACATGGTCAGAAGGTCCCAGACTAAGGAAAAGCACCTTGACCATCTCCAGAAACTATTTGACAGGTTGAAGATGTACAAGCTGAGGTTGAACCCGAACAAGTGCACCTTCGGGGTGAGATCTGGTAAGCTGCTAGGTTTCGTCGTCAGTGATAAGGGTATTCAGGTGGACCCTGCCAAGGTAAAGGCCATACAGGAGATGCCATCTCCCCGCACAAAAAAGGAAGTTAGAGGCTTTTTGGGACGTCTGAACTACATCGCCCGATTCATTTCACATCTGACTACCACTTGTGAGCCAATCTTCAAGCTGCTGAAAGAAAGATCAAGTGGTAAGATGGAATGATGAATGTCAGACCGCTTTCGAAAGGATAAAAGAATATCTCCAAGAACCGCCAATTCTGATGCCTCCAGTTGAAGGAAGACCTTTGATCTTATACTTGATCGTACTGGATAGTTCAATGGGGTGCGTGCTGGGGCAGCATGACGAGTCTGGCCGAAAAGAGCACGCTATTTACTACCTTAGCAAAACGTTTACCGACTGTGAGACCCGATACTCACTTCTCGAGAAAACTTGTTGCGCTTTGGCATGGGCTTCTCGCCGGCTGAGACAGTATATGCTGACTCACACTACCCTATTGATATCAAAGACGGATCCAATCAAGTACATCTTCGAGAAGCCTGCCTTATCCAGAAGAATAGCAAGATGGCAGATGATCTTAACTGAGTGTGACATCCAATACACAACCCAAAAAGCAATCAAGGGGAGTGTATTGGCGGATCATTTGGCGCATCAGGCCATGGATGACTACCAGTCCATGAATTTTGAGTTCCCGGATGAGAACATCATGTTGGTGACCGACTGTGAAGAACCTGGACCGGATGAAGGACCGGAGGAAGGATCCTGATGGTCTATGTATTTTGATGGAGCCTCAAACGCGTTGGGTAATGGAATCGGTGCTGTAATTATATCTCCTGAGGGATGTCATACTCCATTCACCGCCCGATTATGTTTTAACTACACCAACAATATGGCGGAGTATGAAGCATGTATCCTGGGTCTTCGAGATACTATTGACCTGAGGATTAAGTTCTTGAGTGTATTCGGAGATTCTTCTCTAGTGATCAGTCAGATCAAAGGCGAGTGGGATACGAAGCACCCAAATCTTATTCCTTACAAAGAGTATGTATTGATGTTGCTCCCACACTTTGAGGAGATAACCTTTGAACACTTCCCGAGAGAGGAGAATCAGTTAGCGGACGCGCTAGCTACCATGTCTTCTATGTTCAAAGTCAGGTGGGACAATGAAGCTCCCCAGATTACCATCGAGAGGTTGGACGAACCCGCACATTGCTGTGACATTGAGACTGGAGAGGTGGAAGATAAACCCTGGTTTCACGAGGTAAAGAGGTATCTTGAGGCTCAAGAGTACCCCGAGGGGGCATCTATTAATGATAAGAAGTTCCTGAGAAGGTTCACTGCAAAGTTCTTCATTAGCAATGGGATTCTCTATAAGCGTAACCATGATTCAACCTTACTGCGGTGTATGGACAAGAGCGAGGCAGAAAGGGTCATGGAAGAGCTACATGAAGGTACCTTCGGAACTCATTCCAGTGGACATACCATGGAAAAGAAAATCCTACGAGCATGATATTATTGGTCCACAATGGAAGCCGATTGTTATCAACACTCCTGGACCTGTCATAAGTGCCAAGTCTATGCTGATAAGGTGCATGTACCTCCAGTTCCTCTGAATGTTTTGACAGCTCCTTGGCCTTTTGCAATGTGGGGTATCGACATGATTGGCGAGATCAGACCTACTGTTTCCAATGGGCATCGTTTCATTCTGGTAGCAATTGATTATTTTACGAAATGGGTCCAGGCAGCTTCCTTTGCTACAATAACCAAGAACGTCGTGGCATGGTTTATCCGACACAATCTGATCTGTCGATACGGTGTACCGGAGAGAATCATTACGGACAATGGTACAAATCTCAACAATATGATGATCATCGAGCTCTGCAAACAGTTCAAGATAAAGCATCACAAATCTTCTCCCTACCGGCCGAAGATGAATGGGGCCGTTGAAGCAGCTAATAAGAAAATTAAGAAGATTGTGTAGAAGATGACAGTGACATACAAAGACTGGCATGAGATGTTACCATTCTCTCTTCATGGATACCGTACCTCAGCATGGACCTCGACAGGGGCGACACCCTACTCTTTGGTATATGGCATGGAGGCAGTCCTACCCATTTAAGTCCAGATACCCTCTCTCTGGATTATGAAGGATGCAGGTTTGAGCAAGGACGATTGGATCCAGACCCGGCTTGATCAGTTGAACTTAATCGATGAAAAGAGGCTTGCCGCTATTTGTCATGGTCAAATGTATCAAAAGCGAATGATCAAGGCTTTTAAAAAGAAAGTCAGATGTCAAGAATATCAGGTCGGGGATCTAGTAATTAAACGCATCATACTGCCGTAAGGTGATCCCAGGGGAAAATGGACCCCCACATACGAAGGGCCATTTGTGGTTAAGAACATTTTCTCAGGAGGAGCTATGATTCTAACCACCATGGATGGTGACGACCTTCCTCACCCCGTCAATATAGACATAGTGAAAAAATACTACGCATAATCAAAGACCCGCTAGGTTGACTGGCCTATGCAAACCTAAGGGCTTCCCGGTGAACCAAAAGGGTTTGGGCAAAAGTAAGGGATGAAAATGAAAAAACTGTACACCCGGAAAGTCGAAAACCTGAAAAGGAGGCTTGGGCAAAAAAGGGTATCCCGGTGGACTGAAAACCCGAAAGGGCGGTTCAGGCAAAAATTAGGGATCAAAGCGTAACACTATGTCTCATTGGATCATCTTGCAACCATACTTCGGTATCAACTATCAAGCTCGGGCGGCGCCAATCAATCTGATCTACCTTCAACCAAGTAGCAAAGTGATGAGACGCTCGAAGATATAAAGGCAATAGCAGAGTTGGAACCCAATGGGATTATTCACATAGCTGTTTTTCTTTCTTTTTTCATAAATTGTATAAATTTTGTTCTTAGGGCGGCGTTCTGTTACTAGGACGTCAACCTCTTTGTACGAAACGCCTATTACGGGCCAACTTCAAAATCAAGACAATTCATTGTTACGAGAAATTTCAACTTGTTTTTTCTTTTTCTGTTTTGTTTTGCAAGAACGTCCAATGATTCATTTTTGATATATGCATTTGAAAATGATTGTTGCTCATAAATATTTACTTAAGAAACAAAAGACAATTGCTCGTAATTCCAGGAACAGGGGCAAACAAGAAGTCTCCAAACCTTACAGTTGCTCTACCTACCAGGTATAGGGATAGAGCCAGCTGGAGAATATGACTAAGGATACATACACTCCCCGCAGAGTAGGAAGTATCTAAAGACAGTGGTGTTAACTCTCCCCAACTGAGGTTTATAATCGCGAATAAGTCGGCAAAATTATCCCCAAGCAGAGTTTATCTATCACCAACAATAGAGGTTCACCATCAGCAGAGTTTATTTCCTCCACGGGCAGAAATTTAATCCCCGACAGAGTTCATCGTCACCAATAACGGTAATTCATCCCTGGCGGAGTGGTTTCTCCTAATCAGCAGATCATCCAACATAATATCTCTCTTCCCTACAGAGTCTCTCTCGACAGAATATTCTCGAGCAGAACGGACGCAAGTCTCCCGCTAATCATCTTCGGTCACTATCCCTAGCAAGAACGGAGAACATAACTCCTTATATTCTCCAACAACAGTCCGGGATTTATTTTCCCCAGCTAGAGAATGTCACCAGAATATTGCATATCCATACATCATGGCATACACATATGTATCATACAACACAATCTCATTTATTTTGAGAACATCATTACTCAATACATTTCATACGTCATGACATTACATACGACTAACTCTTTACCTTTCAGGGAAAGATACAATCAAATTCTCACAAGTATTTCTCTGGTTCAGTCAAATCAATACTAAGATTTCTATTCCAGTTTAAGCTATGAAGCCCGAATTCGACCAAATAATATCTTGATTTCTCCAAAATACTACTAAGCCTGGAAGCGACCAGATAATGGTATATCTTAAATTCAAGTTATGAAGCCCGGATTCGACCGGATAATATCTTGATTTCTCCAGAATACTACGAAGCCTGGAATCGACCAGATAGTGGTATCTCTTAAATACAAAGCTTAAAAGGCCGAAAATCGACCGGAAAACAGCTTAACCCTCAGCAAGTTATTATGAAGCCTGGAAATCGACCAGATATCAATACAAGATACCATGAAGCCTGGAATCGACCAGATAATGGTATAAGACACCGTGAAGCCTGGATCACGACCAGATAGCGGCAAAGGATATTGAAGCCTGGGATACGACCAGATAACAGTATAAGGTACTATGAAGCTCGGTATTCGACCAAATAGCAGTTTACCTGGCCAATTACTAAGAAGCCCGGAATCGACCGGATATTAGTATGCCTTAAATTCAAGTTGAAGCCCGGAGGCGACCGGATAACAACTTGATTCCTTCTGAATCCTGGAGCACGACCAGATAAGAAGTGAGAAATTGCAAAGCCTGGAGCATGACCAGATAGCAAGTTTTCTCCCCAATAAGTCGCTGTAAATCCTGGAGCATGACCAAATAGCAGTCGATCTTATTTTTCTCAACAAATCACTGTGAAGCTTGGAGCACGACCAGATAGCAGTTCATTTACACGTTTTCGACTAAGAGATGATTCCCCAGTATAATAACGGACAATTGAAGCTCCTAAAATTCTATTTCTCCCAAGACAGAGACCAACATTCCCCAGCGAAGTCCTCCTCAACAAAAGGTATACGGGCTCTCGCAAAGGAATCTCTTATGCGATCGACACTTCTTCTGATGGAATATTTAAGACCATCTTCCTTCATTGACTTCCAAATGGCATCTATAAGCCCATTCCCAATATCACATGACAAGTACCACTTCATGTGAGTGCAAATTTCTGGGCACTCTAGTGTTCAATCATCTTCCACCTTCAGATTACGAAAGGCAGACAATCCAATCTATATCCTCAGGTTTAAGAAGATTGAACAGGGGAAGCTGTTGTACCCCAAAATTTTCCCTCCCATATTTCTCAATACATTTCAAGTGAGGTCCTCAAATTGCTCAAGGAAGTCCAAGAGTTGGCCAGACAAACTCTCTCTAAAGGCAGCCTACCTCAAATTAGGGTTTTAGTTTGCATCAAGATGTTTGAGTCCAAAGGGTCCAAAATGCTCACTATTGCCCTAATATGTTCTCAAGATCATCCATACCAAGTTTCAAGCCTTGCAGAGGAAGTTTGCTCAGTCAATTGCTCAAAGGCCTGAAAATTGACTATGCTAGGGCAAAAGTCAACTGTGGCCCACATACAGTCAAACTTCAAGATTTTTGGTCAACATCCTCATTTTTAAGTGTTATTCATCATTTGATCAAGGGTTGATCATGATTCCTCAAGGATTTCTCACAATTCATCAAAACCCAAAAGTTGCTAAATTAGGATTTTGTAGGAAAAGTCAACTCAACTTTGACTAAGTATAACTTTCTCATATTTTATCAAAAATGACCCATCCAAAGCTCATTTTGAAGAGGATGCAATTCCCTACAATCCATATTCATCTCCCAAGTTCAGAATATTCACTCGCAAGAAGATATGAATTTTGATATTATAGGTCACTTTGAAAAGTCAACAAAAACACCTTTTTTGTCAAAGCTTCATACATGAACATGGTGTTTACAGTGATTTCTGGTAAACAACCGCTAGTCCTCCAAAATATCAAATAATCTTAATGATTGTTATTTAATCTCTCTGGTAACTTGCAGGATCGACTAGATTGATCCTATGGGGTATTGGTCGTTTGGATAATTCTAATTGTAAAACTGATATTCATGGTTAGGATTTGTATTTGGAATGTTTTATAAACGTTCAACTCACTTCGATTACCATATTAAAAGGATCTAATGACATGATCAAGTAAAGACGTACGAAACTAAATTGCATGAATAAAGATTCGATTGCAAAGAAATATAAAAATGCAAGAAGCAAGTAAATAACTTTGAAGTATAAAAGCATGAAATGTAAAATAATTTCTGAAATGTAAAGGATTCGAAATAGAAGGAAAACTTTTAAATGCAAGAAATCAGTAAATGACTTTGAAGGTAAAGGTATTCGAATGACAAAAGCATGAAGATAAAAGCATGAAATGTAAAAGAATTTCTGAAATGTAAAGGATTTGAAATAGAAGGAAAACGTTTAAATGCAAGAAATCAGTAAATGACTTTGAATGTAAAGGCTTTAATGTAAAGGCTTTTGAATGATATTGACATGAAGATAGAAGATAAACTGGAAAAGATGAAGAGTTTTACTGAATTATAAATATTTGGTGTTATCATACGTACATTGTTCGAGCATTCGTTTCCCTAGCCATATGGTATTTTGAATGTTTACTGAATTTTGTACAATAAATATGACACACGAAATCCTAACGCTAAGACTCCTATTTATACTACTTCGACCATAACGGTCTTGCCTATAAGATTCTGCCACGTTCAGAACATGCAGAGCACTGCTCCTCTCTAGCTTCCACGCGTCTTCGAACGCTCCAGCGCATATATTTTTAAATTTCGAACATCCCGCTTGCGTTTGAATTTCAAATGTTTTGGCACTCTTCGCTTCGAACTCATTTCTTAAACACAGTCTCATTACCACTTCGGGGCTTATTTTAAATATATCTTCACAACTGTCACTCGAAGCTCCGAGCTTTGACATGTTCGTTCGAAGAACTGCCTCTACCGTTCCAAAACCATAACATCTTCCTTTATTCCAACGAAACATCCAACTTGCTTTGTTTCGAACTGTGTCATCAAAATCTTCAGCCAACAAAATTCCCCTTTAAAATATGTATTTCGATCCTTTGAGAAACACTTATTTTAAATATATATGCAAGATTTTGATGTGACCTTTGAGTAATCGTAACATTTATTGTGTATGACTCCAGTCACGTCAATCACGACGCCTCTTGGATTCCTTAACCGTCTTGAATCAGTATTTCACAACATGGTGCAGTTATAAAACAATTATTATTATTAATCACGCCTATTACCAACATCAGCCTTTACGCCACCTCCTTCTCAATCCAACCCACGACTCCCACGTGTCCTAGTCTCACTTAGTGGATGTTTAAACTTCCACACTATAAAAACCAATCAACTTAGTCTTTTATTCTTTTCCACTTTCTGAAACTTTTTCTCCCTTTCTTCTCACCGAAACCCTAAAACTTCCAACAAGCTTCAACAATGTCTTCTACAACATCATCCCAACTGAAGAAAACCTCCAAAAAGAAAGGAAAGAACACAGGAACAATAATGGAAATCAAGGTTGGTACTTATCAAGGTCAATCTGTGCTTATCCCCCAAATGATCTCCAAAGAGAAGGAAATGCTCTACACCTCTCGGGTACTAATTCCAATTAACGCTGCTGGAAAGAGGTTTGCTCTAATGGGTCCTCTTACAGTCTTTGAAATCTTAAAAGATACTAGAAAAATCTTCCCTGTTTGTTATAACTTTAAGCCCTTGTTTAATAAGATGGATATCCCTAAGATAGGCGAGTCCTCTGATTCGACAACCATGGAAACTCCAATCGTTCCCCCAAAAGATCCCTTTGTGCTAGACTATGTGAAGAGCAACTTTAAACCATTCCGATCCTTCCCTACCTCTGACATAGCTTACCAAAAATGGCTTACCAAAGTAGAAGCCAAGAAATCCCAGCAATGGGAGGAATTAGGAATCTACAATTTGATTAAGTTATCAAAACCAGGCTTCACCTATAGTCATCCATTATTATTTGCGTCCTTATATTTCTGGGACAGCACCTACAATACCTTTCATCTCCCTGGGGGAATGATTACACCCACATTTTTCGATATAGAAGCCATCACTGGTTTGTCACCAGTAGGAGAAACCTACATCCCTGACAATGAAGAGCACTCAAGCATTATTGACTTCGAAGTCAAATTAGCCATCTTTTCAAAATTCATTAGCCATTACCACACTGAAGGAGATAGTGTGTCAGATGTGGAACATATTGCTTTCCTCACCTTATGGTTATCAAGGTATGTATTTTGCAGCAGGTCCTTACAGGTAGCAAGCAGGTTCATCCCTCTAGCTAGAGACTTACATGAGAATAGGAGGGTGTGTTTGAGCGAACTGTTACTTGTTGATCTTTACAAAAGCTTAAGATCAGCCGTTTCGAGTTTGAAATCCCATACTCCCAAAAACATCCTTCTAGATGGCCCCTTCTGGTTACTCCAATTATGGCTTAATGCCATGTTTGAACCCTCACTATCAACTGCTAACACCATTGCTGAACAAGATCCGGAGATAGCGGATAGAATCATTGAAGGTACGAGGCTGCGAAAACTTACCCCAAACGATGATAAAGATGACTTCAAGGTCCTTTTCTCAAACTATATCATGATTTTTTCCAAAAGACACAAATTTGAAGAGACCATGGCGCCCTTTGCTTCAAGGACTCATGGACCATCATGGTTCACCATGCCTCTTTCAGAAGCAGTTAGAAGCAAAGAAATTCAAGATATTTGGAAAGCCTTTTTGCTTCCCAGATTAATTTCCTCACGAATCACTCCTTCCAAGAATCAAATCTTCCTCTTTGCCTATCAACCCAACTTCGTTTCTAGACAATTTGGCCTGTGCCAACTAATCCCTGAACCTCTGTTCCAAACAGAAAGTGCCATCACTTCTGGTCGAACCTTTAAAGCAAGAGAAGCCAAACTGCAACAGGAACAATATCAAGGCTTCGCCCACTTTGAACTAATACCCTTTGAACCCACACACTTCACAGCAAAGGGTTTTCTGGAATGGTGGACTAAGTTCTACCAATCTTATATGTTCGATACCCTCTCCATTCAACAGAAACTAACTGATGCGTTCGATGTGCAGGTACACTCTAAGAAAGGTATGTTCACTCACGCCAAAGAGATTAGGGCTTTTCAAAATTATTTCGAAACCACTTATGATCCCACACACTTGGAAACCACTGTGCATCAAGCGGCTGAGACCTTGAAGGAAAAATTTAAAGAAAAAATTTCTAAGCTCAAACTTCCTTCAGGGTTGTCACTTGAGGATAGGTATAGGTTGGCACTCGAAATGCATCCACCTAAATTCCCTAGATTGCCTACCTCAGAACTGGCTCTGGCTTGGTTTCCTCCATACCCTTGGTGGTTCACTTGCAAAGAAATGTTCAAATACCTTCAAAAGAAACCAAAGCCATCTGAGACTGTGACATGGGCTCGTCATTGGCTCCATGATTTCCCAGGACATCTTCGCTATGACCTTTCTGCCATGTCGATTATATCTAATCAAGGCGCAGGTGCGAATGCTTGGGAAAATCCCAAATGTTTCTTACTTTCTACATTTTTAACTTTTACCTTAATTGTTTCGATTTTCAGCCATCAGGATAAAGACTGCTGCTTCGAAGTCTAAAGAAGGAGGCACCTCCCAACAAACTGTCGAAACCACTGGTGATGTGACCTTATCCACACCAACAACAACTACTGTAACAACAACAACACCAGTAATAACAACCGTTCCAACTCCACAGGTAATCAATTAGCCCTGATGTTTCAAATACACTGAAACTCATGATTTAGATCTAACTCATGTTTAAATATTTTCAGACTAACAAGCTCCCACCAACCACTCCAAAGAAAAGGAAAACAAGCACTTCTAGGAAGAATCCCAATGCTGGGGGAAATTCACCAACCGCTTCGAAGAAGAAGCAGAAGAAAGAAACTTCCAAAGGCGCTGCACCAACTGGCATTTCCGGACTCGATTCCAGAGATGTTGCTCCCTCAATTAAATCCAAAAATCCACCTTCGACCTCCAACGTAATGTTGGAACATATAGATAGCAACCTTTCCTCTGAGAACCCACAGGTAAATTGAACTTGAATTTTTAGCAAAAAATAGTTATTCATTACCTTGGTGCGTGCTCTTAATATTCTTTGTCTCTGTAGGACATTTTGAATCCAACTCTTACCACTTCGACTTCTCCATCAAAGACTGCTGCTCCCATCAACTCTTCTCCTCATGGGGACTCCAGTAACCTGGTGCAAAACAAAGGATCCTCCAACATGGCGATTCTGAATGGGGCTTCAGAGCAGCAAGATGACCAAAGTACTTCTCCTCCTTTGAAAGAAACGAATGAAGCAACCTTTCATGAATCTGCAGAGATTTTACCAGAAACTTCTCTTCAAAAGTCCCCTCTCGAAACCCTTCAAGAGAACCCAACGGACATTCATGCTGAAGGAGAGAAGGTTGATTCTGATCAAGAGAACGAAGAATCTGCAGAGGAAGGATCCGAGGAAGAAGATGCCCATAATGGTTCGACTGCTGGAACAGAGTCAGATGCCAATAGCAGTGAGAATAATGATATCGAAGTGGTGGATCTGGTTGATAATGAAGAAGGCAATGAGCAGGAAACGAGTGAAGGTGACGGTAACCAGACCAATAAGCCTATGGAAGTCGAAATGGATGTGACTCCCTTGCGCATGGAACTTCCTCAATCGTCTCAATCTCAAATGATTGAAGAGGAGCTAGCTCTCCTAAGACGAAATGACCCAATTAGGTATATGAAGGCTAAACTAGCTCAAAGGGACATTCCTCTTGCTAGGGCTGGTACTAGTTCGACTAGCAATCCATTGCCCTCAGATGATAGAGTTGTACTCCTTAACAAAATTAGGAGAACAATCCTTGATGTGGACTTGTTCGAAGTGCTCAAACAGGATAGTACAACAATATATACCATGAAGGAGCTACTTACGCAAGTTAACCTCTCCACCTGCTCTTTGCCAGTCAGCACCATATTATTCGATCTTCAATCTTTATTAGACAACGTGACTGGGTGTCTTCTTCAAGACGAATTTGCTACCAGAAATGTCCAAGAGAAACGAACTGCCATGGACGCTGCTTATGAGCATGCCTCGAAGCTCTCTAAAGAAGCTGAAGACCAAGCCATGCACATAAAGCAAGCCAAAACTGACTATGAAGCTCGAGCTGAGTCTATTCTTCTCTGGGAAAAGCAAATTCAAGAACCTCAACAAAAGGTTAAGGAGGCTCAACAACAACAATTGGCCTATGAAACCAATACTGCTGGTGATCAGTTCGAAGAACTCCTCAACAAAGAACTTGCAGAAATGGAGGCAGCAGAGCAACTTAAAGGAGAAGTAGCTACCCTAGAAGGAGCAAGGCGTTTCACTCAACAAAGGCTTGAGTCCTTTCGGAGTACCTTTAATAGATTGAGGAACAATGCCTATTTTTAAATCTCAGTTTTAATTAGTTTTGAATCTTTGGCTGAATTTTGGTCTGTAATATCCAAACAACGCCATTTTGGCAATCTATATTACCATTTTGGCATTCCTTTATGATGTTTCGATTACGTTGTTATTATTCGAATCTCCTGCAGGCGTGGCTTATATTTCTTTAAATATTTCCCATTAACCTTTAGGATTCGCTTATCATCAGCCAACTCTTCGATTTCATATGCATTGTTTGAAAATATCTTTGTTATTCGAAAAGGTCCTTCCCAATGAGGTGACCATTTACCTAATGTTTTATTTTTCTTGTCCATGGGCAATATGACTTTCCAGACTAAGTCATTAATAGTGAATGCTTTTCCTTTCACCCTTTTGTTATATGCCCTGGCTACCCTTTCCTTTTGTCTCATTAGGATTTCCAATGCATGCAATCTAACTTCATCTAACTCAACTAACTCATTCATCATCATCTCCCAATATAATGCAGATGGGATTTCGTTTTGTCTTTGAATTCGAACTGATTGTAGATGAATTTCTACTGGCAGAACTGCATCATGACCAAATGTTAGTTGGAAAGGTGTGGTGTTAGTAGCTTCTTTAGGAGATGTTCTACAGGCCCATAGTATTTGGTCCAAAGTTTTGTGCCAGTTCCTTGGCTTTTTACCAATATGTTTCTTAATTAATCCTATTATCACTTTATTGGCTGCTTCGACCTGCCCATTTGCTTGAGCATAATATGATGTTGATGTCAGTAATCTAAACCCCATCTCTTGAGCAAATTCTTGCATCTTCCTTCCAGTAAACACAAAACCTTGGTCTGTGGTTATGCTCTCTGGCAATCCGAACCTATAGATAATTTGTTTCTGTATGAACTCAATAATAGCCTCTTGAATAGAAGCTACTAATGGTATCGCTTCGATCCACTTGGTAAAATAATCTATTCCTACCAAGATATATTTCTGTCCTTTAGACGAAGCAGGATTTATTTCTCCTATTAAATCCAATGCCCATCCTCTAAAGGGCCATGGTTTAATGATCTAATGTAACTCACTTGCAGGAGAATGTTGAATCCCTGCATGTTTATGGCATTCTTCACACCCTTTAGCAAAGTCTATACAATCTTTGAGCATGTTGGGCCAATACATGCCATATCGAAATAACAACCATTTCATTTTATGACCTTCTTGATGTGCCCCTCATGCCCCATTGTGGACTTCTGACAATGCCAAGTATGCCTCACTTTCTCCTAGGCATTTCAGTAATACGCCTTCTTGGGTCTTTTTGAAGAATTCATTTCCCATGAGGACATATGATACTGCTCTATATTTTATCTTCCTATCAACATTCAATGTTGGATTTGTTAAATAACTCATAAGTGGACTTCGCCAATCTGCATCTGATAAGGTGTCTATGGCTAGTACTTCGAATCCCTGTTTCTCAGCATAACCTAATTTTATACTCTCTAGATCTGATGGTATGAATCTAGTAGCCATGACTCTACCTCTTAATTCGACCAAATCCTCAAAGTTTTTGGCAGAAACTTTATAACCTGAAGCCAACTGTGCTAAGTCATTTGCTTCTTGGTTTTCTATTCTTGGTATGTGTTGAATATCCATGTATTCGAATTTTCTAAGTAGCCTGTTAACTATGACGAAGTATGTCATCAGATTTTCCTTTATGCATTTATACTCCTTTGTTATTTGCTTGACCACTAACTCTGAGTCTCCTTTAATTTCGACTCTAGTTGCCCCCAATTCCAACAAAGCTTCAAGTCCAACAATAAGCGCTTCGTACTCGTCTTTGTTGTTCGAGCAATGAGGACCATCTAACTTATACTTGAATTTTGTTGGAATTCCTTCAGGAGAAATTATAAGAACTCCAACACCACTACCATCCCTGTGGGTTGAACCATCAAAGTATAATTTCCAAGGTTGCATTTCAACGAAACCCATGACAGTCTTTTCAACCAGTGAATGGTCCACAATGAAATCAGAAATTACTTGGCCTTTCACAGCTTTTAAAGGCATGAAAGTCAAAGAATATTCTTTTAAGGCTAAAGCCCATTTACCAACTCTGCTATGCATTATTGGTTTCAAAAGCATGTGTTTAATAACATCGAAATGAGATGAAACATAAACATCAACAGGCTTTATATAATACTTAAGTTTCATACAAGAAAAGTACAAACAGAGACATAGCTTTTCTATATTGCTATATCTATTCTCTGCATCATTCAATACCCTACTTAAATAGTATATGGCTCTTTCGATGCCATTGCTATCTTCTTGTGCTAACATACTACCTATACTAACTTCAGAGGCAGATATGTACAATCTCATGGGCTTTCCCCATGAAGGTGGAGACAAGATGGGAGGCTGAGAGAGATATCTTTTTATCTTGTCAAATGCCTCCTGATGGGCTTCGTTCCACTCGAAGGCTTGGCCTTGCTTCAAACGAAGCAACGGAGAGAAAGCTTGGGTTTTTCCACTTAGATTCGAAATTAACCTTCTGAGAAAGTTAATCTTCCCTAGCAACGATTGCAGCTCCCTTTTTGACGTAGGTGCTTTCGTCTCCATTATGGCTTTGGTCTTATTTTGATTGATCTCGATTCCTTTTTTATGAACCACAAAGCCAAGGAAATCTCTAGCCTGCACAAAAAATGCACATTTAAGGGGGGTCATTTTTAAGCCATGTTTTCTCATTCGTTCGAATGATTGGCTCAAATGATGAAAATGGGTTTCTGCAGATATAGATTTGATGACTATATCATCAATATACACCTGCATAAAGGTTTCAATGAAATCATGGAAAATCGAATTCATTGCCCTTTAATAAGTTGCCCCAGCATTCTTTAAACCAAAAGGCATCACTACCCATTCGTAGGTGCCTAAGGCTCCTGGGCAACAAAATGTTGTCTTGGCAACATCTTCTTCAGCAATAAAAATCTGATTGTACCCAGAGTATCCATCTAACATACTTAAATATTCGAATCCTGCAGCAGAGTCTACTAACATTTCTGCCACAGGCATGGAGTACTCATCTTTAGGGGTTGCAGTATTTAAATCCCTAAAATCTATGCAAATTCTCAGAGAGCAATTTTTCTTAATAAAAGGCACTATATTTGCTAACCATTCGACATACCTTGTGGTTCTGATGAATCTGCAGCGCAACAACCTTTCGATCTCAGCTTTGATCTTTGTGAGAACCGCTGGTGCGAATCTTCTAGGAGTTTGCTTGATGGGCTTCTTGCGATCCTTGATTGGAAGTCTGTGTTCCACTAACTCCCTCTTTAAACCAGGCATTTCATCATAGTCCCACGCGAAGCAATCTTTGTTTCTCTTGAGGACTTCGATCACTTCCTGCTTGAGGCCTGGATTAAGTTTTGCGCTTATGTAGGTTATTATTTTCGTGTTCTCATCCCCTAAATTCACTTCTTCGAGTGGATCCTGCGCCAACATTTTGGCACCTGAGTCTATAGGGTCCCTCTCGAAGCCTAAGGGTTCCTTATCATAGATGGCATCTAGCCTTTGATCTATTTCGTGTTCTTCAAAGGGTGAGCCTTTCGAGCCATCCCCATTTATTTCGTTCACTTTTACAGCCAATTTATTTATTTCAGCCTCTAAGGCCGCTTTCGATTCGTTCTCAGCTATATAGGCCGAAATCCTTTCGAAGAAGGAAGACTCAATCATGAGCAAGGTTGTCGAATTCCCAGCCTGCTGGCCGTCTTTGCATAGTTCCTTCGACTCCTTCATCTTCACTGACTATTCTTCTATCCCAATATATGCCATCATGGCAAAGGGTCATATAATAGTGTGCGTTCCTGGTTTCGTTGATTTCATCATTAGGGACACAAGGAGAAATCTTGGCTAAATGTTTGTCATAATTCCTCTTGTCAACTAAGTTGACTGCTGTCATGAAGTAACTCTGGTCCGCTTCAATGTTCTCCACGATCCCATCTTCTCTCCATAAAACCAACCTCTGATGCATTGACGAAGGAACTGCTCCTACGCCATGGATCTACTCTCTTCCCAACAACAAGTTGTAGTTGGCTTTAGCTTCGATCACCATGAACATGGTGGGCCTACAGCTTGATCCTATCGTCAAGTCCAGTTGAATTACCCCCAATGTTTGGCCTACTTTCCCTTCATAATTGGACAGAACCATGTTGTGTGGTTTGATGTCACCCTCGCGTATTTCTAACTTTTTCAGCATGAAATGGGGTATTAAGTTAACTGCAGCGCCCCCATCCACTAAAACCTTATTTACGCCATGGGCACCAACCTTTGCCCGAATGAATAATGGCTTCAGATGATTTTTCATAGCTGGTTCTGGGCGCTTGAAGAAAGCATTCTGCTCCTCGACAGCTCCGTTATCCATCACGTAGTAACACACAGGCCTATGCTTCATCAGATCTATTGTATCATCCTCCTCATACTCTTCGATATCAGTCTCCTGTCCAAACTCACAAGGTAGTACAGATACCACGTTGCAATTGATATTGAGTGAAGACTCCCCCTCTGGTTCGAAGTTGTCCGTTAGCATATCCTCGTCTTCTTCTGGACCTGGTGTGTATTCCTTCGATTCATTTGGTTGTGTTTCAGAGAAGAGTCTCCTGCTAACTGGGGGTTTGTCCTCAGGTTGATTATTTGATGTGGGTTTGTTGGTGCTTGATTCTCCTTGGTTTTTTATCGAAGTTGCTCCTTTATTTGCCATAGCTTCCCTTTCAGCCTTTCAAATTCTCTGTTGCCTTCGCCATTGTGATCTTGACATGGGGTTTCTTCCTTTGTAGTTTTCTAACCTCACTTCTTCCCTCTTCGCCATGTTGAACTGCCTTCTATATGTCATAGTGTGGCGTGCATTTCGTTCATTGTTTCTCCATTTGTCTTTGTCCTTGTCAGTTCTGACTTGCAGCCACTTGTCTGTTGGTATTTCAGCAGGAATTTTGAACGTTACCCTTCGTGCGCCTTTGGGATGAGGACTATCAGGCCTTCGTTGAGTGTATTTGCTATCAAAATGTTGGCCCATCTGCCCAGTCTCTTGGTGGTTCCAGCATGGGGCGAAAGGGATTGTTTCGAAGGCTCTGGCCATACTTTGATCGTACACAGCAGAACACCTTGGGCATACTAGGCATTTTGTTGCTCCTTTGTAACAGCGAACCAAGAACTCCAACAAACTTTCTCCAACTTTAGGATAACACCTGAATAACTGGTTATCCTGGCGCCAGTTGACGCCAGTTCGTGCCCTTTGTATCCTCTCGAAGTTTGCAGCAATTCTCTGGTTGCAGATGATGTTGCACCTAGGGCATAGTATCATTTCCGCATCTCCTTTGTGGCACAACATGAGGTAATCTTTAAGACTGGCATCCCCAGCATAATTATCCTCCATTTTGTATTTTTCTTTTTCTAAGTATCTCTCCATCTCCTCCATTTCAGAACGAGGTCTCTCCATATCCACCATGTTTACATCTACATCCTCCCCCTTTATGTCATCATTTCCCCATCCTGTAGGTTTTATATCTTCAATTTGGATTTTTGAACTTTCTGGGGCAGAATACTTCACCAAGTAGTCAAACTTTCCACTGGGCTCTCCTAAAGTATCCCATATTTCTTTCTGAGGGGAGGGTGGCTTTGTGATCTGGACTTTCTCCAATTTTAGCCTCAGGCCTTCAGTAACCTGTGTCAACTCTTGCTTTTGGTTCTCCTGGCCTTCAGTAGCCTGGATCTCTTTCGAAACAGCCAAAGGTACTGCTTCGATCGAAGTCTCTGGTTGTTTGTGGACGTCCTCAGTGACCCCCTTGTTGACTTCGACTAACACCCAGTTTTCATTCTCAGTGCCTTTCTCTCCTAATGGAGTGTCATCTTGATCTGCTTCCACCATATTGATTTCTCCAATGCATACAGGCTCGGAGTAATTGGTGTCTGCGATATCCAAAGGATCTTCATCTACTTTCATTTTTGGTTTGTCAGCGAATTTCAGTCTGCCATCCTTAATTGCATTTTGAATTAGATCCCTGAAAAGAAAACACTGAGGTTTTGTGGCCTAGGAAACTATGATACTTACAAAATCCTCTTTTCTTCCTTTGATCTAAAGGAGGTATTTTGACATTTGATGGCACAATGAGTTGGCCATCTTTGACAAGCAAATCAAAAATCTCGTCACACTTAGTTACATCGAAAGTATAAACCTTCTTTGGGAATTTGTCACTTTTCTCATTTTCAACAATTTCTTTCCCTTTTGTGGGAACTAATAATTTGCAAGAGTAAGGTGGGGCCTGTTTCAATTCAGCGAGATCAATTTCGACCTCTTCGAATTCAGGGTAATCTTCTGCTTCCTCAGCTCCAACATAGGAGACCCTTTCTTTCTTGTTATTTTTAAAAACTCTGGCCTTTTCGGCCTTTAGCCTTTCGACTTGTCGAACCCTATCGGCTAATTGAGCCATGTCCCTTAATTATTGTGTATCTAATTTCTTTCGAATAGAGTAATCCAGGCCGCCAGTGGCCATTTCGACTAACTCATGTTCAGGAACTACTGTAAAGCATCTAGATTTCAAGAGTCTGAACCTATTCAGATAATCATCTATGGGTTCAGTAAACTTCCTCTTGACACTGGCTAGTTCCTTCAGACTTATTTTAGATTGTCCCATGTAGAACTGTTCATGGAATAATCTCTCCAACAAAGCCCAATTATCTATGGACCCAGGAGGCAAAGTGGTGAACCATGTGAAAGCGTTCTTAGTTAGGGAACTTGGGAAATATTTGATCCTAAGGTCTTCATTATTTGCTATATCTCCTGCTTAGGTTAGATACCTGGCTATGTGTTCGACTGTTGATTCATTGGTATCTCCAGCAAACTTTGTAAACTTAGGGACTTTATATCCCCTTGGTAAATCAGCATGCATTATGTAATCTAATATAGGAGAGGCATAATTTGGCCTTCTAATTCCTGTATTGAGGCTATTTTGGGCCATGATTCTCTCTATCATGGTGGTTAAATTATTTTCTGCCAAGATGTTATCGTTTCGAATTCTGTGAACGACTTCATCAGCATCTTGATTTCGACCCACCATGACAACTCCTCTAGGTTGTTCTTCTCTAAACTCTGGGACTTCTAACCTTTGTGCCCTTGCCCCCAAATTAACCCCCTCTCTGGCTGGTCTATAGGGTGGGTCATCAGCAACTTGTTCTATGATAGGTACGTTTGCTCGAACTCCCGCCTGATTCTGCCTACGCCTTTCTGGGGGAGCGAAAAAATCTGCTATTCGACTCATGTTATCCGCGTTTTCTCTGTTTGTCACAATTACATTTTGTACTATTGGGGCAAAGATCTCTTGCATAGTTTGCGCTAACACTCCTATCATATTATGGTTACTGTCATCCATTAATTGCATAAAGGCCAACTGATTTTCTGTGGTTAAGATAGGAATTGCACTATAACCCACTGACCCTTGGTTATTTGTCATAAATTGATTAGACCCATATCCAGACCCTAATTGTGGTGACGTATTCGATGTCGAAGTGTGCAGACCCGCCATAAAAGATGTTGGCATCCCATAAGAGGAATTTCTGTGTCTGTTACCATCGAAACTAGGTGGTCTAGTTAGTGGGGTGGCGAAATGGGTTTGTGTCCCTGATGGTGGGACAAATCCCCCAGGATAACCAATGGTTCCTGTATTGCCTAGGATCGAACTGTTAGTCGACATGCCACTTGTTCCATTCGTGGCTACACTACTGGTAGAAGATGCAACAGACTGCGTTCGAAGGGATCGCATTAGATGTTCCCGTCGAAGCGGACATATTAGTGCCTGTTGCATGTGGGATATTTTGTTCCCCTTGTTGATTGTTTGGATTAGACATCTTGCTATTACGTTTTCTTCTAGGTAAGGGTTGATTGCTATTGGTTATTCTACCACTTCTAAGGTTCATATAACAACAAACTTATCACTCAGAAAGTACTTCTACAATGGTTATGTCTCAACAATCTTTACTTTGTTCTAAATTTCGTAACGACCAATGACGGTTCCACCGGGTGTGCCAATTTGTTTACAGTGATTTCTGGTAAACAACGGCTAGTCCTCTAAACTATCAAATAATCTTAATGACTGTTATTTAATCTCTCTGGTAACTTGCAGGATCGACTAGATTGATCCTATGGGGTATTGGTCGTTTGGATAATTCTAATTGTAAAACTGATATTCATGGTTATGATTTGTATTTGGAATGTTTTATAAACGTTCAACTCACTTCGATTACCATATTAAAAGGATCTAATGACATGATCAAGTAAAGACGTACGAAACTAAATTGCATGAATAAAGATTCGATTGCAAAGAAATATAAAAATGCAAGAAGCAAGTAAATAACTTTGAAGTATAAAAGCATGAAATGTAAAAGAATTTCTGAAATGTAAAGGATTCGAAATAGAAAAACTATTAAATGCAAGAAATCAGTAAATGACTTTGAAGGTAAAGGTATTCGAATGAAAAAAGCATGAAGATAAAAGCATGAAATGTAAAAGAATTTCTGAAATGTAAAGGATTCGAAATAGAAGGAAAACGTTTAAATGCAAGAAATCAGTAAATGACTTTGAATGTAAAGGCTTTAATGTAAAGGATTTTGAATGATATTGACATGAAGATAGAAGATAAATTGGAAAAGATGAAGAGTTTTACTGAATTATAAATATTTGGTGTTATCATACGTACATTGTTCGAGCATTCGTTTCCCTAGCCATGTGGTATTTTTAATGTTTAGTGAATTTTGTACAATAAATATGACACACGAAATCCTAACCCTAAGACTTCTATTTATACTACTTCGACCATAACGGTCTTGCCTATAAGATTCTACCACGTTCAGAACATGCAGAGCACTGCTCCTCTCTAGCTTCCACGCGTCTTCGAACGCTCCAGCGCATATATTTTTAAATTTCGAACATCCCGCTTGCGTTTGAATTTCAAATGTTTTGGCACTCTTCGCTTCGAACTCATTTCTTAAACACAATCTCATTACCACTTCGAGGCTTCTTTTAAATATATCTTCACAACTGTCACTTGAAGCTCCGAGCTTTGACATGTTCGTTCGAAGAACTGCCTCTACCATTCCGAACCATAACATCTTGCTTTATTCCAACGAAACATCCAACTTGCTTTGTTTCGAACTGTGTCATCAAAATCTTCAGCCAACACATGGAAGACTCAATTGAGATGAGACCAAAATGTTTGCTTATAGGACATCTTAAGCTTTCTAAAAAGTCCAAGAACACATCTCTAGGTTCAAAATTGAGAGAGTTATGCATTGGTAAAGTTGACCTTTTTTGCAAAATTGTCAAAAGTCAAATGTGCCCAAAATTGTAATTTTTGTCAAATGGGCCCAACTTTTTATGCTTGCATTGAGTTTGTAACATGATCCACGACCCATGATGCTTCCCATTTGTCATTATTTTATTTTTGTCATTTATTTTGATTTTATTTCAATTAAATCAAATAAAATCAAAATAAAATCATGAAAATATCAAAAACTAATCAAAGCTTGAGATTTTGTGCATGTGCAGGGCTTCTATACAGCTGGAGATGGAATCAAATCATGCAAGCTTCATTTGGACACAAAAGATTTCATTTTGGCTTGATTTGGAAAGGTTTTGTACAATGATCAAATCATGATTCAATAATCATAATTGGAGAGATTTGATACAAGTTTGTAACCCTAATTCCTTCTAGGGTACATAAGGAACATGTTCAGATAAAAAACAAGGAGATTGGAGGCGTGTAAAACACAAAGCAAGTTTCAAATAAATCACGATAAATGGCAAATTGATTTCCACGTTCCAGGCCAATTCAAAGTCTTCTAGCCATCCCAAACATTTGCTGGACATCCCAGGAACGTGTTTCAACCATTAGAAAGCTCCCTCAAGCTTTGAAACGCGTTGTAAGTACCACACAGTTTCTCACTTTTCTTGATTTCGAATCCATTAATTTTGGCATCTTTAGCATGAATAATTGACATATTCTTAATCCTTATGATGTTTGCAAGCTAATGGTTATGTTTAATTGCATTTTTATTGAATGTATACAAAGATGCCATGGCTAGGGTTTATGCTTCGTTTTTAGGGATTCTTCATACAGGAACAATTGGCCATGGATAATGGTACCATGATGCTCGTGAGGTTGCAACGAGTTGATTGGTACCATTGGTTGTGATTTATGATGCTTGTATAAGATTTTGGAGATGCATAGGGTTGTACCTATGCCCAGATGATTGTAGGTAAAGGTCAAGGAACTTTTAGAAACGGTGGGAGGAAGAAGAAGGCAACGTGTCACTCCCTGACTTGCCCATTCAAATCTGCGCGCGTTTTAAGATTATGCTTTTTTGTTTTACCATATTATATTTCTTTGTCATTATTCATACAAATAACCAAGCCAACTCAGTTGGTCATCATGCAGCGTGAAAATGCCAAAGGGACTGGGTTCGATCCCCAGGTCCCCATATTGTTCAATATTATTTTGCCTTGCATGATCAGGTGTACAGGCGTCTCATATGACTACCATGCGTCATCAGCACTCTACCATCAGATCCCTAGCGTGCCAGATCCAAGGCTTCCCACGTGAAGGACCACCATGGGCATAGGTCAAGCATACACACAGGATCTGGAAAGTCAAACAGGGCCAAGTGTTATTGGGCTCGGAATTTGCAAGTCACACCCCCTCCTTTGCTACAAAACCAGGCCTATTCTATTTTTTTGATTTTTCTTTCTATTTAATTTATTTTATTTTATTGATTTTCTAACACAAAATTAATTTCTTTTTTTTTTATAAAAAAAATCATAAAATCAATTTTTCACAAATTTAGAATTAGGTTTTATTTTTATTTTATCAAATTTAATTTAATAGTAGTTAAATTTAATTTTAGGGTAATTCTAACTTTTTTGTAAATAATTAAAATCAATTAGAAAAACTAGGGTTAGCTTGATTTAAAATTTTTTTCTCAATAAAACAAAAATACAAAAATAAGTTAATTTAGTTATTTTTTATCAATTTAAATTAATTAGCAATTAGGTTTGTATTTATTCAATTAAAACCTTATTTTCTCAAAATAATCAAAAATACCAAAAAATGATTTTTCTTTTAATTAGGTTTAGTCGGGGTCAAAACCCTAATTCTCTCGTTTTCGTTCCATCGCGCGCGCTTATTATTACAATATTAATGTAACTGCTCACAGTATGTAATAGTTTAATTAGGATTTTTCTTTATTTATCGTTTTTACGGGTTTTTAGCTATGTAATTAATCCCCCTCCCCGAAGCCTTGTAATAGCGTAGTTTTATTTCTCTCATTTTAATTCTCGCAAATATTAACTGTTAGATGTATGTTAATAGGATTGTATGACAAGATTGCATGTTAATTTAAAATGGCTAACAAACCCTAATGTGCAAAGATAATAACTTGAGATCAAATCACTCGCACATGCGCACTCCTAGGGTATACTCTCACTTCAGTTGCCTTCGATAAGCGATCATTAAGTATAAGGTGTCTTAGTTATTGCTCTCTTGTCAAACAAAGATCAAATGTTGCCTCAGAAAGGTTGCCTCAGAAATGTCGCCTCGAATATGATCTTAAGACACTAGGGTTATTACTAAGACGTCCTAACATTGCTTTAGTGATCGTACGTCCCTTTTGAATTGACCCTTACAACTCCAGCGACAGTGCTACCTACTTCTCAATAGTAGGATAGCATTGTCTAAAGGAAATAAGAACAGAAATAATCTTTTTTCGAGTAGGTAGATTCTAGTAGGTACTTGCTCAAATCAAACTTTTCACACCAAACACTTTTCTCAAACAAAGTTTTCAAAAACACTTCGTAACACTCTAGAAGACAGAAGCAAGGGTTAAAACGAAGTAAAACAAAAACTTTTCAAAACACAAACACACAAGCAATTTAAAAAATGATGAGCAAGTACCTAAGAGCCCATGGAAAACCATGGATAGAAAGGGTGCTAATACCTTCCCTTTCTTTAATCTATCCCCCGTACTCAAAATCCCGAAAAAGGAATTTTTCTGTACTTTTGTCCTTTCCAGTTGGATAAAATAAAAGTCGGTGGCGACTCTTGCTTACCGCATCATTTTGCGAATACAAATGAAAAATGCAAACCAGCATTTTCCAAAACAGTCGGTTCTGCCACCGTATCACATAACCCAAACAAAAACCCTTTAAGAATAAAGAAAACAAACAAGAAAGCAATTTGAAATGACCTAGATCCTAAGGTATACCCCACTTTAAACTCCCCACCAGAGTCGTCAGTTCTGTGATACGGTGGCTGTGATACGGTGGGAGAACTGACTAGTGTTTTGCGTTCGTATTCGCACTTGTGCGGTTAGCAAGAGTCGCCACCGACTTTTTACTTTATCCTAAAGGAAAGGTTAAAAAAGCACAGCAAAAACCTTTTGAGATATTTCGTGGGTTCGGGGGGTAGATTATGAAAAGGGAAGGTATTAGCACCCTTTTCATCCATGGTTATCCATGGGCTCTTAGGTACTTGCTTAGATCAATCTTGCCTTGGTTTTCAATTGTGTGAAATGGTGCTTTGTGGATTGTTTTGAAAATGTTTTGAAAATATGCCTTGCGCTAGGCTAACCTTGTAATAATTCTTTACTCGAATGTTTTACAAAAGGTGTTTTATCTTTTAAAAAGATGTTTCAAGGGTTTGAAAAGTTTGATTTTTGAAAAGTGTTTGTGAAGTGGGTTTTGAAATTAGGCAAGTGTTTTCTTTGCAAATTGACGAGTACTTAAGAGTTTATCTACCCTAAAGCTTTCTCAAAGATTTTCGTCGTGTTTTAACCCCTTTGACAATTTTGTTCTACCATTGAAATTGGTAGGCAATCTTGTATTTAGGAAGTTTATTCGGGACAGGCGCGGGTCATCGCATAGACCATGAATGCAATGATGCCCAGTGTCTTTGGCAATTTGTTTTGAAGGGACTATGATCATTCCGTTTGGGCAACTTTCGAAAGCGTCATCGAGGGACTTATGATCATTTGTTGTTGCCAAAGACATTCGACATGCAAGCATGGCCCATTTGGAAGGCAACATGTGGGATTACCCTAGGGGGTGCAAGTGTGATTGTGTATTGATTACATGTATTTGTCTTGTATTAGGTTATCTAGCGTTTTGATTTTAGGTACATACAAACCCTAGGTCTAACCATGGTATAATTGGAAAACTGTAAATTGCGGAATGTAAATCTACGCTATTACAAAATAATATCCAGGAGTGGGGGTATAAATGTACAAGGGGATGAGACTTATAGTATTTACAACCAAATCGAATGTCACAATCAAAATATAAATGTCGAATGTATAAATATAAGATAAAATGTGTGTAGGGCAATATATTGTGTAAGTGCAAATGTATATGTATTGTGTAAGTGTAAATATGTACAAATGCAATAATGTGAAGTTGAAGCGTATTAGGGTTTGACCTAGAGAAATGTTTTTAAATGTATTTTTGATTTTTGTATGTTTATGTACAAAAAGAGTTCAAGTTTTAAATTAAGAATGTTTCTTTATTTGCACAAAAAGTATTTTAACTAAATGTTTGGAAATTAAATATTAGAGAAAAAATGTATTGAATTGTTATGTACAAAAAAGAAAAGAATGTTAATTAAAAAGTTCCAATTTTAATTATGTATGAAAAATGTATAATATGTACAAATATGTTTCAATATGTAAAAAATATTTTCAAGTTAATTGGTATAAAAAGTATTTTGCTATTGTTATGTACAAATATACTTAAAAAAAGGATGTTTTAATTTATATGATAAAAATGCAATTTAATTAAATTAGTATTTTACAAAGAATAATAAAAAAACATTGTTTATAGAATAAAGTTAGTAAAAGAAATAAATATTGTTTATGGAAATAAATAATAAGAAAAAAGGTTAGTGTTAAGAAGTAAAAACAAAGAAAAGAAAGGGTTAGTATTTTATGAGAATGTTTGGGTTAGAACATGAGGTGATTCTTTTGTGGGCTTTAGGGAAGACAGAAACGGGTCAAGCCCAAGCCAAACCAAAGCGAAATTAGGGTTAGGCGAGGGTTAGGTTTTGTGAGGTGACGACGGCGCCATGTTCACTAAGTTCTGCTCATCTTCGTCTTCTACACGGGCTTCTGAGCTACGCCTCTCTGCCTGAGCCACCCCGCTACCGCCTCTCCTCCTCTCACACGGACTAGACAGTCCTCAAATGACGGTTAGTGCATCGTTTCGAATTGATTTAGGCGTTTTGTTTTTGATTCTTGCATATCATGATTTATGTACTTTGTTCTTCGTATTGGTTGCGTTTGTTTTAACAAGATGATGAGAAGAAAGATGAGGAAGGAAATATACTACCTTTGATGTGGAGGAGAGGACGAGGAAGCGCTTGAGGAGGCTCAGTGGCGATTTGGTGACGAGGCTACGCTTTTGATGCTTTCTGGTACTTTCGTTCTTTTGCCTTTTGCTTAGGTTTTGATGATGATATGTACTGAGAAACCCTAATGTGCACTTCTTTACCTCTTCTTCTTTATGTCCCTTTGCCTATGATTTGTTTCTGCTTCTCCTTCTCTCGTGTTGCCTTCTGGATTTTTATGTTGCCTGAGATGCTGCCTTGAGCTTACCCCATGATGTGTTTCACTGAGTTCACCTCTTTCTTTTCTCTTGAGCACTGTATACTTACTTGTATCGCCCTGTGATGACCTCAAAGGTCTGAGGGTCTAGGTTGCCTTCGAATCTTTGTTTTCCTCTGAGCCCCTGATGCCTTGAATGATTGTCCTCTTGTACGTTTGCTTGCCTTTATTGTCTTGAATGATTTTGAACAGCTATTGCCTTGAGTGTTTAGAACATTGCTACCTTGATGTTGCCTTCTGAGATGCCTAAAGCTTTTGCCCAATGATGTTATACTGAGGGCCTGGAACTTTTGTGTGCTTTGGTTATGCTTGAGATTGGGTTGCCTTGACAGTTTTGGTATTGGTATGACAGGATATTGGCATTGTTTTTTGAATTGAACTGTGTGTTTTATGGTTTTGAACTCCTGTTGAGGGGTTTGGGCTTTTGATGTAGGTAGGTGGTTATGGCATTTTTGTGTTCTTGAGGGTGATGCAGGCTTGATAGCTTCGTTTTTGGTTATGTTGGACTGAGTTTTGTATTGGCTCAGTATGTTTGTGTTTTTGAATGTGTGCTTGGAGGTTTGATGCCTTTTGAGTTGTGTTTGATGCAGAGTTTTTTGAAGTTTGTGGACAGTAGGCAGGTTTGATAAACTTTTTGGTTCTCTCCTTTTCTTGCTTCTCTATTCTGACCTGCTATACTGCTGAACTGTCTTGGATTTGCTTGTGTTTTCTGAGACTGATGCAGAGTGGATCAAGTTTGTGGACAGCAGGCTGGTTCTTGGCTTGAGTTTGTATATTTTCTCTCTTCTAACCTTTTCTTCTTTGCATTGGCTTCCTCTTTTTATTGAGGCAGAGTGGGTAAGTTTTTTATCTCTTTTTCTTCTGTCCTGCTATGCTGGACTGCTGCCTGCTATGCTGAACCCAGTCTTGGCTTTTGTGTATTTTGTTTTCTTCTCACTTCTCTATTGTCTGCTGTACTGTCTTGGCCTGCTATGCTGAATTTTGGATTTTGATTTGTATAATCTTTTTCTGTCTTCTTCTTTCCTACTGTCTATGTTATTGAACTGTGCCTAATCCCTGCCTATGCTTTATCTCTCTTTTCTCTCTCTTAAAGTACAGTCCAAGAATTTTATATGTTATATCTGTACTGTGTTCTGAAGGGGCTCCATTTATACTGGGAAATGATGATAAGGTTACTTGCATAATACATTACTGCATCCTCTCTATCCAGTTTTTGTGCTTTGCTCTTTTCCTTGATATCTTGGCAAAAGTCCCTTTTTGACAGCTTGTAGGCTTTGATAGCAACTTGTACTATTTTGATTTCTTTCTTTGAGTAAACTTTGGGCATTTTGACAGTAGCCTTTGCTTTTGGATAGAAAGTTTGGATTTGAACTATATGGTTTGAATTGGACATTGAGATTCTATGCAGCTTGCAATTTTTTAGAAACTATGCATTTGACATTTGTGTTTCATGAAATAAAATAATCTTCCCTCTCTGTGAACCGGGAGAAATCCCGTGATTTGCAGAGAGGGTCAACTGATCCCAGTCAGTGGCCCCTAATGATGAGCACTTTTTATCTGTCCTTTCCAATTTAATGCTTTCTGACTTTTCTTGTTTCTTTTTGCAGATGAGAAATGGAATACCGGAGCGGAATGAAGAACGAAGAATATTAGAAAATAGGATAGTTTTTTCATTCTATGTAATATTTAAATTAAATGTAAACTATTGTCTGTAATAAACAACAATCTGTACAAATAATTCAAATATTAATAAAAGTTTAAATTATCCAATTAATTCTAATTTCCTTATTGTTTATTTATTTATTTAAAATTCTTAGAATTAAAACAATTGAAAAATAAATTCAATCATTTAATTTCAGAATAATAAATAACTAAAATAAAACAACATTGCAATTAAAGTCCGTCTTATTCAGCATCCAGAGCAAAGCAGCAATCAATCCAAATAGACTGATCAAATACACAAACACTGTGAATTCAAAACTGCATCCTGTATATGACTGGCCCAATCAAAACGTACTGAATTCAAACCACTGTCTTTTGCTGATTAAACCAAGATAACGCGAATTTTAATCTGAATCTTGAAATAAACCGCACAGTGCTGTGGAATTCAAATTCTTCTGAGAATATGCCCATAAAACCCTAATTCCCGATTAAATGCCAAATCACGCTCGCTTGATCAAAATCGAACCAAAAATCAATCAAACCCTAAGCCCACTGTATGAAACAATTCAGAGCTCTAAAAATCAGTAAAAACCCTAGTTCTGCTTGACTGTCAAGAAAAGTCCGTTTGTCCGATTCTTGAGCCAGTTTGAGAAGTCAGAAAATGTTTGAAGCTGAGATTTCTTGTGGAAAAGCGCGAGGGCAAATTTTGGGGTACAACAGTGGCATAACCGACTGTTATACTGGTTTGCGTTTTGTGTTTTTTGTTTGCAAAATGTCGCGGTAAGCAAGAGTCGCCACTGACTTTTATTTTATCCAATCATGGAAAAGGAAAAAGAACAGAAAAAACCTTTTTTTGATATTTTTGAGTACGGGGGGTAGATTATAGAAAGGGAAGGTGTTAGCACCCTTTGTATCCATGGTTTTCCATGGGCTCTTGGGTACTTGCTCATCTTTTTTAAAATTTCTTATGTGTGTGCTTGTTTTCGAAAATGTTTTACTTCGTGATAACCCTTGTATCAGTCCTTAAGGGTGTGACAAAGTTGTTTTCAAAGTTTATTTTGAAAAGTGTTGGTGTGAAAAGTTTTTGTTGAGCAAGTACTTAAGATTATACCTACTCGAAAAAAAGATTGTTCATTCTTGTTTCCTTTAGACAACGCTATCCTACTATTAAGGAGTAGGTAGCCCCGTCGTTGGATTTTATAAGGGACGTTCGAAAGGGACAAGTACAGTCACCTAAGCAACAGGTTGGAAACTTTAGTAGTAACCCTAGAGTCTTAAGATCTTTCTGAGGCAACATTTCCGAGGAAACATTTCCGAGGCAACATTCGAATGGGACATTTGATCTTTTAGATAGGAGGGCAATCACTAAAATCTCCTATGCTTAAATGACTATTTTACCGAAGGCAACCGAAGTGAGGCAAACCCTAGGAGTGAATATGTGCATGTGAATTTTTTCAGTTAATTATTCCTTATACATTAGGTGATCTACCATTTTAATTTTCAGATATTCTTGCCTTACAATCCTATTAGCATTCGTCTAACAGTTAATAATTGTGTAAATTTAAAAGTGCGAAAATATAAAACCTAACTATTACATGGCTTTCGCAGATACAGAATTATTTAACTGACAATAAAATGCGGCAATTAAAACCCTAATTAAAATCTATTACAACCTCGAAACAGTTACATAAATAATAATCGAAACAGTAATTAAGACGCGCGATGAATTAAATACGAAGAATTAATTAAGAGACCTAAAATCTAATTAAAAAAATATTTGGTTATTTTTTGGAGAAAAATTAATTATTTACAAACCTAATTTCTAATTAGTTTTAATTATAAAAAGAAATTGAAATTAACCTAATTTAAACTAAATTAATTAATTAAAGAAAATAAAATTATTTTATAAAAAAAATGTTTTTTATGTTTTTTTTTTGTGATTTTGATTTGAGAAAACAATTTAATTACAAATTTAAAACCTAATTTCTAATTAGTTTTGTTCACAAAAAGAATTAAATTAACCTAGTTTCTAATTAAATTAATTAAAGAAATAAATATTTCATGAGAAAAATGATTTTTTTGTGTTTTTGTGGTTTTTTTTATTTTAAAAAAAGAAATAATTTTGTGTTAATTAAAAAAATAAAATGATTAATGAAATAAATAAAGAAATTAAAAAATTGAAAAAAGAAAGAATTGGGCATGTATAATGAGCAGTCTGGGGGGTGTGCTATTGAAATTCTTCAGGCCCATTAGCCATCCAAGCCCAGTCAGCGCTTGATTCCATGTGGCATTGACCTGAGGGTATACCATGGTCCTTGACATGTGGGACGTTGGATTGAATGGATGATGAATCCATTGGCTGGAGATTGGTAGCGCACGGTAGGATGTTTGGACTAGGGGTGCATTGAATCTGTAAATGGAAAATAAGAAAATAAATGTTGTTGGGACCTGGGATCGAACCCAGGTCCTCATGCTTACCACCAATTGCCCTTGCCAGCTGCGCTATTATGATTAGTTGTTAGTACAATGAAAACAAAATGTAATATACAAAACAAGGTAATTGGATCAGAAAAACACGCGAGATTTAAATGGGCAAATGAATGATTGCCACGCCACCGTCTTCTTCATTCTCCATCGCCTTAGGTTCCTTCACCTTTACCTACAGACAAAAGTCTGTAGCTACAAACCTGCACAACTCAAAAACTCACAAAATGCAAGATAAATGAAATTGAAGACCAGGGTTCAACTGGTCATGATGTCCCGGTCATCATGGTACCTGATTCGTGGCCTAATTTTACCTGTGGATAGAAACCCTAAAACAAACATGAAAACCCTAGCAATGGCAATTGTCAGTACATGCACTAAAACATCAATTAAACCTAACCAACATATTGCAAACATGATAACAAACACGTACATGCCATTAAAACTGCTCATGATGTACAAATCATGATAATCGAATTTGAAAAATCTGGTAAACCGTAATGTTCACACCGCGTGTTTCTGGGCGTGGGGAGGTTTGCTAGTGATTGGAACATGTTCTTGAGACGTCCAGCAATTGATTGGCAACACTAGGGTGGCTTGAGATGGCCTGTAGCTTGAAATTCGATATGCACTTTTTTGCAAAATTTTTGGGTTTGTTCTTCCTCTTTCACGACTGCTAGCCCTTGTAATTTGCCTTGTACTTGTTCATTATATACCCTTGAGTGAATTAGGTTATAAAATTGGCTTGAATCTTATGGAATTAAGAAGATTTGATATGATTTTCATGCCATATGTAATCTTTCTAAATTTAGCCAAATCATTCCTTTCTTGTACCAATCAGCCTTGATTCGTTTTAGTCTTGATATCTCTACATAATTTGATTAAGATCCTGTCCAAAAATCAAATCAAAACATATCTTTGCTATTATTTACCAATTATTTGATTTAAGTCAAATTTTAATTAATAAAAAATCAAAATAAAATGGAAAATGAAGCAAATAACATGTGGATAAGTAATTGGGTCGTGAACCATGTTATAAGTGAGGTGAAATCATGAAATACTAATCCCATTTGGTAAAAAATGCACTTTTGAGCATATTTGATTTTTGGCAATTTTGCAAAAAGGGTCAACTTTGACAAGGCATATCTCTTCCAATTTTAACCCTAAAGAGGTGTTCTTGGACTTTTTAGAAAGCTTAGGATGTTCCCTAAGCAACCATGTTTGTCTGATTTCAATTGGGTTTTCCATGTTGATGTAAGAAGCTTTGACCAAAAAGGTGTTTTTGTTGACTTTTCAAAAGGACCTATAATGTAGAAATTCATATCTTTTTGTAAGTGCATATTTTGAACTTGTGGGATAAAGATGAATTGTAGGGAATTGCATCCTCTTCAAAATGAGCCTTGTATGGAAAATTTCTGATAAAGTATGTGGAAGTTATGCTTGGTCAAAGTTTGGTTGAGTTTTCCTAAGAAACCCTAATTTAGCAACTTTTGGGTTTTGATGAATTTAGGGCATTCCTTGAGGAATCATGATCAACCCTTGATCAAATGATGGAGATAACTTCAAAATGTTGATGTTGACCAAAAATGTTGAAGTTTGACTGTATGTGAGCCACAGTTGACTTTTGACCTAATACAGTCGATTCTCAAGCATTTGAGCAGTTGACTGAGCAAACTTCTTGTGCAGTGCTTGAAATTTGACATGGAAGGTATTGAGAACATATTAGGACCATGGAGAGCATATGAGGTCATTGGAGTTCACCTATCTTGATGAAGGTAGAAACCCTAATTTGAGACACACTGCCTTAGGAGAGAGTTTGTCTGGTCAACTCTTGGGCAAATTGAGCAAATTGAGGATCTCTAGGAGTATGTATTGAGTAAAATGAGAGGGAAAATTTTGGGGTACAACACATTGCATATGTCTGTTTTGAATTAATTCATTCGTATTCACTATATTTAAACTGCTTTTCTTTTTATGATATTCAACTCTCGATGAAAAGCTTTAAGCCTTTAGAGGGAGGATGACGAAAATGATACCACAATCTCTATAATATGCTTTTGAACAGACCTTATTGACGATGTACAAGCGTTGATTCAAATCCTAAACAGTGGATTTATAAGGAAGATAATCCCTAGTCAACCCCTTTGAGCCTAAGAAGTAGGAGTTTTATTTTCACACAAATTAAAACCCTTAATCATAACTTGGGGCAGGGTAGTTTCTCAGTTAATTCAGATGCGCATTCAGTTGCAATATTCTACTTCATACATAATGAATGGCATCAAAGACGTCCTTCCAAATCAAAAGACGGTGATGGTTCTGCATAGTCATTAATAACAGGCAGTCATTATCTCCCAAAATGAAAGCCCACTAAGTCAAAACTTATAAAGGAGACTTAAAAAAAACTAGGGCATCTCGCTGGCTGTAATCACAAAAGAAACAGTTCAGGAAAAAGAAGGGATAATAATAAAAAAAATAGGTCTTACCAATCCTCAACAAAAAAAAAAGATTACAAAATGGCTGCCTCTTCCAAATAAACTTTCAGTATCTAAACCATCATCAGAACATCAAGGACAACATGCCAGACTCAATGGGGATCTAAATGCGCAACTAGCTAAGCATATGACTGAAGAACATCACGAAGAATGGGTGGGTACAAATAAATTTTGAGCCTTTAGCCTTTGTTTCTTAAACCATGAACTAAGCCATGATATAACCCTCAAAAGTCCTATCTGAAGCATGGGTTAGTTTGAAAGCATATTGTTATAAAAGGTATCCTGACTCCTGTAGGGTTCGCTATAAATCCTGAGCTGACATCACACTTTTACAAATTTTGTTTGTTTTAATAAAAAATGAATTTTCAAACTTCGGGACAGACATAAGCTTTGCATTCTTAAAATACCATTGTTTGCATATGACTATTTGTTCAACAACTGAGAAATTCGCATGACGAATATCTAGTGAACAAAAACCTTCTCAATAAAAAGGATCACCTCAAGTGTAAAAACAATTCCAACCAAGGGGCACAACATGATCATTACCCATCATCTGGGGAAGTCAAGTCAAGATTCAAGGAATCTCTCAAAGATGCCAAATAGCCAGGAGCAGATCTCCATCTGAGTCACTTGGGGAATTGGGCATGAATTCCAACAATGAATCTTGTACGATCAAACAAACATATTCTGGCAGTGTGGCAACACTTACTACTATGGACAGTGATAATTCTCTGTACCCGGTGAACATGGACATAGTCGGAAAACACTACGCATGAACAAAGACTCGCTAGGTTGACTGGCCTAGGGAAAATAAGGGCATCCCGGCGAACCAAAAAGGTTTTGGCAAAAATTAGGGATGAAAATAAAAAAATATGTACACCCGGTAAGTCGAAAACCTAAAAAGGCGGCTTGAGCAAAAAAGGGTATCCCGGTGGACTGAAAATATGAAAAGACAGTCCAGGCAAAAGTTAGGGATTAAAGCGTACGACTACGTCCCGTCATCTCATCACTTGTCTAATCAGTAGAAGGCTTATTACCCTGATGTGCATTCACCAAGGACTCAAAGAGTTGGGATAATAGTCAAACCATCTACAAAATCCCCGGTTTATATTTTCTACAACAGGTATCAAGACATGGGCATTCTACTACAAGGTCACCGCCATATTCTCAGCTTACAACCTATTGATGTCAGGTGTTCTCATACCCTCGACAGAGCAAAATATCCAAATTACTGCTCTAACGAAAATTCCCCAGTGAAGTCGCCAAGCTTCTCAGGATTCCCCAAGCGGATTACGGAGTTTCCCTTCCCCAACGAACAGATTCTGAATAAAGCAGATTCTCATCTAGAAATGGTTCAGGTACAATCCAAGGACGGATGTCATCCTGACACTTACTCCAGATTCTTATCTAGAAATGGTTCAGGTACAATCCAAGGATGGATATCATCCTGGAAATTACTCCAGATTCTCATCTAGAAACAGTTCAGGTACGATCCAGAGACGGATGTCATTCTGACACTCATTCAACACATATTCCTAATACAGTTCAGATACGATCTAGAGATGGATGTCATTCTGACACTTATTTCAACACATAGATCCATCCACAAAACCTCTGAAGGTACTTTCTCCAATAGGTACAGAGGAAGAAACGTCTTGATGCAAAGTCATCACCGTATCCTCAGCATATGACCCCGTGACGTCTATGTTCCCCACAGAGTAGAGACAACCAAAAAGGTTGACATCGGTTTCCCCAAATAGGAGCTACTTTCCCCAGCAAAGTTCCTTCAGAGAGCTGACATCTATATTCCCCAGGCGAATTTTATAATCGCAAGCGGTTCATAAATTTTCTCCCGAGCAGAGTTTATTTCTCAGAATGCAAAAGCTCAATCCCCAACGGAGTTTATTCCTCCAGCTACGGAAGTTCATCACCCAGCGGAGTTTATTTCTCTGAATCGACAAAATCTTCCAGCAAAGCATCTCCTCTCTCAAATAGAGTTATTCCCCCGCAGAGTTATTCTCAAGCAGAGTCTCTCCCTGGAAGAATATTCACAAACAGAAAGGAGTAAATCCACGACATAGTCATCTTCGTTCACCATCCCCAACGGATGTAGAAGAACCACTTGTTCTACAATAGTCAGAAATTCAATTTCCAGTACTCTCCAGCAGAAGTCAGGGATTTAGTTTCCCAGACTCGGATATGTCATAATAGCATTTCATGTTCATACATCATGACGTGCACATACATATTGCATACATCATAATCTCATTAATTTTGAGAACATCATCATACAATGCATTTCATACATCGCATATAATTAATCTTGTACCTTTTCAGGAAAGATGATTATCATCAACAATCCCAGCAGTTATACATGTCACATATGCAGAAAACTAATGGAAAATCAGTTCCCAAAACCAAATGAGTCAACTAATCTACATGATCAAACGAAGCAACCTTACCTAGGTTCCTTCTCGGTTCCAATGCAGTTTTACCCAAACTCCTCACGAAGCAACCTTACCTAGGTTCCTTCTCGGTTCCGATGCAGTTTTATCCAAACTCCTCACGAAGCAACCTTACCTAGGTTCCTTCTAGGTTCATATGCAGTTTTACCCAAACTCCCCACGAAGCAACCTTACCTAGGTTCCTTCTCGGTTCAGATGCAGTTTTACCCAAACTCCCCACGAAGCAACCTTACCTAGGTTCCTTCTCGGTTCAGATGCAATTTTACCCAAACTCCCCACGAAGCAACCTTACCTGGGTTCCTTCTTGGTTCAGATGCAGTTTTACCCAAACTCCTCACGAAGCAACCTTACCTAGGTTCCTTCTCGGTTCAGATGCAATTTTACCCAAACTCCCCACGAAGTAACCCTACGACCTAGGTTCCTTCCCATAAGACCTACTATCCATACTTTCATCTTGAAGTAACCCTACGACCCAGGTTACTTCCCATAAGCCCTACTATCCAGGCTTTCATCTTAAAGTAACCCTACGACCCAGGTTCCTTCCCATAAGCCCTACTATCCAGGCTTTCATTTTGAAGTAACCCTACTATACAGGTTCCTTCCCATAAGACCTACTATCCAGGCTTTCATTTCGAAGTAACCCTACAACCCAGGTTCCTTCCCATAAGCCCTACTATCCAGGCTTTCATCTTGAAGTAACCCTACGATCTAGGTTCCGTGTCACAGCCTTACTATCCAAGCTTTCATCTTGAAGTAACCCTACGACCCAGGTTTCTTCCCATAAGCCCTACTATCCAGGCTTTCATTTTGAAGTAACCCTACTATCCAGGTTCCTTCCCATAAGCTCTACTATCCAGGCTTTCATCTTGAGGTATCCCTACTATCCAGGCTTTCATTTCGAAGCAACCCTACGACCCATGTTCCTTCCCATAAGCCCTACTATCCAGGATTTCATTTCAAAGCAACCCTACGACCCAAGTTCCTTCTCATAGCCCTACTATCCAGGCTTTCATTTCGAAGTAACCCTACTATCCAGGTTCCTTCTCATAGCCCTGTTATCCAGGCTTTCATTTCGAAGTAACCCTACTATCCAGTTTCCTTCTCATAACCCTACTATCCAGGCTTTCATTTCGAAGTAACCCTACTATCCAGGTTCCTTCTCATAGCCCTATTATCCAGGCTTTCATTTAGAAGTAACCCTACTATCCAGGTTCCTTCTCATAGCCTTACTATCCATTCTTTCATTTCTAAGTAACCCTACTACTCATATTCCTTCTCATAGCCCTACTATCTAGGCTTTCATTTTGAAGTAACCCTACTACCCAGGTTCCTTCTCATAGCCCTACTATCCAGGCTTTCATTTCGAAGTAACCCTACTATTCATGTTCCTTCTCATAGCCCTACTATCCAGGCTTTCATTTTGAAGTAACCCTACTATCCAGGTTCCTTCTTATAGCCCTACTATTCAGGCTTTCATTTCGAAGTAACCCTACTATCCAGGTTCCTTCTCATAGCCCTACTATCCAGGCTTTCATTTTGAGGTAACCCTACTATCCAGGTTCCTTCTCACAGCCTTACTATCCAATCTTTTATCTCGAAGTAACCCTACTATCCAGGCTCCTTCTCTTTTATCTCCAGACAACAGTTTACAACACTGTAAAACCTTGACCTGACCAGATACGGTCGATTTCACATTTCCCTAGTAAGTCATTGTGAAGCCTGGAATACGACCAAATAGCAGTCAACCTTATCATCCTCAACCAATCATTGTGAAGCCTAGATCCTGACTAGTTAAGCAGTTCACTTCCGTCTCCTCAATCAAGAGATGACTCCCTAGTAGAATAACTAACAACTGAAGCTCCTAGACTCTATTCCCCAAGACAGAGACCAACATTCCTCAGCGAAGTCCTCCCTAACAACAGGAATAGTAATTCCCACGAAGGAATATCTCACAAAATCATCATTATTCTGGATGGCATCTTTAAGCCCATCTCCGACGACTCTCCGTCACATTCTCAGGATGGCGTCTTTAAGCCCATCTCCGACGACTTTCAGTCATCTTCTCCAAATGGCATTTATAAGTACATTCCCGACATTATCTACATAGTCAAGCATCATTACAAATTAGTGCAAATTTCTGGCCACTCTAGTGTTCAATCATCTTCCACCTTCAGATCACGAAAGACAGACAAGCCAATCTAAATTTTCAGGTTTAAGAAGATTGAACAGGGGCAGCTGTTGTACCCCAAAATTTACCCTCTTTTCATACACGCATATTATTGGTTTTATGGTTATGAAATAAAGGTATATTTATCAAGCTTCGTCAGGTTACAAGTGACGTTTATTTCGCCAATGGATGTTCTCAAAGTATTTTCCGTGCTGAAGATCGGTTCGCCGTTTTGCAATGATTCGGGGTTCAAAGATTCACAAGTCTAACCCGGCGTTTCATATTCAGGTGTTCTTTCGCTAAGATATCTCTGATAACGTATTCTCAAATTCAGGTTCAGCTCAAGAGTCAATTCTTTAAAGAAGGTCTCCGAATGTGTGACTTTTCTCGAAGAAATATGGTGAAAAAGTGTGCTGAAAGTGCAGTTTTTACGCACTAAAAAAATTCATAACTTGAAGATCGTGACTCGTTTTGATTCCGTTCTGGTGACCAAAATTCCGCCTTGACGTCATCTATGTTTTCATCTCTCATGGCTGGAAGTCAATTTCGATTAGAATGTCTTCAAAAATGCGGATTTATCAAGTATTTTCGTACAGAAAATTCGTGACATAAGTTTATTTGCGTCATGTTCAAAAAATCATAACTTGGTCTATTTTCACCGTATCGAGCTGGTTCTGGCGCCAAAATTTTAAAAATTAAGTTGGCTAAGTTTTCACAGGAGGTATCGAGTTCGAAAGGTATCTAAAAGGCCTTTTTTTTTGCTCAGAATGCGCGTGACGCGCCGAAAATCCTGAATGCTGAATATTATTTCATCTGGGTCGAAACTTCAAAAATTCATAACTCGATCAATTTTTAGCGGATCGGGTCCATCTTTTTACACAAGGTCACCGACTCAAACATCTACAACTTTTCTTCCAAAGTCGAGACCGGATTCTACTTCGATCAATACCATTTTTTTATTGAAGAACGTGTTAGAGTTGACACTGGAGCCCAAAATAAGTTTGTCTGAGCCAAAAATTCAAAATTCATAACTAATTTACCTTTAATCCGATTGAGCCCATTTTCGGACATGAGTTAGTTTTCTATGTGGGCTACATTTTGTTTTCACATTTCAACTTCAAAAATTACACTTAAGCCCCTACAATTTAGCCTGTAAAGTGACGAACTTAAGTGAATAAAAATCTGCACTATTGCTTGTGGTTATTGGAGGCCCAATTGCATATCCAAAGCCCATATTGTTGCCCAATTGCATCACCAAAACATTTTCTTTTCTATTTTCATCTTATTTTTATTTTCCTAGATAAAGTGTATAGAGTGTGTTCAACTGTAATAGCGTAGCCTTATTTTTCCCGCATTTTTTTAATCATTATGATGTAATTGCTTCCGGGATGTAATAGTTTTAGGATTTCTTTTCCGCACTCTTCACTATTATGTAACTGCCCCAAAGTTCTGTAATAGCCTAGGTTTACATTTCCTCCTTTACCTTCTGCTACTTTATTTTATGCAATGCTTATATTAATAGAATTGTATGGAAAGATAAAAATGAACGATAGAAAACCCTAATTTCGAGATAAATAACCAAACTGAATTTGTTGCACACTTGCACCCCTAGGGTACTCCCCACTTGGTTGCCTCGGAAAACAATGGTCATGGCCCTCGAACGTAGGAATATATTAGCAAAAGACCCTCAATCTAAAAGTAATCATAAAGATCATAGTCCTTTAACATCCCTCGAGTTGCCTACGAGAAATGATTTTGTCCCTCGATGTTGCCTATATGATGACAGTCCCTTCGAACTGCTAAGGTATCCCTATATGTTGCCTTATATGACTATAACGATGACCCGCGCTTGTTTCTCATACATCCAACGATAGGGCTACCTACTCACTAATAGTAGGATAGCACTGTTTAAAGGATAGGGAGACAAGAACGACATTTTCGAGTATAAGTAGATAAGTTCTTAGATGCTTGCTCAAAACAACTTTTTGCACCTACACAAAAATATTTCAAAACACTTTCAAAAAACATTCGCCTTGTCAACACTCTTGAGGACTAAAACAAGAGTTATCACAAAGTGAATCGCTGCACTAAGGCATTTTCAAAACAATTTTCAAAACACACAAAGCACAAGCAATTTTCAAAACATGAGCTAGCATCTAAGAGCCCGTAGAAAACTACAGATGGAAAGTGTTGTACCCAAAAATTTTCCCTCTCACTTATCAAGAATGTGCTCACAAGATCTCCTTTGACTCAAGACTGCATTAGGATTGATCAAGCCCAAGACACCTCCTTAAGCATTGATGACCAAAATTAGGGTTTGAGTTTGCACAAGGATTTTTGAACTTCCAATTCCCCATATGACTTTGATGGACCATTATGGACCCTCAAGATTACTCACGTCAAGTTTCAGGCTTTAAATCATATTTTTGCTCAGTCAATTAGCAGTTGACCTAAAAATCAGTTGTATTGGGGGAAAAGTTAACCATGGCCAATTTACAGTCAAACTTCATAATTTTTTATTCAAATCAACATTTTAAACTCATATGTATCATTTGATCAAGTTTGGACTATAATTCCTTAAGAAATTTGATCAAATCTCCAAAAGGGCAAAATGGTCAAAATTAGGGTTTTGACTGGGAAAGGGCAAAATGGTCAAAATTAGGGTTTTGACTGGGAAAGGGCAATTTCTGATTTTTGACCTAGAAAATGATCAATTTGTTTAAGGAATTATCTCAAGAGTCCAATTTCATCATTTTGACTTAATGACATGGCTCAAAACATTGCAAGTCCAATGGATTAACAGATGAATTTTTCAATCAACTAATCAAAAGTCAATTGTATACTGAAAAGTCAAACTTTGACTTTTTGGTCAAATTCAAATGTCAAAGATCATAATTCATCAAAACATGTCAAAATATGAAACTTGTTCATCAAGAAATCAAAAATTCAAGATTTCATTTTGAAAAGTCAAAATTTCTAAACTTAGAAATTTTTCTAAGTGTTGGAAATTTCTTATTTTTTCATAACTTTGAGCAAAATTTTCACCATGATGAAAGTTGATTCAAAGGAAACTTCCAACATGAAAGTTTTAGATCTCCATGAAATCTACAACTTTGCTTCTCACAACTCTTCCAAAAGTGCTTGGATCTCAAGTTATAATTTTAAGAACATGTGGTCATGAAACAAAACACTTAGTGAAATTTTGCCCTAATTTGGTCAGGATTTTGACCCAACTTCATGGCAATTTTTCATATAGTTCCAAGGGGAATCTTTAAAAGAAATTAAAAGATGGGTTGTAAAGCACATTGCAAGCTTTCCAAAATGTCCAAGAACTCCTTGAGATTATTATTGAGTAGGGAGAATCGAAGAGACGAAGTTAGGGTTTTATCACTTGAATTATAAGTCATTTTGTGATGAACCAAGTTCAAAATTAAAAACTATGCTGCATAAAATCTACTTTGAATGCCTCAAACTTGTTATGCACTCCATAGTTAATGTCTTGCACAGCTGTTAGAGGTCTCATTTCAAGCATTCAATGCATGGACATGCTTTATATCCATTTTTGGAAGAAAGTGTACATTGCCATTTTGATAAAGTGACTTTTTACACAAAACTTGTTCTTGATCCTTGCACTTGTTCTCTCCTGATCATACAAGTCCTATAACTCATAAGAAACTTGTTAGACACTTACAATCACCCAGCCCATGCTTGTACTACACATTAAAACTTGGTTTCCCTCTTTTCTTCAAAATCAAGTAACCTAGCCAAAAGCTTGTAACTTGTACTTCTGATTGTCAAAACTACTCCAATACTTTTGCTTATAGATACACAAACTATTTGCATCAAAGACATGGATGCTTAAGCCCTGAAAACACCTAGAGCTTAAAAATACATCTCATACCTCCATTTTCACATAAAATGACCATTAACTTGAAATTCATAACTCCCTCGTGTGTTTTCAAGCCTTTTGGTTCCCAAAGCTTCTAAACATCATTTAGAAGTCATCCCTCATCCTGTTACAGCTCTGTAACACCTCCATCACCATCTTCCATTTCCAAAAATAGAGGTCTGTATTTTGACTTCTCCAGGCCAGTTCAAGCACTTACAACTCAAAATAACCATTGCATTAGCTTCCTGGGACCTCAATGGAGTTATTCTGATCATCACAACACCTTGAGGAGTGCTCATTTGCAGAACACGACTTCCAGTTTTGAGGTAAGTTATCTCAACTTTGAACTCATCATACAAGCATCATTAATGTTTAGTTTGTGAATGAAAAATGTAGACATCATTGTTCTGAAGCTAACCATGCCTTTAGATTTCATTTATATTGCTTAAGTAGTTAGAATTTTGAACCTGAACATCCTGAAAAAATTAGGTTAGAATTTGGTACCATTCAAAATTCATGTTCATTCTTGAGAATTAGTTTAAGTTGTTTACATTTCTGGAATCGTGGTAAAAGTTTACACAAGTTTCATGTTTACTTTGTTACAAATGGTTGAGAAATGAACAAGTTACAGTTGGTATGGCTGGAGGTTGAAGGTGAAGTGTAAATCAGGGTGCGTTTTGTATCATATATTTATTGTTTTGCTTAAGTTAACGAATGTATAGCCACCCTAGTGGTAGAAGTGCGCGCATGTACCCTATTGGACCTTGGTTCGAGCCCCAGTGGTACCCTTTTGTTTTTTTTCACATTTTTTGCAATTCTGACCCCTTTTTTTGCAGGCACTGGGCCTCCTTGGGCCTTGATTGTTTTTGTTTTTGCTGGCTAACCCCCCTGTTTCATATATACACTCCTGACCCAGTTTTATTATTTTCATTTTATTTATTTTCTTAATATATTTTCTAATATTAAAAAATCATAAGAATACAAAAAAATAATATATTTACATTTTGACAAAGTTTATTTATTTTTCTCACACAAAGACTATTTTATTAATCATACTTTATTTATTTTTACTAATTATCTTGTAAATTTAATTAAAACTAGGTTATTATATATTTTCTTTTACACCTATTAAAATATATTATTTTAATATAAAAAAAGGCCAAAATTATTTTATAATACAAAAAATTATTTTCAAGACAAAAATACAAAAAAAATACTTTTCTTAAACTTAATTTGCTTTTAATCAATTAATAGACTTAGGATTTTATTTAAAATCTTTTCTTATTAAATTAGGTTTACTTTTATTATTTTAATTAATTATTTTCTTTTAACTAATTAGGTTAAAATTAAAACCCCTTTTCTCTAAAAAAATCCAAACAAAAATATCCTTTTTCTTCACATTTGCATTCTTTCATATTTATCCATCTTGTACATTATTTATTTCAATTCTTGTACAAATTCAATTTGGTTGTAATAGATTAATTAGATTTATATTCTCGCAATCCCCATTTATAATTTGTACACTCCCCTCCCACAAGTATTATAATAGCGTAGTAACTTAAAATTCTGTAATATATCGTTTTATATATAACATGCTAGTAATTCGGGTTTGTATGGAAAGACTAAAACCGATACTTAGAAAACCCTAATTCAAGACAAAATCAAGCATGAAAACAATACACTTGCACACAAGCACCCTAGGGTAAATCCACTTGGTTGCCTTTACAAAATGGCCATATTACGCATGTGAGGTATCTTAGCAAAAACAAGCAAAATACAAGATCATAGTCCGTCGATGACGCTATCTAAGTTGCCTTTCAAATGATCTTAGTCCCTAAAAAAGAAAGCTAAGGTACCTTGCAACATTTCTAATCATGGTTATACGATTACCCGTGCCCGTCTCGTTTACATCCAAAGATAGGGTTACTGTTGTACCCCAAAATTTGCCCTCCCATATTCTTCAAGATTTGCAAAGAGCATGCTTCAAAATCTCCCAAGGGTTGCACAGTTCAATGGCCTCATAACAGTCAAAAATTAGGGTTTTTGTTCTGGCAGAGAAATTGAAGTTTCCAAGGGTCCAAACAAGTCCTATATGCCTACAAACATGGTCAAGCATCCATATGCTAAGTTTCAAGACTCACAGCACAAAATTGCACAGTCAAAAACCCTAATTGCTCAACAGTCAACTGTAGGGGTAAAATGGTCATTTGACAGTCAAAAGTTCAAATTTTTGGTCAACATCTTATTTTGAAGCCACAAACATCATTTGATCAATTCTTGATCATGATTTTCAAGGCATGGCTCAAAAAGTCTCAAGATGCAAAAGTTTCCATATTTGGACAGTTGAAAAAGTCAACTGTAAATTGACCAAGGAATAACTTCTACATGGTTTATCAGAAAAATTCCATCCAAAGCTCATTTTGAAGAGAATGAAATTTCCTACAACTCCTCTTCACACTTCAAGTCCAAGAAATGCTCTCACAAAAAGTTATCAATCTCAACATTATAGGTCATTTTCAAAAGTCAACAAAAAGGCACTTTAAGTCAAAGACCATAACTTGAGATTGGTAAAGCAAAATGACATGGGACCAAAGGAATTGGTTAGAGTACTTCAATACCTTTCCAAAATGTCCAAGAACATGACCAAAGCTTAAAAATTGAGCAAGATATGCCTTGTGGAAGTTGGGAAAGTTTTGGGAATTTTGAAAAGTCAACTTTGCTTCAAATGCCTCAAAATTGCTAATGGGCCACATTTTCTTCCAAGAATCATCACCCAAAGGCTATGCACGATCCATTGACATCCAAGGGAGTTATTTTATCATTTTTTATTAATTATTTGAATTATTATTATTATTAATTCATTTAATTAAAATAAAATATGACAAAAATAGAAAATCATGTTTTCCAATCCTTTTTTGCAGCATATTCTCTCCATAAAGCCTAAATATTTCGTGCATACTTAAAAAGGCAAGATTTGGCAATGATTGGTATCAAAAAGGAATGAAAAAGATTGGAAAAGATTCATGGAAGATCACAAATTCAAAAGCATTGATTCCATGGATTTTGGACTTGTTTTTTTACCCTAATTCACTCCACATATAAACAAAAACACAACCCTGATCTTGGGAGGAAGCTAGCTGCGCTCAGAGTCAAGAATCAAACTTGTGTTTTTCACAAAAAAAGCCAAAACTGATTTCATAGCTAGAGTGTGTTAAAAAGCAAAAGAACCATTCCAAAAGCTTGCTGGGACATCCAGGGAACTTTTCCAATCAAGATCACATCCCCTAACCTCAAGAATCGGTATAACCAAATCAAACTTTTCTTGAAATATTGAGCAATCGTGTTTTGATTTCCAGGCTTTTTTCATGCATTTTCATTACTGTTTTACACTAATTTAATCATTCTAAAGCTAACAGTGCCATCTAATTGAGTTTTTAAGGCCTGCATGAGAATCCACCATGAGAGCTCGTTAGGGTTGCAGAGGTTTGAAATTGGGGTTTCTTTCCCATGGAAAAATTAGACCATAAGAATAACACCATTGGAATCGTGACATCAAGATGGATCAAAACCACACCTCGCGCTCAATTTATATGAGCCCAGGGCCTAATCGCTATTTTTGTGTTCTTCACTTAGTGGGGGTTTAAAACCCCCGCTATCTATCTCATATTTTCAGGTAAAATAAAGCAGCCATGAAGAAGATGCTGAGTTGTCTCAACTAGACTGGACTATTCAAACGTTCACGCTTAATTTTTGTTTTACACCAATAGCATTTGTTCTCTCTCATATGAATCAGGTTCCACTAATCTTACAAACGAACGCGCTTGGCTGGTTGGTAAGTAAGGTGTCCTTCAAGCATTGGGACCTGGGTTCGATTCCCAGGTCCCCCTATATTCTTCATAATTTTGTTCAATATGCGTTCAGGTGTAATTCTCTGCCTAGGGTCCATCATGCATCCAATACCTTGGCGCGCCACATGTCCCAGGAGATGAATCTGAAGGTCAGGATCTGGAGTCCACCATGGACATCAGTCAAACGCTCCACACGCATCATTGAAAAGTCAAAAAAGGCCAAGAATCAGTGGGCCAAAATGCTTGCATACACCTCCTACTGGGCCAGAAAACCCCCCTGTTTGTATATTTATTTTCTTTCTAATTTTCCTATTTAATTTTAATTCTTTTCAATTTGTTTTAAATTCATAAAAATAATTCCTTATAACAAAAAAATCAGAAAAGTCCAAAATAAAAATATATATTTTATTTAATCCATTAATAAGTTTTGTAAAATAAATTTCTAACAATTAATTAGTTTTAGTTTTAGGTTTAAGTTTAATGTTTTTTTCTTAAATAAATTAAAACACATAAAAATTAGGGTTTTGAGATTTTTATTCTTTTCTCAATATAATAATTCCATCTTATTCTTATTATTAATAATTAATTATTTTTGTAAATACTTGCAATTAATTAATTAGGGTTGAATTAGGTTGAACTTAAACAATTTTCTTTAATAAATTAAAAACAATTTAGAATTAGGGTTTTATTTAACTTTTAATTCCAATTAATTTTCTCATTAAATCCATAAATACAAAAACTCCAAAAAATAAGTTTTTTCTTTTATTTAATTTAATCAATTTTTTAGTTTCGATTTAAGTTCTTTAAAGGGTCCAACGCCCTCGCACCTTCGATTATAATTACATCCCGTGCGTTTGCTTTTTACTTCCCTTTTAAATTTCATGTACTTGCCCCAAATCCTTGTAATAGATATTTAGGACATTATTTTCCGCATTTTATTTATTCAAATCGGGTCTTGGTTTAATTTGGTGATGTAGACCCGCGCCTTTGTAATAGCGTAGGACTTTATCTTCCCGCACCTTTTAACTGTTAATAACCACATGAAAGAATGAATGCCAAAAATAAAAAACAAAGCGTAGATCACCAATGTATGACGAGATAAACATAATCGAAAATGACACACAAATCACACACCACTCTTAGGGTACGCTTCACTGTTGCCTTGCCCCTCGAAATGTGGTCGTCGAGTAGAGGACGTTTTAGTAAGTCCTCATGTCCATGAACATGGCATGGGGGTAGCTTCTAAGGTGTCTTCCTATTGCTCTGGTGACCACACTGTCCCAAACCAACGAATTGACCCGAACACCTCCAACGATGGTGCTACCTACCTCTCAATGGTGGGATGGCACTATCTTAAGGACATTTACCCAGACTAATTCCTTAGGGTAGGTAGATGACTCGTAGATACTTGCTCTAAATTCAAAACGAATCAAAAACTTCTTTTCACACCGACACTTTGCAAAAAGCTTTCAAAAACAACTTTTCAAACACTCTTGAGGACCGATACAAGAGTCGATCTGAAACTTTCAAAGAAAATTTTTCAAACCCACTCACCTTGAAAACCAAACAAACATTTTGAAAACACAAATGAGCAAGTATCTAAGAGCCCATGGATAACCATGGATAGAAAGGGTGCTAACACCTTCCCTTTCTATAAATCTACCTCCCGAACCGAGAACTAATCTCAATAAGGAATTTTTCTGTGCTTTTGTCCTTTCCATATTGGAGAAAATAAAAGACGGTGGCGACTCTTGCTTACCGCGACATTTCGCGAAACCAGCGTTAAACAGTCAGTTCCAGATCCACCGATCACAGTTACTTACCAAATCAATGGTAAGATAACAATGTCAAAGGAAAAGAAAATGAGCAAGAAAGACTTTTTAGTAGGTAGAATGCTCCTAATTACTTGCTCAATTTCAAACAAACATCCTTGCTATTTTCAAAATAAACACCTACACTTTCAAAACATCTTACAAACTTGAAAACATTTTCAAAAGATCAAACACTTTGTATACATTCTTACAAACGAGAATCATTACAAAGTTTTCCTAAACAATGGCCTCTTTACAAAATACTTTCAAAAACCACACAAAGCACAATTTTAAACAAAAGCAAGTGATCTAGTAAGTAACTAAGAGCCCATGGAAAACCATGGATGAAAAGGGTGCTAATACCTTCCATTTTCATAATCTACTCCCCGAACTCAAAAAACAATCTCAAAGGTCTTTACTGTGCTTGTTCACCTTTCCTTTTGGATAAAAGAAAAGTCGGTGGCGACTCTTGCTAACCGCAACATTTGCGATCAACCCAAACCTTCTTCATTCTTCAGTACAGACTTAGGGAGGTGAGAAATAAATCACCTTGACAGCAACGGCATGCAACACATAAGAAACCCTCTTCTCTTTATGGTACGAGTATGGAAAGTGTGCAAAATATCTCCGAGCAAGGTAGGCACTGGGTTGCAAGAGAGGAAAATCTTGATAGCATTCACATCTATGAATGAGTCTGGATTAGGGAATAGAACTAACCCATAGATTAGAAGAGCCAAGACCTCCTCAAAAGCCTGAAAAACCATATCATCCCAAAACAGCTGGGCCTTGTCTATCAGAAACTTATCTAGAAAACCTTTGACTCTGCTTCTTGTTTCCCAATTGGATACCACGTCGGCCCATTTCAGATGGAAAGCTGAGGCAATGACTTTTGGCTTAGGAACTTCTTCCAGACCTGTGAAGGGCAACTGTTCAAGAATGGGTATATCCAACAGCTGAGAGAATTCTTCCAAGGTAGGCACTAACTGATAGTCTGGAAAGGTGAAGCAGTGGTGCTTGGGATCAAAGAACTGAAAGAGTACACTCATCATCTTTTCATCAAAGTTTGAAGTAACCAGGTTGAGAAGTTGACCATGTCTCTTAGTGAACGCAGAATTTTCAGAAACCTTTGACACTAGCTCTTTGAGTTGAGAAGGTATCTTCACAAAGCTGATTCAGATAGTGTTTCTATGAACGAAAGCCATGATCTGCAAAACAGAACAAAGATAAATTCCCTTGGTCTTTGAAATGGTTAGTGCAATAATAATGGATGCTATGTTATGATGCATGATGTCATGATAAACCACAGGTATAGCAAACACAGTCAAATCACACCAAGTCCTTAGGTTAAGGCCTGCATGAGGTTAAAGGTCATACCCTCTTGAAGTTTAGTTGGTTTCAAACCTGTCTTAAAAAGTAAGCGGGTCCTAAGGGATCTCAATATCACTGACCATCCTTTATCGGGCATTGTCTCAGCTCAAGCAATCTTTTCTTGCGGCCAAAATATCCCGAAAGTCTGATCTCAGTGAGTGTAGCATCGAGTATCAACCAATCCTCAGCTCTACACCGAGGCCAACTATCTCACTACTTTCTAATGGCCAAGTTTGTTCAACTAAGGTTCTAAGGTCTGTTAGTGCTTCACGACACCACGTGGCGGCCGCGTATTCTCCTCGTTTCTCCATGAAGGATACCGATACCAACCAAAGTGCCACACCAACACAACCATCACTTAAACCATATCGGTCTACGTCATACAGTCTCCACGATCTATTGATGTTTACCTAAGAAGTTCCCCCAGATCCAGGTGTAGGATCTATAGTAACCCAAGCAAAAACCCTTTAAGAATAAAGCAAGCAAACAAGAAAGAAAATTGAAATGACCTAGATCCTAAGGTATACCCCACTTTAAACTCCCCAACAGAGTCGTCAGTTCTGTGATACGGTGGTAGAACCGACTGTTATACTGGTTTGCGTTTTGTGTTTTTTGTTTGCAAAATATCGTGGTAAGCAAGAGTCGCCACCGAATTTTATTTTATCCAATCATGGAAAAGGAAAAAGAACAGAAAAAACCTTTTTTCGAGATTTCTGAGTACGGGGGTAGATTATAGAAAGGGAAGGTGTTAACACCCTTTCTATCCATGGTTTTCATGGGCTCTTAGGTACTTGCTCATCTATTTTAAAATTTCTTGTGTGTGTGCTTGTTTTCGAAAATGTTTTATTCGTGATAACCCTTGTATCAGTCCTCAAGGGTGTGACGAAGTTGTTTTGAAAGTTTGTTTTGAAAGGTGTTGGTGTGAAAAGTTTTTGTTGAGCAAGTACTTAAGATTCTACCTACTCGAAAAAAGGATTGTTCATTCTTGTTTCCTTTAGACAGCGATATCCTACTATTAAGGAGTAGGTAGCTCCGTCGTTGGATTTTATAAGGGATATTCGAAAGGGACAAGTACAGTCACCTAAGCAACGAGTTGGAAACTTTAGTAGTAACCCTAGAGTCTTAAGATCTTTCCGAGGAAACATTTCCGAGGAAACATTCGAATGGGACATTTGATCTTTTAGACTGGAGGGCAATCATAAAAATACAAAATAAAATATATTTACATTTTGACAAAGTTTATTTATTTTTCTCACACAAAAATTATTTTATTAATCATACTTTATTTATTTTTACTAATTATCTTGTAAATTTAATTAAAACTAGGTTATTATTTATTTTCTTTTACACCTATTAAAATATATTATTTTAATATAAAAAAGGCCAAAAATAATTTATAATACTATAAATTATTTTCAAGACAAAAATACAAAAAAAAAAAAATACTTTTCTTAAACTTAATTTCCTTTTAATCAATTAATAGACTTAGGGTTTTATTTAAAATATTTTCTTATTAAATTAGGTTTACTTTTATTATTTTAATTAATTATTTTCTTTTAATTAATTAGGTTAAAATAAAAACCCCTTTTCTCTAAAAAAAAATCCAAACAAAAATATCCTTTTTATTCACATTTGCATTCTTTCATATTTATCCATCTTGTACATTATTTATTTCAATTCTTGTACAAATTCAATTTGGTTGTAATAGATTAATTAGATTTATATTCTTGCAATCTCCACTTATAATTTGTACACTCCCCTCCCACAAGTATTATAATAGCGTAGTAACTTTAAATTCAACAATTTATCATTTTATATATAACATGCTAGTAATTAGGGTTTGTATGGAAAGACTAAAACCAATACATAGAAAACCCTAATTCAAGACAAAATCAAGCATGAAAACAATACACTTGCACACAAGCACCCCAAGGGTAAATCCACTTGGTTGCCTTTACAAAATAGCCATATTACGCATGTCAGGTATCTTAGCAAAAACAAGCAAAATACAAGATCATAGTCCCTCGATGACGCTATCTAAGTTGCCTTTCAAATGATCTTAGTCCCTAAAAATTAATGCTAAGGTACCTTGCAACATTGCTAATCATGGTTATACGATGACCCGTGCCGGTACCGTTTACATCCAAAGATAGGGTTACTTACCAAATCAATGGTAAGATAGCAATGTCAAAGGAAAAGAAAATGAGCAAGAAAGACTTTTTAGTAGGTAGAATGCTCCTAATTACTTGCTCAATTTAAAACAAACATCCTTGTTATTTTCAAAACAAACACCTACACTTTCAAAACATCTTACAAACTTGAAAACATTTTCAAAAGATCAAACACTTTGTATACATTCTTACGAACGAGAATTATTACAAAGTTTGCCTAAACAATGGCCTCTTTACAAAATATTTTCAAAAACCACACAAAGCACAATTTTAAACAAAAGCAAGTGATCTAGTAAGTAACTAAGAGCCCATGGAAAACCATGGATGAAAAGGGTGCTAATACCTCCCCTTTTCATAATCTACCCCCCGAACTCAAGAAACAATCTCAAAGGTCTTTCCTGTGCTTTTTCACCTTTCCTTTTGGATAAAAGAAAAGTCGGTGGAGACTCTTGCTAACCACAACATTTGCGATCTACCGCAAAACCTTCAAGTCAGTTCTCCCACCATATCACAGAACTGACAACTCTGCTGGGGAATATTTTAAAAGTGGGGTTACCTTAGGGTTAGATCACATTTAATTGCTTTCTTTGTTTGATTTGTTTGCTTTAGATTATGGTTCTTTGTTTGGGTTTGAATCCTCTACCCGGATTTGGGATACCTTATAGGTAAGTAGAAATACATTATGGAAACTGTGCGGGGTATACCGACATGGTCTAAGAAATAGCTACATTAGTGTGACATATTTGTGGGTACCGGTAGCCCTTGAGTTAATCAAGGAGAATACGGGGTCGTTGAGTGATGTCATGAAGCACTAATGAACTTTTAGAACCTTTACTTGACCAACTTGGCCTTTAGGACATAGTAAGATGATCGGCTTTGGTGCAGTCCGAAGTTGGTAGATACTCGATACTACACTCATTGAGGTTTGGTTTTTTGGGATATTTCGGTCGCCATTAAAGAGGCTTGTGCTGAAACAATGACCAAGGAAACAAACCAGTGATATTGAGCTCCTTAGAACCCGGTTACTATTATTATGACAGGTTGAGCCAACTAAACTTCAAAAGGGTACTTACCTATGAGACTTCATGCAAGCCTAAACCTAAGGACTTGTTTGCTTTGTTTGTATACTTGTACATAACATCATGAACATCATGACATCATACTTATTTACTAACCATTTCAAGGATTTTTGGATTTATCTTTGTTCTGTTTTGTAGGACATGGATTCTATTCGCAGGAAAACTATTCAAGTCAATCTTGTAAGGATCCCTCCACAACTTAAGGAGCTAGCTTCAAGGATTCTTGAAAATTCTCCATTCACCGAGAGACATGGTCTCCTACTCAACTTGGTCACCTCCAACACAAATGAGGACATGATAAAGGTGCTCTTTCAGTTCTTTGATCCTTTACACCATTGTTTCACATTCCCCGATTATCAACTTGTGCCTACTTTGGAAGAATTCTCCCGACTCTTGAGGATTCCCATTCTCAATCAACTACCTTTAAATGGTACGGAAAGAGATCCAAAGCCATAAGATATTGCTCAAGCTCTACACTTGCAATCATCTGATGTGACAACTCATTGGGAAACAAGGAGTGGTGTCAAAGGTTTCTTAGCAAAGTTCTTGTTTGAGAAAGCCCAAAACTGTTGGAACTCTTTGGATCTGCAAGCTTTTGAGGAAATTATGGCTCTCCTCGTCTATGGGATGGTTTTGTTTCCAAATCTTGACTAACTCATAGATGTGAACACCGTCAAAATCTTCATATCCCGCAACCCGGTGCCTACTTTGCTAGGAGACATCCTACACTCTTTTCACACTCGCACTATGAGGAAAAGAGGTGTCCTTATGTGTTGTACCCCTTTCTTGGAAATATGGTTTATTTTGCATCTTCCCCAATCTGTATTAAAGAACGAGAAAGGTTCAAGGTGGTTACAAAGGTTGATGACGCTCAAACATTCAGACATTCATTGGTGTTCCCGATCTATAGAGAATGTTACTATTGTCGACCGTTGTGGAGAATTCCCTAATGTACCTTTACTTGTAATTAGGGTAGGTATCACCTACAACCCCTGCTTATCCTTAAGACAGTTTGGTTACACCTGAAGGGATGGCCCACATGAGATGCTGATTCAAGGTTTGGTATTTGACTACGAGAACAACGATCAAGGTCTTCTCCAGAGATTTATCCGAGCTTGGAGCATGTTGAACAAGGTAGATAGCAAGACATTGGGGCATAATAATTCCATCCCTCTTGAGCCTTACCTCAAATGGATACGAACTCGTGCTCAGAGTCTTATGATGCCTTATCCCTCCATTCTCCCGGTAATCATTGAGCGTGTTATGGAAGGGGATGTTCCATACATTATCCTGCATCCTGACATGCCCACCTCTCTTGAAGACTTACAAATAGATTGGATACAACTCAAGGGGGAGCGAGATACTTTCGAAGCCCAATTCCACGCAAGCGAGAAGAAGGTTTTGGAACTCACTATGCTACTTCATGAGGAGCGGAACATGAATGCCTACATCGCACCAAAGAGGATGCGTACTACCTTTTTATCTTAGAGTTTTTGTATTATTTTTCCCATTGAGGCATTGATGTACTCAAGCTTTAATTTATTAATATAACGTGTGTTTCCTTTTTGTCTAAAATAAATTTGAATCTTTAAAATCCTTGAAATCATTGCATATACATTTACCATTCATCATAACATAAGCAGGTTTCTTGCAACAAGTCTCCTCATCTTTCTACTGTTTATTTCAGTAAGATGGATCTCGAGCAAACGGTGAAGGACCTCCAAGCTCAAAATGCTCAGTTTCAACAGATGTTCTTAACTCTAGCTAAAAGACAAGAAGAGTTAAAGACCTTGTTGGTTGAAGAGAAAAAGAAGAAGACAAAGAAAATAACCAGATTTCTAAACATGGGAAGAAGATTCCAAGGACAAGCAAGAAGGACCCTAGAATTTGCAACGACATCCGTGAGAAAGACAATCAAGAAGGAAAGGGCAAAGAAACAGTTGTCCAGTCAGAATCAGAAGAGGAAGAGGAAGAAGAAGACTATTCTGAAGAACAATATCCTCCAGCCGATGACAAATATAAGCATCTAGAAGAGCAATTGAGCGCAATGGAAATCTAAAAGTGCTTGGATTAGACTTTGAGGAGTTGGGATTAGTATCGGGGATTGTCATTCCTCCAAAATTCAAAGCACTTGTGTTCGCCAAATATGACGGAGTTTCATGTCCCCAAATTCATCTTCGGTCCTATGTGAGGAAAATCCAGCCGCATACCGCTGACAAGGATTTATGGGTACACTTCTTCCAAAACAGTCTGTCTGGAACTCAACTTGATTGGTTTTATCAGTTAGAAAGAGCCAATATTCATAACTGGGAAGATCTGGTCGCTGCCTTTTACAAAAAATACCAATATAACGCTGATCTTGCACCCACCCGTACTCAACTCCAGAGTATGGCCATGGTTTCAAGTGAAGGCTTTAAAGACTATGCGCAAAAATGGAGGGACTTAGCAGAAAGAGACCAGCCTCCCCTATCTGAAAGATAATTGGTAGACATATTTTTAGGAACTTTGTCTGGTCCCTTCTTTAATCACTTAATTGGGAGTTCATTGGCAAGTTTTACTGAATTGATATTGACCGGAGAAAGGGTAGAAGCCGGGATAAAGAATGGAAAAATTCAAAAAGATACATCCTCTGCTGCTGTAAGGAAACCATTCATCGGAAAGAAAGAAGTTGTTGTTGTATATCCTCAGAGAAATCAAGATAGGGCTGAACGTCGTCCAATGGTGGGGGCTATTATAATTCTTAAATCAGCGCCTGCTCAGCAAAGAAGCAACCAGCCTAGAATGGAAAGGCCATTCAGACAATTCACCCGAATTAATAAGACACTCTCTCAAGTATTGCCACATTTATTAAGATCCAACCTAGTGAATTTGAAAGAAGCTCCAAAGAATCCTAACACAGCCTCTCCTCACTATCATCCTAATGCCCGCTGTGCATATCATTCTGAGAGTCCCATCCATGACACCAACAACTGTTGGGCTCTAAAGAACAAAGTACAAGACCTCCTTGAAGCCAAATAGATTGAATTCGACGCGCCAGAAATTCCCAATGTCATTACTGCCCTTATGCCCAAACACAGCCATAATGCCAACGCCATTGAGGAAGAGATGTTTGTTACTTCAGTTGATGAACTTGTGACCCCACTCCTAACTATCAAAAAGAACTTGTTGAAGGCCGGTGTATTCCCAAGTTGTGATGAAAGATGTCATTTCTGTTTGGCCTCACCAACCAGCTGTCCTTTGTTGAAAGCAGGCGTCCAGTGCCTAATAGATAACAAGGAAATTTTGTTCGAGAAGACTTCTGTTCTAACTATTTCTTATAATGATGTTTCTATCGTGACCATTTACGAAAATTCTTCTAGGGTCTCCACCAAAAGACCCGTTAGAATTACATCAGTTCCAAAAGTAGCTCCGTTGATAATTATAATGCCTGGACCAATCCCGTATTTCTCAGACAAAACCGTACCATGGAATTATGGAGGGGATGTCTACTATCATGGTATCAAGCAAGATTGGCCAGCTGCCGAAGATTCAAGTTTTGAGAAAGTTGATTCCAATATCAGTAATATCGTAGGGACTAGTAAGATAACCCGAAGCGGAAGGATATTATCTCCAGAAATTGCTCCCCCAAAAGCAGTTTCTGGACCCGTAATCATTCCTATTGTTGTTGCTCCTCCAAAGGTTATTCCCAGTCCTACAATCACCTCTGCTAATACTCCTGTTGACAAAACTGTTATAATCCTTGTCATCACCCCTACTGACATTCCTGTTGCCGAGTCAACCGAGACTCGAGGTAATGGTATTCTTATTGAGCCTGTTCGGGCGAAGGCACAGACAATGGCTATCCTTGAGACCTCCCAAAAAGAGATGGAGAAAATTCTAAAGATCATAAAAAGAAGGGACTATAATATAGTCGAGCAACTGGGGAAAACTCCATCTAAAATTTCCATGCTGCCTTTATTACTATGTTCCGAGGCGCATGCAAAGGCCTTGGTAAAATTCCTAAAAATTGCCCATGTACCCCAAGAAACATCTGTCGATCAGTTCCAAGACTGCGTAGCCAGCTTGACTGCAGATAATGGTTTAGGTTTTTTGGATTTTGATTTGACACCAAGGGGGAGGAATCATAATGAGGCATTACATGTCTCAGTGGAATGCAGGGGCACGACTTTGGCTCATGTCTTGGTTGACACCAGTTCGTCTCTGAATGTGTTGCCTAAAAAGGCTCTTGATAGGCTTGACTGTGAGGGATTAGCATTAAAACCAAGCAACATAGTAGTAAGAGCCTTTGACGGCTCAAAAAGGATGGTGCATGGGGAAGTGGATATCCCTATAAAGGTTGGAACCCAAACATTTGATTTAACCTTTTATGTAATGGATATTCACCCTTTATATTCCTGCTTGGTAGGCCGACCGTGGATTCACAATTCTGGCGCTGTTACTTCTACGTTGCATCAAATGCTGAAATATCCAATTCAGGGGAAGATCATCACCGTTCATGGAGAAGAAGAGTATATGGTCAGCCATCGAAATTCCTTCAGATATGTGGAGCTAGATGGTGAATTTATTGAAACTCCATTCCATTACTTTGAAGAAGTCCCGCAAGATGTGGCAGTGACCAAGGTTGTGTTTTAAGTTCCCAAGATCACAAGGCCTCCACTCAAGATGTCATCTTTGAAGGATGCCAAGGAAGTGATAGAAGAAGGTGGGTGCACTATTTGGGGACAACTCCCAGATATCCCATACAAATCTGACAAATTTGGTCTGGGTTTCACTTCAGGTGCCCAGAAGGTTGTACGTCACGCTCGTGCCGGAGGACCACCCTTGAAGATCAACAACCACCAAGTCAGCACCATGAAGGACGATGGAGACATCTATAACCAGGAGGATTGGATTTTCCCAACTGTCAATGGAGGGCTCAGCAACTTGGAGGCTAGAGATTTTGTCCCGATCACTTTTATCCCACGGTAATTTGTCTTTACATTTTGTTGGATCTGTAATATTAAAACAATTCAGACTCTTAAAACCTTGTGTCTTACCCGAGGCACAATGGTCCATTTGTAAGGGTTATTATCTCATTTCCATATGACATCAATGAATCATGGACGTTTTTGCTTACAAACTTTGTGATCATTGTTTTCTTTTTACATTTTCGTTTCTTTCAAAGATAGCTATACTCTTACACACACTCACACTCACAATGTAGGTCTACATCCATTCGGGATCCCATGGGTAACGGTTATGCTATGGCATTTTGTGACTATGAAAATATAATCTACCAAGCCAAAGACGAAGGTGAGGAAGATTGTGAAGTACCAGGAGAACTCGCCAGGTTATTGCAACAAGAAGAGAGGACCATTCATCCCCACGAGGAACCAGTGGACACAATCAACCTAGGTATCGAAGAAGACAAAAGAGAAGTCAAGGTAGGTGCTAATCTGGAACCCAGTGTCAAGGAGTGTCTGATTCATTTGCTACACGATTATGTCGAGGTCTTTGCCTGGTCGTATGAAGACATGCCAGGACTTGATGCAGATACCATAGTACATCGTCTACCTACCAAAGAGGAATGCCCACCGGTAAAGCAAAAGGTCCGTCGGATGCGACCAGACATGTCAGAAAAGATTAAAGCTGGAGTCATGAAACAATTTAACGTCGGATTCTTGGCCATCGCCTCCTATTCACAATGGGTTACCAACGTTGTTCCCGTTCCCAAAAAGGACGGCAAGGTACGAATGTGCGTGGACTACAGAGATTTGAATAGGGTAAGCCCTAAGGATGATTTCCCACTTCCCCACATTGATATTCTAGTTGACAATACGACACAACACAAAGTTTTTTCCTTCATGGACGGTTTCTCAGGTTACAACCAAATCAAAATGACGCCTGAAGACATGGAGAAAACAACCTTTGTCACACAGTGGGGTACATTCTGCTACAAGGTTACGCCATTCGGACTAAAGAACGCTAGGGAAACCTATCAGCGTGCCATGGTAGCTCTATTTCACGACATGATACATCACGAAATAGAGGTCTATATGGACGACATGATAACTAGATCTCAAACAGAAGAAGAGCATCTTGACCATTTACAAAAACTGTTTGAGAGGTTAAAGAAGTACAAGCTGAGGTTGAACCCAAATAAATGCACCTTTGGAGTAAGGTCTGGTAAACTCCTAGGCTTCGTTGTCAGCAATAAAGGTATTGAAGTGGATCCCGCCAAGGTGAAAGTGATACAAGATATGCCTGCTCCTCGTACTGAGAAGGAAGTCAGGGGATTCTTGGGACGTTTAAACTACATAGCCAGTCACCTGACAGCTACTTGTGAACCAATCTTCAAATTACTGAAGAAAGATCAAGTAGTCAAATGGAATGATGAGTGCCAAACTGCTTTTGACAAGATCAAAGAGTACTTACAAGACCCTCATGTTTTGATGCCACCAGTCGAGGGAAGACCATTGATCATGTATCTGACTGTTTTGGAAAATTCAATGGGGTGAGTGCTAGGGCAGCATGACGAGTCTGGCCGAAAAGAGCACGCTATTTACTACCTGAACAAAAAGTTTACCGACTGTGAAACAAGATATTCACTGCTCGAGAAAACTTGTTGCGCTCTGGCATGGGCTGCTCGCTGGCTAAGACAGTATATGCTGACCCATACTACCTTATTGATATCTAAAATGGATCCGATAAAATACATCTTCGAGAAAACTGCCCTCTCTGAGAGAATAGCGAGATGGAAGATGATCCTGACAGAATATGACATACAGTATACTACCCAGAAAGCCATAAAGGGAAGTGTACTAGCTGATCACCTTGCTCACCAAGCTGTGGAAGACTACCAGTCCATGAAGTTCGAATTTTCGAATGAAGACATCATGATGGTAAACAACTGTGAAGAATTCAGACCATATGACGGACCTGAACAAGGATCCCGATGGACCCTGGTTTTTGATGGGGCGTCCAACGCACTCAGCAATGGTATTGGTGTTGTACTCATATCTCATCAAGGGTGTCATACTCCCTTTACTGTAAGACTCTGCTTCAATTGTACAAATAACATGGTAGAATACGAAGCGTGCATCTTTGGTCCCAAACCTGCCATAGATTTGGGGATCAAGTCCCTAAATGTATTCAGAGATTCAGCTTTGGTCATCAGCCAGATCAAAGGGGAATGGGACACAAAACACCCTAACCTTATCCCCTAAAAAGAACATGTGTTGATATTGCTCCCACATTTTGAGAAGATTACCTTCGAGCATTTCCCGCGAGAAGAAAATCAGCTAGCAGATGCACTAGCCACAATGCCATCCATGTTTAAACTTAAATTGGATAACGAGGCTCCCCAGGTCACCATTGAGCGAATGGATGAACCAACTCACTATCACGAGATTAATACTGAATAAGTAGTGGATCAGCCTTGGTTTCACGAAGTCAAGAGGTATCTCGAGGCTCAAGAATATCCAGAAGGAGCATCAGTCAATGATAAGAAGTTATTAAGGAGATTCTCCGCTAAGTTCTTCCTTAGTAATGGCATTCTCTACAAATGCAACCATGAATCTGTGTTACTTCGGTGTGTAGACAAGGTTGAAGAGGAAAAGATCATGGCTTATCTACATGAGGGCACTCTTGGCACCCATTCCAGTGGGCATAAGATGGCAAAGAAAATCCTACGGGCAGGCTATTACTAGTTTACCATGGAAGCAGATTGCTATCAACACTCTCGAACCTGCCATAAGTGTTAGATCTATGCTGACAAGGTGCACGTACCTCCGGTTCCTCTGAATGCCTTGACGGCTCCTTGGCCCTTTGCTATGTGGGGCATCGATATGATTGGGTAAATCAAGCCTACATACTCTAATGGACATCGTTTCATCTTGGTGGCCATTGACTATTTCACAAAGTGTGTTGAGGCGGATCATCATAGACAATGGTACGAATCTAAACAATACTATGATCATTGCCCTGTGCGAGCAATTCAAGATCCAACATCACAATTCTTCCCCTTACCGGCCAAAGATGAATGGTGATGTCGAAGCCGCAAATAATAACATTAAAAAGATCATACAGAAAATGACAGTCACGTACAAAGACTGGCATGAGATGCTACCGTTTGCTCTCCACAGGTATCGTACCACAGCGCGCACATCAACCGGGGAAACACCCTACTCTCTGGTATACGACATGGAGGATGTCTTGCCTATTGAGGTCCAAACTCGACTTGATCAACTAAACTTGATTGATGAGAAAAGGCTTACTACTGTCTGTCATGGTCAAATGTATCAAAAACGGATGATCAAGGCAGTGCAGCAGACTAGCTCACATACGCATACATTGCATCCATATATCATAAAAATTGATAACACGAATACATGATACCATGCATTTCATACAACATGACATTGCATATTAGCTAACATTTTACCCTTTTCAGGATAAGATTAATCAATAGCTACCATTAACAATCTTCAAAGTTTTCAGATACAGTTCAGATACGCTCCAAACACGGTTGCCATTCTGATACTCATTCAAATTTAACTTTCAGATACGCTCCAGACACGAATGCCATTCTGATACTCATTCAGATTCAGTTCTCAGATACAGTTCAGATACTCTCTAGACACGGATGCCATCCTGATATTCATTCAGATTCAACTCTTAGATACAATTCAGATACGCTCTAGACACGGATGCCATCCTGAAACTTATTCAACTCTCAGATACAGTTCAGGTACACTCTAGACACAAATGCCATCCTGATACTCATTCAGATACATTTTTCTAATAAAGTTCAGATACACTCCAGACACAGACGTTATTCTGATACTCTTTCAACTTTCAGATACAGTTCAGATACGCTCCAGACGCGGACGCCATTCTAATACTCATTCAGTTTCAGCTTACGATTCAGAAATCATTTCTAGATGGAATCTACAAGCCCATCTCCAAAAACTTTCTATCATCTCTCCAAATGGTGTCTTAAATCCCATTCCCTCTGCCATCACATCACCGAGTGCAAATTTCTAGGCACTCTAGTGTTCAATCATCTTCCACCTTCGAGTCACGAATGGCAAAACTCACCAATCTAACTCTTAAGGCTTAAGAAGAGTGAACAGGGGCAGCTGTTGTACCCGGAAATTTTCCCTCTCACTTATCAAGAATTTTCTCACAATATCTCCTTTGACTCAAGACTGCATTAGGGTTGATCAAGCCCAAGACACCTCCTTAAGCACTGATGACCAAAATTAGGGTTTGAGTTTGCACAAGGATTTTTAAACTTCCAATGCCTCATATGACTTTCATGGACCATTATGGACCCTCAAGATTACTCATGTCAAGTTTCAGGCTTTAAATCATATTTTTGCTCAGTCAATTAAGCAGTTAACCTAAAAATCAGTTGTATTGGGGGAAAAGTCAACCATGGCCAATTTACAGTCAAACTTCATAACTTTTTATCCAAATCAACATTTTAAGCTCATATGTATCATTTGATAAAGTTTGGACCATAATTTCTCAAGAAATTTGATCAAATCTCCAAAAGGGCAAATGGTCAAAATTAGGGTTTTGACTGGGAAAGGGCAATTTTTGATTTTTGACCTAGCAATTGATCAATTGGTTTAAGGCATGATCTCAAGAGTCCAATTTCATCATTTTTACCTAATTACATGGCTCAAAACATTGCAAGTCTAATGGATTGACAGATGAATTTTCCAATCAACTGATCAAAAGTCAACTGTATACTGAAAAGTCAAACTTTGACTTTTTGGTCAAATTCAAATGTCAAAGATCACAATTCATTAAAACATGTCAAAATATGAAACTTGTTCATCAAGAAATAAAAAAGTCAAGATTTCATTTTGAAAAGTCAAAATTTCTAAATTTAGAAATTTTTCTAAGTGTTGGAAATTTCTTATTTTTTCATAACTTTGAGCAAAATTTTCACCATGATGCAAGCTGATTCAAAAGAAACTTCCAACATGAAAGTTGTATATCTCCATTAAATATATAACTTTTCTTCACACAACTTCTTTCAAAAGTGCTTGGATCTCAAGTTATAATTTTAAGAACATGTGGTCATGAAACAAAACACTTAGTGAAATTTTGCCCTAATTTGGTCAGGATTTTGACCCAACTTCATGGAACTTTTTCATATAGTTCCAAGTGGAATATTCAAAAGAAATTCAAATATGGGTTGTAGATAATATTTCAAGCTTTCCAAAATGTCCAAGAACTCCTTGAGATCATTTTTGAGTAGGGAGAATCGAAGAGATGAAGTTAGGGTTTTATCACTTGAATTACAAGTCATTTTGTGATGAACCAAGTTAGGATTTCATTTATGTTGCTTGAGTAGTTAGAATTTTGAACCTGAAAATCCTGAAAAAAATTAGGTCAAAATTTGGTACCATTCAAAATTCATGTTCATTCTTGAGAATTAGTTTAAGTTGTTTACATTTCTGGAATCGTAGTAAAATTTTACACAAGTTTCATGTTTACTTTGTTGCAAATGGTTGAGAATAAAACAAGTTACAGTTGGTCTGGTTGGAGGTTGAAGATGAAGTGTAAATCAGGGCGCGTTTTATATCATATATTTATTGTTTTGCTTATGTTAACGGATGTATAGCCACCCCAGTAGTAAAAGCGCACGCATGTAACCTTTGGGACCTGGGTTCGAGCCCCAGTGGTACCCTTTTGTTTTTTTCACATTTTTTGCAATTTTGACCCCTTTTTTGCAGGCGCTGGGCCCCCTTGGGCCTTGATGGTTTTTGTTTTTGCTGGCTAACCCCCCTGTTTCATATATACACCCCTGGCCCAATTTTATTATTTTCATTTTATTTATTTTCTTAATAGATTTTCTAATATTAAAAAATCATAAAAATACAAAAAATATATATATATATATATATTTACATTTTAACAAAGTTTATTTATTTTTCTCACACAAAAATTATTTTATTAATCATACTTTATTTATTTTTACTAATTATCTTGTAAATTTAATTAAAACCAGGGTATTATTTATTTTATTTTACACCTATTAAAATATATTATTTTAATATAGAAAAAAAGGCCAAAAATATTTTATAATACTATAAATTATTTTCAAGACAAAAATACAAAAAAATATTTTTCTTAAACTTAATTTCCTTTTAATCAATTAATAGACTTAGGGTTTTATTTAAAAGCTTTTATTATTAAATTAGGTTTACTTTTATTATTTTAATTAATTATTTTCTTTTAATTAATTAGGTTAAAATCAAAACCCCTTTTCTCTAAAAAAATCCAAACAAAAATATCCTTTTTCTTCACATTTGCATTCTTGCATATTTATCCATCTTGTACATCATTTATTTCAATTCTTGTACAAATTCAATTTAGTTGTAATAGATTAATTAGGTTTATATTCTTGCAATCCCCATTTATAATTTGTACACCCCCTCCCACAAGTATTGTAATAACGTAGTAACTTTAAATTCCACAATTTATCGTTTTATATATAACATGCTAGTAATTAGGGTTTGTATGGAAAGACTAAAACTAATACTTAGAAAACCCTAATTCAAGACAAAATCAAGCATGAAAACAATACACTTGCACACAAGCACCCCTAGGGTAAACCCACTTGGTTGCCTTTACAAAATGGTCATATTACGCATGTGAGGTATCTTAGCAAAAACAAGCAAAATACAAGATCATAGTTGTAACACCCCGTTTTTGATTAAATGTTATTTAAGTTATTTTTTTTTTCCGAAATTATCAAATTAAATCTATTTTAAGAAATATATTTATTTGATATCAATTAAAATGTTAATTCGGTTATTTGAAATAAAAATATTCATAATGATAAAATACTATTTTGAGTAATATTATTTTGGTGTGTATTTGGCTTAGTTTGATTTATCGGTATAATTTAGTTTTTATGGAATAAATATTAATTAAATGTAATATGGTTTTAATAGAATTATATGATATAATTTGAATTAAATAGATTGGGCCAAATTAGAATTTTAGAAAGTTAGGGGGAGGAAAGTAAGTAGTAGTAAAATTTGTTTTATAAGATAGAAAGTAGGATAGTTGGTAAGAATAGAAATAGAAAGAAGAAAGAAAAGAAGAGAGAAAGAGGAGAAGAGAAGAAAGGAAGCTAGGTTTGAAGTTGCAACATCATCATCATCTTGTTTCAAGAAAATCAACACTAGAGGTAAGGGTTTGACTTCCACCAATTATTTAGTGTGTGATTTTATAGTTTTGATTTTGGAATAAATTAGGGGTTAGGGTATTAGTTTCACTACTATGTTATGATGAAAAAAAATTGGTAGATTGATGAAATTGAGAGATGATTTAGGACCCAATATATTTAAGGTGCCTTATTATGTTGTCTTACAAACAAAAATTCCATTCTTGTTTGGACATTATTGTAGAGTTGTGTTTTATAGTAGCAGGTTGGAGGCACTTGCTTTTGGCATTTATTTTACAATACAGTAGCGATGAAAGGAAATAACACTTGGAGATACTTGTTGGTATTGCATTATGTAGCATTGAAAAGAGTTGATATTTAATAGCATATAATATGATATTGTAGCGATAATAAAAAGAAGTAGCATGTTGGAGTATGAATTTCATTATGTAGCATTGAAAAGAATTAATACTTTAATAGCATATAACTTGCAATACTATAGCGCGTAAATTGAAGTGGTGTTTAGTATTTAATGGCACTTGGAATATTAGCTAGCTTACTGAAGTGAAGTAGTATTAGTGCTGCTTGTTTTATGCTGTAGCGAAAGAAATGAAAGAATATTTAGTAGGCACGTGGCTACAGTAGCGCAAGATGAAGAGTATGTAAGAGTACATGTTTTGGCATATTGTAGTAGCATTAGAAGCAATGGCAAATGGGCTGCTACAGTGGCGCAAGAAAATGAATTAGTACATGAAAGGCACATGATTTCAATGCTGTAACACTTATAAGGGAGAAGTAACATTTAGGAGAATTAATTGAAACACTATAGCATTAAACTAATGAATTATAACAATCATGTTTTTATGATAAATCCAATTTTGACACTTAGAACCTAAGTTTTAAATTAACAAATCTATTGCTAGTTTATGATATATAAAATATTTAATAATAATAATAATGATTATAATACTAATAATAAGTTAGTTTTATTAATAAAATAATTTTTAGGAGTTTTAAACTGGAGATAATTATTTTGAATTAATTGATTATTTTAAGTTAGTCTCAATTTCGATGACAGAACTATATTATTGACAGTACAGGTTCGAATAGTAATGTAGTATTAATTTAACTGAGTCGTAATAAGAAAATTTAGTATAAAGTAGAAATAATAGAATTTTTGGCCGATAATTAATTTAACCAATTTTAGTCGAAATAGTCCGAATTATTATGCGGTTTATGGTAGTAATCTTGGTTGATCTATTGGGTGACATTTTTGTTGAAAAATGGAATTTTTGCAGGTGAAGTCGAATTAAGTTGAATGCTTCCGGTTTATGAAATTGTGTTTGATTTGAATAAATCATGGAAGTAACATTGTTTAAACTTGTACATTACTTGATTTGTGAATTATAATTGCAATGCATGTACAATTGTTGGCATTTCATTGTGTTGGAATATGTGGTATGTGTATGTTAAGGTCGGAAGTGGTCTTAATTGCATACGAGTTGTTGGTTGTACATTGCATGGCATGGTTGGTCTTGAAATAGAGACGGTGAAACAGTGGGTTCATATTTTGTAGACGTTGATCCTTGAATGGAAATAGACGTAGTGGCTTTGACCCGGAAAGGGAACATAGGCGGTGAAACATGGGTTCACAAAAATAGACATTGATCCTATAGTGGAAATAGACGTAGTGGCTTTGATCCTATGTGGAAAAATAAACGGTGGAACTTTGGGTCCACAAGTCGGTACCGCATTCGCATGTGTTGAGTCGTATTGTGAGTCACATGCATAATTGTGTATATTGTGTATGTGTGTTTATGTGTTTGGTTATGTGCCAATATTGTTGTTGTTTGAATAATGGTTATGTGCCAATGATGTGAGTATTTGGATAACTGGTTTATATGTTTAATGTGTTGGAAATGGCTTCCTTGAGTATGGATACTATATGTGATAAAATGAATATGATCATGATGTGTTGCTTTATTTATTGCCATTGCTTTACTTTAATTACATGTTATATGATTATTGGAATTCTTACCCTTCTGTTTGAAAATGCTTTTGATTGCATTGTTCAAGTACCGAGGATGGTAGCGCGAGGCGCTAGTTAGCGAATGCATTGGATTGCAATCTGTTTTATTTTGATTAGAGTCGAGTCGATACTCTGGTAGTAACACCTGGGGGGTATATTTAGTGTCGAACTCGTCTATTTTGTATTCGGATTATGATGCATATAATCCTTACTTTGTGTATATTATTTTGTGTATGTGAGACTTGATAACATATGCTTTATGTGAATTATCATGGCTTGATGCCTTGAATTATGTTTTGATTCCTCCATGAATGGAGATGAAGTTAAATATTGAAACTCCGTTGCGTTTGCACGAGAGAAAGAAGTTAAATATTTATGTATGTTTGTTTTGTGTTGATATGCTTAAATTTACAAACGTACCCTGTCCGTTTTTCTTTAAAATTTGGAATGTGATGTGTGTTGTGACATCCCTTCCGTGCAATTTATTTTCTCTGATTTTAATTCTTACCTATTATTTGGGGTAATTAGAAGGGGTGTTACAATAGTGGTATCAGAGCATAGTCGGTCAGTTGTCAGGTCTTATTTTGTTAATCCCTTGTATTTGATTGTGTGGCTAACGCGATCAATACTTTGTGTTGTAGAGAGAAGATGGCTGGTAGAAGGAATGATGATGCTTTAGCTGAGGCAATGAGGTTGCTTGCGGGGTCAATAAATCAGATGCCGCAAACGACTCAAGCACCACATGATGGTACTGAAGATGCTTTCCGTGCTCTTGGGAAGTTCCAAAAGAACAACCCGCCTACTTTCAAGGGAGAGCATGCTCCGGTGGAAGCTCAAGAATGGTTAAAAGCAATTGAGAAAATCTTTTGTGTGATGAATTGCACCGACGCTCAGAAAGTGCAATTCGGAACACACATGCTGATTAAAGAGGCCGAAGACTGGTGGATCAACGCTAGTCAGAGGTATGAGGAGGAGCATGTTGTGGTGACTTGGGAAATTTTCCGAGATGCATTCTTGGAGAATTATTTTCCGGAGGATGTTCGTGGTAAAAAGGAAGTTGAATTCCTGGAATTGAAACAAGGTAGTGGTTCGGTAGCTGACTATGCGGCTAAATTTCAAGATTTGATCAAATACTGTCCTCACTACAACACTGTTAATGCTGAGAGGTCGAAGTGCCTTAAGTTTGTTAATGGTTTGAGGCCGGACATAAAGAAGGCGATTGGGTATCAGCAGATTACAAGATTCTCTGAGTTGGTTAATAAGAGTCGTATCTACGACGAAGACAGTCGGGATAGCACTGCTTATTACAAGAGCTTGAGTGAGAAAAGAGGTAAGGGACAGATGCGTCCTAAGCCTTATGATGGAAGAGGAAAGAGACCAATAAGTAGTGGAAAGAGTCCGAGTGGGGGAGTGACTACTCCAATCAAATGTTTTAAATGTGGTAAAGAGGGACATCGTGCTATGGAATGTCGTCAGGGGATAGTTAAGTGTTTCAAGTGTGACAGGGTGGGTCACAAAGCGGTGGATTGTAGAGTTGGTGTGAGTGTAACTTGCTTTAATTGTGGTGAGCGAGGCCACATAAGTACCAGATGTCCAAAGCCAAAGAAAGAAGTTGGAAAAGTATTCGCTTTATCTGGAGCAGAGACTTCTGCTGAGGAACGTCTAATCAGAGGTACATGCTTTATCTCTAATGTGTCTTTGGTTGCTATTATTGATACGGGTGCGACGCATTCGTTTGTTGCTTTAGATTTTGCCAAGAAATTGGGCCTTGTCTTGTCTACTTTGGATCGAAGTATGGAGGTAGATACACCTGCGATGGGTTCAGTTTCTACTTCAGTTGTTTGTTTGAAGTGTCCTTTGCGCATGTGCGGAAGAGATTTCGAAGTTGATCTCGTGTGTCTTCCTTTGCATCAGATAGATGTGATTCTGGGTATGGACTGGTTGAAATCCAACCATGTCTATATCAACTGTTTTGCTAAGGCTGTTCTTTTTCTCGAGTCCGAGAAAGATGGTGTGGTTTTCTTGTCTACACAGCAAGTTGAGAAGAGTGTGAAGAATGGAGATGGGTTGTTTATGCTTATGGCGAGTATGGTTTTGGAAGATGGTAGAGTAAGAAAGGATTATCCTGTGGTATGCGAATTTCCTGAATTGTTTCTGAAGAGATTACGGATTTACCTCCTGAGCGCGAGGTAGAGTTTTCCATCGACTTAATTCCTGGTACTAATCCTGTTTCGATGGCTCCTTATAGGATGTCACCGTCGGAACTAGTGGAACTGAAGAGTCAGCTGGAAGAGTTGCTTGACAAAAGGTTTATTCGTCCTAGTGTGAGTCTGTGGGGTGCTCCAGTTTTACTTGTGAAGAAGAAAGAAGGAACAATGAGACTTTGTGTGGATTATAGGCAGCTAAACAAAGTGACCATTAAGAACAAGTATCCTTTGCCAAGGATTGATGATTTAATGGATCAGCTGGTGGGTGCGTGTGTGTTTAGCAAGATTGACTTGAGGTCAGGCTATCATCAGATTCGCGTGAAAGCGGGTGATATTCAGAAAACTGCGTTCAGAACTCGTTATGGACACTATGAGTATTCGGTGATGCCTTTTGGTGTTACGAATGCACCTGGTGTGTTCATGGAGTATATGAACAGAATCTTTCATGAGTTTCTGGATAAGTTTGTGGTGGTGTTCATCGATGACATTTTGATTTATTCCAAGAGTGAAGCAGAGCATGCCGAACACTTGGGAATTGTTTTGTCAATTCTGAAGGAAAATCATTTGTTTGCTAAACTTTCGAAGTGCGAATTCTGGTTAGAACAAGTGAGTTTCCTTGGTCACGTGATATCTCGTGGAGGTATTGCTGTGGATCCTTCGAAGATAGAAGCCGTGTCAGAATGGGAATCTCCAAAGTCAGTTTTTGAGATTCGAAGCTTTCTTGGTTTAGCGGGTTATTACCGTAAGTTCATTGAAGGCTTTTCCAAGCTAGCTTTACCATTGACACAATTGACTAGGAAGAGTCAAGCGTTCGTGTGGACTCCGCAATGTGAAGATAGTTTCCAAGAGTTGAAGAGAAGGTTGACAACTGCGCCAGTTTTGATTTTGCCTAAACCATCTGAACCGTTTACGGTCTATTACGATGCTTCTTTGATGGGTTTAGGAGGTGTGTTAATGCAAAATGGGCAGGTTGTGGCGTATGCTTCGAGGCAACTCAAGGTGCATGAGAGGAATTATCCAACTCATGACTTGGAGTTGGCAGCGGTGGTTTTTGTGTTAAAGGTTTGGAGGCATTATTTGTTTGGGTCGAGATTCGACGTCTTTAGCGATCATAAGAGTTTGAAATATCTGTTTGATCAAAAAGAGTTGAATATGAGGCAAAGAAGGTGGCTAGAGTTTCTTAAAGATTATGACTTCAGTTTGAATTACCATCCTGGTAAGGCAAACGTGGTTGCAGATGCTTTGAGTAGGAAGTCTTTACACATGTCTATGTTGATGGTTAAAGAATGGGAATTGTTGGAGCAATTTCGAGATTTGAGTTTGGTGTGTGAAGAGACTTATTTTGGCGTGAAGCTTGGTATGATGAAGCTTACTAGTGGTGTCTTGGAAGAGATTAGAGATGGGCAAAAGTCAGATTTGGTTTTGGTTGACAAGTTTACTTTGGTGAATCAAGGTCAAGGTGGAGAGTTCAAAATTGATGAGAATGGAATTTTGAGATGTCATGATAGAGTTTGCGTTCCCGATGTGGGGGATGTGAAAAAGAGGATTCTTGAGGAAGGTCATAGAAGTGGGTTAAGTATTCACCCTGGTGCTAAGAAGATGTATCAAGATTTAAAGAAGCTGTTTTGGTGGCCTTGTATGAAGAAAGAAATTGTTGAGTTTGTGTATGCTTGTTTGGTTTGCCAAAAGTCTAAGATTGAACATCAGAAGCCTTCGGGTTTGTTGCAACTGTTGTCTATTCCCGAGTGGAAGTGGGATAGTATCTCGATGGATTTTGTTTCTGGTTTGCCGAGGACTCCGAGTAACCATGAGGCTATTTGGGTCATAGTGGATAGATTGACTAAATCTACACACTTTATTCCGATTAGGATGGATTACACTATGGAGAAGCTTTCTAAGTTGTATGTGGAACGAATTGTTTGTTTACATGGTATTCCTACATGTATTGTTTCAGATAGAGATCCGCGTTTCACTTCAAGATTTTGGGAAGGTTTACAAAGAGCCTTGGGTACTAAGCTGAGATTGAGTTCCGCTTATCATCCTCAGACGGATGGTCAAACGGAGAGAACAATTCAGTCACTTGAGGATTTGTTGCGTGCTTGTGTTTTGGATCAAGGAGGTTCATGGGAGAGTCATTTGCCTTTGATTGAGTTTACTTATAATAATAGTTTTCATTCTAGCATTGGCATGGCTCCTTTTGAGGCATTGTATGGAAGACGGTGTAGGACACCTTTGTGTTGGTACGAGACGGGAGAAAGTGCTATAGTTGGTCCGGAATTGGTTCAAGAGGCTACGGATAAGATCAAATTGATAAGAGAGAAGATGAAAGTGTCTCAGAATCGCCAAAAGAGTTACTATGACAAGAGGAGGAAACCTCTTGAGTTCAAGAAGGATGAACATGTGTTTTTGAAGGTGAATCCAACTACGGGTGTTGGAAGGGCGCTTAAATCGTGGAAGTTAACACCTCAGTTTATTGGTCCTTATCAGATTTCAGAGCGGATTGGAAGTACGGCTTATCGGATTGCATTGCCGCCATCACTTTCAAATTTGAATGATGTGTTTCACGTTTCGCAATTACGAAAGTATATTGCGGATTCGTCTCATGTTATTCAAGCGGGTGATTTGGAAGTAAGAGACAATTTGACGGTTGAGGTTTTACCGGTGAGGATTGAAGATAGAAAGGTGAAACAACTAAGAGGAAGAGAGATTGCTTTGGTTAAAGTTGCATGGGGTGGTTCGGCGAATGGTAATGTGACGTGGGAGCTTGAAAGTCGGATGCGGGATTCCTATCCCGAGTTGTTCGTTTAGTGGTAATTTTCGAGGCCGAAAATCTTTTAAGTGGGGGAGAGTTGTAACACCCCGTTTTTGTTTAAATGTTATTTAAGTTATTTTTTTCTTTTCCGAAATTATCAAATTAAATCTATTTTAAGAAATATATTTATTTGATATCAATTAAAATGTTAATTCGGTTATTTGAAATAAAAATATTCATAATGATAAAATACTATTTTGAGTAATATTATTTTGGTGTGTATTTGGCTTCGTTTGATTTATCGGTATAATTTAGTTTTTATGGAATAAATATTAATTAAATGTAATATGGTTTTAATGGAATTATATGATATAATTTGAATTAAATAGATTGGGCCAAATTAGAATTTTAGAAAGTTAGGGGGAGGAAAGTAAGTAGTAGTAAAATTTGTTTTATAAGATAGAAAGTAGGATAGTTGGTAAGAATAGAAATAGAAAGAAGAAAGAAAAGAAGAGAGAAAGAGGAGAAGAGAAGAAAGGAAGCTAGGTTTGAAGTTGCAACATCATCATCATCTTGTTTCAAGAAAATCAACACTAGAGGTAAGGGTTTGACTTCCACCAATTATTTAGTGTGTGATTTTATAGTTTTGATTTTGGAATAAATTAGGGGTTTAGGGTATTAGTTTCACTACTATGTTATGATGAAAAAAAATTGGTAGATTGATGAAATTGAGAGATGATTTAGGACCCAATATAATTAGATAATATATATATATATATATATATATATATATATATATATATATATATATATATATATATATATATATATATATTAAGGTGCCTTATTATGTTGTCTTACAAACAAAAATTTCATTCTTGTTTGGACATTATTGTAGAGTTGTGTTTTATAGTAGCAGGTTGAAGGCACTTGCTTTTGGCATTTATTTTACAATACAGTAGCGATGAAAGGAAATAACACTTGGAGATACTTGTTGGCATTGCATTATGTAGCATTGAAAAGAGTTAATATTTAATAGCATATAATATGATATTGTAGCGATAATAAAAAGAAGTAGCATGTTGGAGTATGAATTTCATTATGTAGCATTGAAAAGAATTAATACTTTAATAGCATATAACTTGCAATACTATAGCGCGTAAATTGAAGTGGTGTTTAGTATTTAATGGCACTTGGAATATTAGCTAGCTTACTGAAGTGAAGTAGTATTAGTGCTGCTTGTTTTATGCTGTAGCGAAAGAAATGAAAGAATATTTAGTAGGCACGTGGCTACAGTAGCGCAAGATGAAGAGTATGTAAGAGTACATGTTTTGGCATATTGTAGTAGCATTAGAAGCAATGGCAAATGGGCTGCTACAGTGGCGCAAGAAAATGAATTAGTACATGAAAGGCACATGATTTCAATGCAGTAACACTTATAAGGGAGAAGTAACATTTAGGAGAATTAATTGAAACACTATAGCATTAAACTAATGAATTATAACAATCATGTTTTTATGATAAATCCAATTTTGACACTTAGAACTTAAGTTTTAAATTAACAAATCTATTGTTAGTTTATGATATATAAAATATTTAATAATAATAATAATGATTATAATACTAATAATAAGTTAGTTTTATTAATAAAATAATTTTTAGGAGTTTTAAACTGGAGATAATTATTTTGAATTAATTGATTATTTTAAGTTAGTCTCAATTTCGATGACGGAACTATATTATTGACAGTACAGGTTCGAATAATAATGTAGTATTAATTTAACCGATTCGTAATAAGAAAATTTAGTATAAAGTAGAAATAATAGAATTTTTGGCCGATAATTAATTTAACCAATTTTAGTCGAAATAGTCCGAATTATTATGCGGTTTATGGTAGTAATCTTGGTTGATCTATTGGGTGACATTTTTGTTGAAAAATGGAATTTTTGCAGGTGAAGTCGAATTAAGTTGAATGCTTCCGGTTTATGAAATTGTGTTTGATTTGAATAAATCATGGAAGTAACATTGTTTAAATTTGTACATTACTTTATTTGTGAATTATAATTGCAATGCATGTACAATTGTTGGCATTTCATTGTGTTGGAATATGTGGTATGTGTATGTTAAGGTCGGAAGTGGTCTTAATTGCATACGAGTTGTTGGTTGTACATTGCATGGCATGGTTGGTCTTGAAATAGAGACGGTGAAACAGTGGGTTCATATTTTGTAGACGTTGATCCTTGAATGGAAATAGACGTAGTGGCTTTGACCCGGAAAGGGAACATAGGCGGTGAAACATGGGTTCACAAAAATAGACGTTGATCCTATAGTGGAAATAGACGTAGTGGTTTTGATCCTATGTGGAAAAATAAGCGGTGGAACTTTGGGTCCACAAGTCGGTACCGCATTCGCATGTGTTGAGTCGTGTTGTGAGTCACATGCATAATTGTGTATATTGTGTATGTGTGTTGATGTGTTTGGTTATGTGCCAATATTGTTGTTGTTTGAATAATGGTTATGTGCCAATGATGTGAGTATTCGGATAATTGGTTTATATGTTTAATGTGTTGGAAATGGCTTCCTTGAGTATGGATACTATATGTGATAAAATGAATATGATCATGATGTGTTGCTTTATTTATTGCCATTGCTTTACCTTAATTACATGTTATATGATTATTGGAATTCTTACCCTTCTGTTTGAAAATGCTTTTGATGGCATTGTTCAAGTACCGAGGATGGTAGCGCGAGGCGCTAGTTAGCGAATGCATTGGATTGCAATCTGTTTTATTTTGATTAGAGTCGAGTCGATGCTCTGGTAGTAACACCTGGGGGGGGTATATTTAGTGTCGAACTCGTCTATTTTGTATTCGGATTATGATGCATATAATCCTTACTTTGTGTATATTATTTTGTGTATGTGAGACTTGATAACATATGCTTTATGTGAATTATCATGGCTTGATGCCTTGAATTATGTTTTGATTCCTCCATGAATGGAGATGAAGTTAAATATTGAAACTCCGTTGCGTTTGCACGAGAGAAAGAAGTTAAATATTTATGTATGTTTGTTTTGTGTTGATATGCTTAAATTTACAAACGTACCCTGTCCGTTTTTCTTTAAAATTTGGAATGTGATGTGTGTTGTGACATCCCTTCCGTGCAATTTATTTTCTCTGATTTTAATTCTTACCTATTATTTGGGGTAATTAGAAGGGGTGTTACAATAGTGGTATCAGAGCATAGTCGGTCAGTTGTCAGGTCTTATTTTGTTAATCCCTTGTATTTGATTGTGTGGCTAACGCGATCAATACTTTGTGTTGTAGAGAGAAGATGGCTGGTAGAAGGAATGATGATGCTTTAGCTGAGGCAATGAGGTTGCTTGCGGGGTCAATAAATCAGATGCCGCAAACGACTCAAGCACCACATGATGGTACTGAAGATGCTTTCCGTGCTCTTGGGAAGTTCCAAAAGAACAACCCGCCTACTTTCAAGGGAGAGCATGCTCCGGTGGAAGCTCAAGAATGGTTAAAAGCAATTGAGAAAATCTTTTGTGTGATGAATTGCACCGACGCTCAGAAAGTGCAATTCGGAACACACATGCTGATTAAAGAGGCCGAAGACTGGTGGATCAACGCTAGTCAGAGGTATGAGGAGGAGCATGTTGTGGTGACTTGGGAAATTTTCCGAGATGCATTCTTGGAGAATTATTTTCCGGAGGATGTTCGTGGTAAAAAGGAAGTTGAATTCCTGGAATTGAAACAAGGTAGTGGTTCGGTAGCTGACTATGCGGCTAAATTTCAAGATTTGATCAAATACTGTCCTCACTACAACACTGTTAATGCTGAGAGGTCGAAGTGCCTTAAGTTTGTTAATGGTTTGAGGCCGGACATAAAGAAGGCGATTGGGTATCAGCAGATTACAAGATTCTCTGAGTTGGTTAATAAGAGTCGTATCTACGACGAAGACAGTCGGGATAGCACTGCTTATTACAAGAGCTTGAGTGAGAAAAGAGGTAAGGGACAGATGCGTCCTAAGCCTTATGATGGAAGAGGAAAGAGACCAATAAGTAGTGGAAAGAGTCCGAGTGGGGGAGTGACTACTCCAATCAAATGTTTTAAATGTGGTAAAGAGGGACATCGTGCTATGGAATGTCGTCAGGGGATAGTTAAGTGTTTCAAGTGTGACAGGGTGGGTCACAAAGCGGTGGATTGTAGAGTTGGTGTGAGTGTAACTTGCTTTAATTGTGGTGAGCGAGGCCACATAAGTACCAGATGTCCAAAGCCAAAGAAAGAAGTTGGAAAAGTATTCGCTTTATCTGGAGCAGAGACTTCTGCTGAGGAACGTCTAATCAGAGGTACATGCTTTATCTCTAATGTGTCTTTGGTTGCTATTATTGATACGGGTGCGACGCATTCGTTTGTTGCTTTAGATTTTGCCAAGAAATTGGGCCTTGTCTTGTCTACTTTGGATCGAAGTATGGAGGTAGATACACCTGCGATGGGTTCAGTTTCTACTTCAGTTGTTTGTTTGAAGTGTCCTTTGCGCATGTGCGGAAGAGATTTCGAAGTTGATCTCGTGTGTCTTCCTTTGCATCAGATAGATGTGATTCTGGGTATGGACTGGTTGAAATCCAACCATGTCTATATCAACTGTTTTGCTAAGGCTGTTCTTTTTCTCGAGTCCGAGAAAGATGGTGTGGTTTTCTTGTCTACACAGCAAGTTGAGAAGAGTGTGAAGAATGGAGATGGGTTGTTTATGCTTATGGCGAGTATGGTTTTGGAAGATGGTAGAGTAAGAAAGGATTATCCTGTGGTATGCGAATTTCCTGAATTGTTTCTGAAGAGATTACGGATTTACCTCCTGAGCGCGAGGTAGAGTTTTCCATCGACTTAATTCCTGGTACTAATCCTGTTTCGATGGCTCCTTATAGGATGTCACCGTCGGAACTAGTGGAACTGAAGAGTCAGCTGGAAGAGTTGCTTGACAAAAGGTTTATTCGTCCTAGTGTGAGTCTGTGGGGTGCTCCAGTTTTACTTGTGAAGAAGAAAGAAGGAACAATGAGACTTTGTGTGGATTATAGGCAGCTAAACAAAGTGACCATTAAGAACAAGTATCCTTTGCCAAGGATTGATGATTTAATGGATCAGCTGGTGGGTGCGTGTGTGTTTAGCAAGATTGACTTGAGGTCAGGCTATCATCAGATTCGCGTGAAAGCGGGTGATATTCAGAAAACTGCGTTCAGAACTCGTTATGGACACTATGAGTATTCGGTGATGCCTTTTGGTGTTACGAATGCACCTGGTGTGTTCATGGAGTATATGAACAGAATCTTTCATGAGTTTCTGGATAAGTTTGTGGTGGTGTTCATCGATGACATTTTGATTTATTCCAAGAGTGAAGCAGAGCATGCCGAACACTTGGGAATTGTTTTGTCAATTCTGAAGGAAAATCATTTGTTTGCTAAACTTTCGAAGTGCGAATTCTGGTTAGAACAAGTGAGTTTCCTTGGTCACGTGATATCTCGTGGAGGTATTGCTGTGGATCCTTCGAAGATAGAAGCCGTGTCAGAATGGGAATCTCCAAAGTCAGTTTTTGAGATTCGAAGCTTTCTTGGTTTAGCGGGTTATTACCGTAAGTTCATTGAAGGCTTTTCCAAGCTAGCTTTACCATTGACACAATTGACTAGGAAGAGTCAAGCGTTCGTGTGGACTCCGCAATGTGAAGATAGTTTCCAAGAGTTGAAGAGAAGGTTGACAACTGCGCCAGTTTTGATTTTGCCTAAACCATCTGAACCGTTTACGGTCTATTACGATGCTTCTTTGATGGGTTTAGGAGGTGTGTTAATGCAAAATGGGCAGGTTGTGGCGTATGCTTCGAGGCAACTCAAGGTGCATGAGAGGAATTATCCAACTCATGACTTGGAGTTGGCAGCGGTGGTTTTTGTGTTAAAGGTTTGGAGGCATTATTTGTTTGGGTCGAGATTCGACGTCTTTAGCGATCATAAGAGTTTGAAATATCTGTTTGATCAAAAAGAGTTGAATATGAGGCAAAGAAGGTGGCTAGAGTTTCTTAAAGATTATGACTTCAGTTTGAATTACCATCCTGGTAAGGCAAACGTGGTTGCAGATGCTTTGAGTAGGAAGTCTTTACACATGTCTATGTTGATGGTTAAAGAATGGGAATTGTTGGAGCAATTTCGAGATTTGAGTTTGGTGTGTGAAGAGACTTATTTTGGCGTGAAGCTTGGTATGATGAAGCTTACTAGTGGTGTCTTGGAAGAGATTAGAGATGGGCAAAAGTCAGATTTGGTTTTGGTTGACAAGTTTACTTTGGTGAATCAAGGTCAAGGTGGAGAGTTCAAAATTGATGAGAATGGAATTTTGAGATGTCATGATAGAGTTTGCGTTCCCGATGTGGGGGATGTGAAAAAGAGGATTCTTGAGGAAGGTCATAGAAGTGGGTTAAGTATTCACCCTGGTGCTAAGAAGATGTATCAAGATTTAAAGAAGCTGTTTTGGTGGCCTTGTATGAAGAAAGAAATTGTTGAGTTTGTGTATGCTTGTTTGGTTTGCCAAAAGTCTAAGATTGAACATCAGAAGCCTTCGGGTTTGTTGCAACTGTTGTCTATTCCCGAGTGGAAGTGGGATAGTATCTCGATGGATTTTGTTTCTGGTTTGCCGAGGACTCCGAGTAACCATGAGGCTATTTGGGTCATAGTGGATAGATTGACTAAATCTACACACTTTATTCCGATTAGGATGGATTACACTATGGAGAAGCTTTCTAAGTTGTATGTGGAACGAATTGTTTGTTTACATGGTATTCCTACATGTATTGTTTCAGATAGAGATCCGCGTTTCACTTCAAGATTTTGGGAAGGTTTACAAAGAGCCTTGGGTACTAAGCTGAGATTGAGTTCCGCTTATCATCCTCAGACGGATGGTCAAACGGAGAGAACAATTCAGTCACTTGAGGATTTGTTGCGTGCTTGTGTTTTGGATCAAGGAGGTTCATGGGAGAGTCATTTGCCTTTGATTGAGTTTACTTATAATAATAGTTTTCATTCTAGCATTGGCATGGCTCCTTTTGAGGCATTGTATGGAAGACGGTGTAGGACACCTTTGTGTTGGTACGAGACGGGAGAAAGTGCTATAGTTGGTCCGGAATTGGTTCAAGAGGCTACGGATAAGATCAAATTGATAAGAGAGAAGATGAAAGTGTCTCAGAATCGCCAAAAGAGTTACTATGACAAGAGGAGGAAACCTCTTGAGTTCAAGAAGGATGAACATGTGTTTTTGAAGGTGAATCCAACTACGGGTGTTGGAAGGGCGCTTAAATCGTGGAAGTTAACACCTCAGTTTATTGGTCCTTATCAGATTTCAGAGCGGATTGGAAGTACGGCTTATCGGATTGCATTGCCGCCATCACTTTCAAATTTGAATGATGTGTTTCACGTTTCGCAATTACGAAAGTATATTGCGGATTCGTCTCATGTTATTCAAGCGGGTGATTTGGAAGTAAGAGACAATTTGACGGTTGAGGTTTTACCGGTGAGGATTGAAGATAGAAAGGTGAAACAACTAAGAGGAAGAGAGATTGCTTTGGTTAAAGTTGCATGGGGTGGTTCGGCGAATGGTAATGTGACGTGGGAGCTTGAAAGTCGGATGCGGGATTCCTATCCCGAGTTGTTCGTTTAGTGGTAATTTTCGAGGCCGAAAATCTTTTAAGTGGGGGAGAGTTGTAACACCCCGTTTTTGTTTAAATGTTATTTAAGTTATTTTTTTCTTTTCCGAAATTATCAAATTAAATCTATTTTAAGAAATATATTTATTTGATATCAATTAAAATGTTAATTCGGTTATTTGAAATAAAAATATTCATAATGATAAAATACTATTTTGAGTAATATTATTTTGGTGTGTATTTGGCTTCGTTTGATTTATCGGTATAATTTAGTTTTTATGGAATAAATATTAATTAAATGTAATATGGTTTTAATGGAATTATATGATATAATTTGAATTAAATAGATTGGGCCAAATTAGAATTTTAGAAAGTTAGGGGGAGGAAAGTAAGTAGTAGTAAAATTTGTTTTATAAGATAGAAAGTAGGATAGTTGGTAAGAATAGAAATAGAAAGAAGAAAGAAAAGAAGAGAGAAAGAGGAGAAGAGAAGAAAGGAAGCTAGGTTTGAAGTTGCAACATCATCATCATCTTGTTTCAAGAAAATCAACACTAGAGGTAAGGGTTTGACTTCCACCAATTATTTAGTGTGTGATTTTATAGTTTTGATTTTGGAATAAATTAGGGGTTTAGGGTATTAGTTTCACTACTATGTTATGATGAAAAAAAATTGGTAGATTGATGAAATTGAGAGATGATTTAGGACCCAATATAATTAGATAATATATATATATATATATATATATATATATATATATATATATATATATATATATATATATATATATATATATATATATATATATATATATATATATATATATATATATATATATATATATATATATATATATATATATATATATATATATATATATATATATATATATATATATATATATATATATATATATATATATATATATATATATATATATATATATATATATATATATATATATATATATTTAAGGTGCCTTATTATGTTGTCTTACAAACAAAAATTTCATTCTTGTTTGGACATTATTGTAGAGTTGTGTTTTATAGTAGCAGGTTGAAGGCACTTGCTTTTGGCATTTATTTTACAATACAGTAGCGATGAAAGGAAATAACACTTGGAGATACTTGTTGGCATTGCATTATGTAGCATTGAAAAGAGTTAATATTTAATAGCATATAATATGATATTGTAGCGATAATAAAAAGAAGTAGCATGTTGGAGTATGAATTTCATTATGTAGCATTGAAAAGAATTAATACTTTAATAGCATATAACTTGCAATACTATAGCGCGTAAATTGAAGTGGTGTTTAGTATTTAATGGCACTTGGAATATTAGCTAGCTTACTGAAGTGAAGTAGTATTAGTGCTGCTTGTTTTATGCTGTAGCGAAAGAAATGAAAGAATATTTAGTAGGCACGTGGCTACAGTAGCGCAAGATGAAGAGTATGTAAGAGTACATGTTTTGGCATATTGTAGTAGCATTAGAAGCAATGGCAAATGGGCTGCTACAGTGGCGCAAGAAAATGAATTAGTACATGAAAGGCACATGATTTCAATGCAGTAACACTTATAAGGGAGAAGTAACATTTAGGAGAATTAATTGAAACACTATAGCATTAAACTAATGAATTATAACAATCATGTTTTTATGATAAATCCAATTTTGACACTTAGAACTTAAGTTTTAAATTAACAAATCTATTGTTAGTTTATGATATATAAAATATTTAATAATAATAATAATGATTATAATACTAATAATAAGTTAGTTTTATTAATAAAATAATTTTTAGGAGTTTTAAACTGGAGATAATTATTTTGAATTAATTGATTATTTTAAGTTAGTCTCAATTTCGATGACGGAACTATATTATTGACAGTACAGGTTCGAATAATAATGTAGTATTAATTTAACCGATTCGTAATAAGAAAATTTAGTATAAAGTAGAAATAATAGAATTTTTGGCCGATAATTAATTTAACCAATTTTAGTCGAAATAGTCCGAATTATTATGCGGTTTATGGTAGTAATCTTGGTTGATCTATTGGGTGACATTTTTGTTGAAAAATGGAATTTTTGCAGGTGAAGTCGAATTAAGTTGAATGCTTCCGGTTTATGAAATTGTGTTTGATTTGAATAAATCATGGAAGTAACATTGTTTAAATTTGTACATTACTTTATTTGTGAATTATAATTGCAATGCATGTACAATTGTTGGCATTTCATTGTGTTGGAATATGTGGTATGTGTATGTTAAGGTCGGAAGTGGTCTTAATTGCATACGAGTTGTTGGTTGTACATTGCATGGCATGGTTGGTCTTGAAATAGAGACGGTGAAACAGTGGGTTCATATTTTGTAGACGTTGATCCTTGAATGGAAATAGACGTAGTGGCTTTGACCCGGAAAGGGAACATAGGCGGTGAAACATGGGTTCACAAAAATAGACGTTGATCCTATAGTGGAAATAGACGTAGTGGTTTTGATCCTATGTGGAAAAATAAGCGGTGGAACTTTGGGTCCACAAGTCGGTACCGCATTCGCATGTGTTGAGTCGTGTTGTGAGTCACATGCATAATTGTGTATATTGTGTATGTGTGTTGATGTGTTTGGTTATGTGCCAATATTGTTGTTGTTTGAATAATGGTTATGTGCCAATGATGTGAGTATTCGGATAATTGGTTTATATGTTTAATGTGTTGGAAATGGCTTCCTTGAGTATGGATACTATATGTGATAAAATGAATATGATCATGATGTGTTGCTTTATTTATTGCCATTGCTTTACCTTAATTACATGTTATATGATTATTGGAATTCTTACCCTTCTGTTTGAAAATGCTTTTGATGGCATTGTTCAAGTACCGAGGATGGTAGCGCGAGGCGCTAGTTAGCGAATGCATTGGATTGCAATCTGTTTTATTTTGATTAGAGTCGAGTCGATGCTCTGGTAGTAACACCTGGGGGGGGTATATTTAGTGTCGAACTCGTCTATTTTGTATTCGGATTATGATGCATATAATCCTTACTTTGTGTATATTATTTTGTGTATGTGAGACTTGATAACATATGCTTTATGTGAATTATCATGGCTTGATGCCTTGAATTATGTTTTGATTCCTCCATGAATGGAGATGAAGTTAAATATTGAAACTCCGTTGCGTTTGCACGAGAGAAAGAAGTTAAATATTTATGTATGTTTGTTTTGTGTTGATATGCTTAAATTTACAAACGTACCCTGTCCGTTTTTCTTTAAAATTTGGAATGTGATGTGTGTTGTGACATCCCTTCCGTGCAATTTATTTTCTCTGATTTTAATTCTTACCTATTATTTGGGGTAATTAGAAGGGGTGTTACAATAGTCCCTCGATGACGCTATCTAAGTTGCCTTTCAAATGATCTTAGTCCCTAAAAATTAATGCTAAGGTACCTTGCAACATTGCTAATCATGGTTATACGATGACCCGCTCCCGTCCCGTTTACATCCAAATATAGGGTTACTTACCAAATCAATGGTAAGATAATAATGTCAAAGGAAAAGAAAATGAGCAAGAAATACTTTTTAGTAGATAGAATGCTCCTAATTACTTGCTAAATTCAAACAAATATCCTTGCTACTTTCAAAACAAACACCTACACTTTCAAAACATCTTACAAACTTGAAAACATTTTCAAAAGATCAAACACTTTGTATACATTCTTACGAACGAGAATCATTACAAAGTTTGCCTAAATAATGGCCTCTTTACAAAATACTTTCAAAAACCACATAAAGCACAATTTTAAATAAAAGAAAGTGATCTAGTCAGTAACTAAGAGCCCACGGATGAAAAGGGTGACAATACCTTCCCTTTTCATAATCTACCCCCCGAACTCAAGAAACAATCTCAAAGGTATTTCATGTGCTTTTTCACCTTTCCTTTTGGATAAAAGAAAAGCCCGTGGTGACTCTTGCTAACCGCAAAATTTGCGATCAAACACAAAACATTCAAGTCAGTTCTCCCACCGTATCACAGAAAGGGTGCTAACACCTTCCCTTTCCATAATCTACCACCCGTACTCAAAAAAATTTCGAAAAAGGTTTTTTCTGTTCTTTTTCCTTTTCCTTTCTTGGATGAAATAAAAGTCGATGGCGACTCTTACTTACCGCGGAATTTGCGAACAAAAAACACAAACCAGTATTAACAATCGGTTCTCCCACCGTATCACAGAAGAGAAGGAATATTTATACAAACTCCTGATGAGATAAAATACAGTATATATAAAAGATCTCCAGGTATGACGAATGCATATTTCTTAGGATGTACTTGGATGATTGGTGATTCAAGAATTTTGGCCCAAATTCTTAGATTATCATGAAGACCATTTGTCTTTGAAGCTTTTCGTGATTTGAAGATAGATTGATAAATATTTATCATTTCCGTCTATTTTTTGTTTGCTTCATAGCATCTTAATCCTTTCCCATCGTGATTAAGAACTCTTGCAATAATTTTTTCATTGATGATGACCTTTTTCCTTTAATGAACGAAACTACTTGATAGGTAGATTATTTTGCATGAATCCAAAATTCTCTCATAAGATGAGGAAGAACAGGTCCATTGAGAAGGTTAAAGTAGTTTTCCCATCCTTTATTCATTACATAAGTCAAAAGCTCAAAGTCATTATCCTTAAGATTTTGAAAATCCACAAGAGGTTCATAAAGAACGTTTAAGGAATCCAAATTCGTGGACTAGGTAACTTCAGGAGCGTCGTAAGGTTGTTCTTCTATATTCTTTTGCTTATGACCAGAGGGTACTTCCATTACAGATAGAAGATGGGGAAAGGGTTTTGATTTAGGAGGCGGATGCCTTACATGAACCATTTTGCTTAGGTAATTCATAACTGTTTTAGGAATTTTTAGGGTTTGAAAAAAATAGTGGGAGGTGAAGTGACAAATTCGTGTGAGAGTGAATTAAGTGATTTGAATAAATAGGTTTTAAAGGAGTACTAAGAGATGAAATCATACACGCAAGGAAAATAATAATGCCTTAGACTTAGTGTGATACGGTGGGAGAATTGACTTGAGGGTTTTGCGTTTTATTGCAAATGTTGCGGTTAGCAAGAGTCGCCACCGACTTTTCTTTTATCCAAAAGGAAAGGTGAAAAAGCACAGGAAAGACCTTTGTTTTTGTTTCTTGAGTTCGGGTGGTAGATTATGAAAAGGGAAGGTATTATCACCATTTTCATCCATGGTTTTCCATGGGCTCTTAGTTACTTGCTAGATCACTTGCTTTTGTTTGAAATTGTGCTTTGTGTGGTTTTTTGAAAGTATTTTGTAAAGAGGCCATTTTTTAGGCAATCTTTGTAATGATTCTTGTTCGTAAGAATGTATACAAAGTTGTTGATCTTTTGAAAATGTTTTCAAGTTTTGTAATATGTTTTGAAAGTGTATGTGATTGTTTTGAAAATAGCAAGGATATTTGTTTGAAATTGAGCAAGTAATTAGGAGCATTCTACCTACTATTTTTATATTTTTTATGATTTTTTATTATTTAGAAAATATATTTAAAAGAAAAAAATGAAATAAATAAATAAATAAAAATAAATGGGCCAGGGGGTGCCACAAATAGGCAGGGTGTTAGCTAGAAAATAAAAAAACAATGCCAGGCCCAAAGGGCCCAGCGCCTGCAAAAAAAACAAAGTTAGAAAGTCAGGAAATATGCAAAATGTAATAATGGTCACGCTGGGGATTGAACCCAGGACCAAGGGGTGAACATGCGTGCGCTTTACCACTGTGGTTGCTATACATCCGTTTATATAAACAAAAGCATAAATATGTAAGGCAAATCAAGTCCTGATGACTTCATCTTCAAACTCCAGTCGGTGTACCTGTAACTTCTTCATTTCTCAACAAAAATGGAAGATGACAAAATGAAAGTTGTGGCATTCTTCCTCACGAATCTAACCATGTAAATAACTAAAGCTAAAATTCAAAGATAAATGAGAATTTATCTGGCCCTAATTTGAACCCTAAAAATTTCAGAAACATCAACTCTAAAATTCTCTAAGCTCAGGGCATATAAATTCAAGCTATGGATATGTACAGCTTCGTGGCAATGACGTCTACATTTTATCTTCACAAATGCAAGCCTAACAATGACTAAGTAATGAGATAGAAGTTTAAGAAAAATACCTCAAAACTGGAAATCATGAAATGCAAATGAGCTTGTTTCAGGAAGTGTTGACGATCATGTTATCTTCCTTAGACCTCTAGGAAGCTAGTGCAATGGCTGGCTTGAACTGTAGGTGGCTGGAATGGCCTGGAGAAGTCAACTTCCAGACTCTGTTTTTTGGTTATGGAGAAAGGTGAAGATGGTGTTACAGTTCCAAAACAAGGACAGGGATGGACTGTATTTGAGGTATAGAAGCTTTGCAAATGAATTTGATGGAAAACGCACGATGGAAAATGAAAGATACGAGTTCAAGGTCAGAACTGTGTATCAATGGTGTTTTTGAGAAGATTTATGGTTCTTGAGTGTTTAAGATAGTTCCAGGGCACTAGCATTCTTGTGTCATCTTGAAAATAGTGTATGTACTTATAGGCAAGGGGTTTTGAGGCTTGAAACCACTCAAAAATTGGAATCACATGTTATGGCTTGGTTACTTGATTTTGAAGCAAAGTTGACAAACATGGTTTCAATGTGAAGTACAAGAATTTGTAGGGTGGTTAGCAGGCTGTAGATATGTTGCTTCTTGATTTTAAATGTTTTTGAGTCAGAAACAACTATGTATGGGCTCAAGAAGAGTTGACATTGTGATTAAAGTCACTTTTCCAAAATGGAAGTGGTGACTTTCTTCCCAAAATGGAAATGCAACTTGGATAATGGCTCAAATGCTTGGACAATGGCTCTATCACTTGTGTAAAAATTAAATTATTGAGTGATTAGCAATTTTGAAACCTGCAAATCAAGATTTTTACATCATGCTTGAAGATTGGATCAAGTGTTCTTCACAAAATGATTTGTAATTCAAGTTTGAAAATCCTAACTTCTTGCCTTTGATTATCCTTGCTCAAGAATGATCTCAAGGAGTTCTTGGACATTTTGGAAAGCTTGCAATGTGATATACAACCCATATTTGAATTTATTTTGAAGATTCCCCTTGAACTATGTGAAAAATTGCCATGAAGTTAGGTAAAAAATCTGCCTAATTAGGGCAAAATTTCACTAAGTCTTTTTTAGTTCATGAGCATGTATTCACAAAATTATAACATGAGATCCAAGCATTTTTAGGAGAAGTTATGTGAAGAAAAGTTGTAGATTTCATGGAGATCTACAAATTTAATTTTGGAAGTTTCCTTTGAATCATCTTGCATCATGGTGAAAATTTGGCTTAAAGTTATGAAAAAATAAGAAAAATTTTATACTTTGAAAATTTTCTAAGTTAAGAAATTTTAACATTTCAAGATGAAATCTTGAATTCTTGATTTCTTGATGAAAAAGTTTCATATTTTGACATATTTTGATGAATCATGATCCTTAGCACTTGAATTTTACCAAAAAGTCAAAGTTTGACTTTTCAGTATACAGTTGACTTTTGATCAGTTGACTGCAAAATTCATTTGTCAATCCAATGGATGTGCAATGTTTTGAATCATGTCATTAGGTTAAAATTATGCAATTTAACTCTTGAGATCATGCCTTAAACCAATTGACCATTTTCTAGGTCAAAAATCAGAAATTGCCCTTTCCCAGTCAAAACCCTAATTTTGACCATTTTGCCCTTTTGGAGATTTGATCAAATTTCTTGAGGAATTATGGTCCAAACTTGATAAAATGATACATATGAGTCTAAAATGTTGATGTGGATAAACAATTATGAAGTTTGACTATAAATTGGACATGGTTGACCTTTTCCCTAATACAGCTGATTTTTTAGGTCAATTGTTCAATTGATTGATCAAAAGTGTGATCTAAGGCTTGAAACTTGACATGAGTAATCTTGGGGGTTCATAATGATCCATAAAAGTCATATGAAGTATTGATAATTCAAAAATCCTGGTGCAAACTCAAACCCTAATTTTGGTCATCAGTGCATAAGGAGGTGTCTTGAACTGGTCAAACCCTAGTGCAGTCTTGAGCTCAATGAGATCTTGTGAGAAAATTCTTGATAAGTGAGAGGGAAAATTTTGGGGTACAACACTTAGTTTCAAGAAAACCTTATAGAGAACACTATGACACTTTACGTCTTAATGATGAATACGTGTAGACAATTATCTCATTGAATAAATATTTCAATTAATTTATAAAATATAAGAGAGAGAGAGAGAGAGAGAGAGAGGGAGAGAGAGAAGAGAGTTTAGATGACACCTGTTGTCGCTTCATGAGTCTGTTTCTAATAACTTCTCAAGTGATTTTTGAAAAAAATGTAACTTTATCCCATTTATGCTTCTGAAAGCTCCCGTGTTCTCTTTCTAGAGTTATTCTGTCTAGCATTATGTCTTCATGCATGGTATTTATTTCTTCTACACGCCTCTAATAATTTCTTCTCAAAATTGCTCAACAGACTTCAGAACATGCCTTTTTTGATAAACCTGAATGTTTGAAAGGATCCCTCTTTCTTTCATTTCAATCTATAGCATTCATAGTTTTTCTATTGCTAGATCTCTCTACACGGTTAAGTATTTGATCCAAAAATCAATAAAAGAGCCAGGCTAATCCATATTCCCCTTTAGAAAATTATTTGATTGAACTATGAAAGAATATAGAATTCAATAAATATAAAGAGACACATTCAGTTATCCAGGTTCATCGTTAACTAGGCTACTCATGTCCACCCTCCTCAGGTGATTTTGCCTCAACAAGGACTTAATCCACTATAACCAAATTGATTACAGATGCACGGGCTACTCACTGATGACTAACAATCAAACAATGATCAGCAACAATTTACCCCTTAAGAAATCTGACCTACCTGGTATTTCTTAACAGAACTTCACAATGACCCATGGCCCTTATCATCTTGAGTCTCCTGACTAACACTAGCCACTCAAGGAACAACATAATGACACGTTCAGATATCTCCACGGGATATAACAATCATTGAACCTAATCTGATCAACTTGATCTTTCTATGAGGGATTTCTCACAATAACCCTCGGCTAGTGATCTTTTAAGAATTCTAACCTTCCTGGTCCTCTAAGAGATATAGCGATCATTGACCTCATAAGGTTTATGACCAAACTGGTCCCTTAGAATAGGATTTCATCTATAATGACCGCAACCAACATCTTATCAAGTCTTCTGATCTTCACTCAATCACTTGAGAAACCAACTAATTCTAAATAGAATCATTTTTCTGGAGATTACATTAGTGCTTCTTATCAAGCAAACTACTCCTAATTTAAGTACATATTATTTAACACAATTCTGAGCAACAACGTTTTTGTACAAACAATTTACATGAAGATCTTAAGAAATAACACAATCTGAGAAACAACTATTTTGTTTTACATATTTCTACAAAGATGAATATAATCTAAGTTAAATGCATCATCTTGTAGTCTTTTTATCTTCATCTTCTTTGTTGAGCAAGCTATGAGCAACAACTCCTTGCTTCTTCATGATTCTTCCAAGATGTACATGATTGATAATTTGAATAACATCTTGTAGAATTATTCTTCTTAATCTTCTTTCTTCATTAAGCAAGATAGAGCAACAAATCCTTGCTTATTCATTTCATCTTATTTGGTTAGCTTCATCGTGTTCAGCGTAACAGCTGCAACATCGTCTGCTTCCATGGTTTTTCAGTAAATTTTCTTCATTTCATATTTCTCCTTTTATAGCTTTCAAATAAAAGATTCGTTGTAAGGATAGAGATGTATTTTCTCTTTCCAACGGTTGATTCCCAACGGATATATTCAAGAGAGGTTTAGAACAGTATGAAACTTCACTTTCCTTTGCCTACTTCTTGCACTAGACAGCGTATGTCAGTGGGAGAACAACTTGTTTAAATAGTATTATCATTGTAAGATAGCTCCATGACGAACCCGTGTGAAACTGTATTTGGAAATTCATGAGAAGGAGCCTGTGTAGGGCTGCTTCGGGATGAGTCCTTGTGAAACTGCATCTGGAAATTCATGAGAAGGAGCCTGTGTAGGGCTGCTTCAGGATGAGTACGTGTGAAACTGCATCTGGAGATATATGAGAAGGAGCCTGGGTAAGGCTGCTTCAGGATGAGTTCGTATGAAACTTCATCTAGAGATATATGAGAAGGAGCCTGGGTAAGGCTGCTTCAGGATGAGTCAGTGTGAAACTGCATCTGAAAATTCATGAGAAGGATCCTGGGTAGGGCTACTTCGAGATGAGCCTATGTGAAATTTCATATGAAAATATATGAGATGGAGCCTGGGTAAGGCTTCTTCAGGATGAGTTCGTGTGAAACAGTATCTAGAGATATATGAGAATGAGCCTGGGTAGGGCTGCTTCAGGCTGAGTCCGTGTGAAACTGCATCTAGAGATATATGAGAAGGAGCCTTGGTAGGACTTCTTCATGATGAGTCCGTGTGAAACTGCATCTGGAGATATATGAGAAGGAGCCTATATAGGGTTGCTTCACAATGAGTCCTTGTGAAACTGCATCTGTAGATATATGAGAAGGAGCCTGAGTAGGGCTGCTTCATGATGAGTCTATGTAAAACTTCATCTGGAAACTAGAAGAAACCCGGGTAAGATTACTTCATGATGAGCCCGTGTGAAGCTGCATCTGATAAATTAGAAGGGCCCATGTAAGATTGCTTTATGATGAGCCTGTGTGAAGCTGCATCTGGAATTTAAAAGGAACCCGTGTAAGATTTCTTCATGACGAGCCCTTGTAAAGCTGCGTCTGGAAATTTCGAGAAGGAATCCATGTAAGATTACTTCAGGATGAGCCCGTGTGAAGCTGCATTTCAGGATGATCTCATGTGAAGCTGCATCTTGAAATTAGAAGGAATCCGTGTAAGTTTACTTCAGGATGAGCCCGTGTGAAGCTGCATCTGGTCGCATAGGTAGTTGCTCTGTCTTGCTTCAGAAACTAATCTTAGACCTGTTGAAAATTGTTAATGATAATTAAATATCGATTGATCTTTCCTGAAAAGGTAAATAGTTAGTTGTATGCAATGTCATGATGTATGAAATGTGTCGTATAATGGTTATCTCAAAATAAATGAGATTTTTCTATATGTGTTTCGTATGCATATGCTATGACGTATGAAATGTGAAATGTTATTGAAGTGTGTCTTTGTCTGGGAAAATAAATCATTGACAAATGCTGGTGAGCCTTGGGAAATGAAATCCCGGACTGCTACTGGGGATGAAAATTATGCTCCTCTTCAGACCTTGTTTTAGGATGTTTCCGCTGAGGATTCCTGTTCCGTTGTTTGAGGAGAACTCCGTTGGGGAATATTGGCTTCTTCTTGAGGGAAAACTCTGTTGAGAGTGTTGATTTCTGCTTGAGGGAAAGAGTTCAGGAGTTCTAGTCGTCCGTTGCTCTAGTGGGGAATTACCTCTTGAAAGTTGGCTTTTATCTGGTCGGATTCAAGGCTTCACAATGAATTGCTAGGGATAAAGAAGTTAGCTATTACCTGGTCGGATCTATGCTTTGCAGCAACTCACCGGGATAGTGGCAAACTCTACTGGGGGAGAAGTAGTTTTGCAAGTGATCTGTAAGAATTAAACTGTTATCTGGTTGGGTCCAAATTATAGTAACTGAACTATTAACTGGTCGGGTCCAGACTTGAACGGTTGATTGGTTGGGTCCAGGCTTAAGCAATTTGGAGAAGTTAAACTATTATCTGGTCGGGTCCAGGCTTTAGTAACTTAAAATTGAGATTAACTGTTATCTGGTCGGGTCTAAGTTTCCAAAACTCAAATTGTTATCTGGTCTGGTCCAGGCTTTATAGAAACTTTCAGAGATAGCAATTACTCTATTGACGACTTCACTGGGGACTAGGGGTTGCAGTCCCTTGGTTTGTAATAGTCTGCAAGACAAACTAAAGTTTGGGAATCTGTAGTTTGTTGGGGAAATAAACCCTGTTGAAGAGAATATTTGACGAACTGTTCGGGAGGTGTTTTCTTTTGGCATAACTCCTCGAGGATTCTTCTTGAGACCAACTCAACTGAGGAGAGGTTTTCCGGAGACTGAAACTCTGACTGGGGATTGCATGGATCCAACCTTGTGGGGATATCCATGAATTTGGCCTTATGGGGTTTGTACCCTTATCTGTGAAGATTATTCTGTGGGGATAACCTTAGAGAGGTGGCTCTGGCGACTTCAACGGGGATCACCTTATGAAAGGGACTTTGTGGAGATTTGTCGTTGTCCATAGTAGTAAGTGTTGTAGTGCTGCCAGAAAATGTATGCTTGGTCGCATGTGACTTTTTACTGGAATTCATGTTCAATGCCCCAAATGATTCAGATGCAGACCTGATCATGGTTATTCATCACTTCTTGAGAGAATTCTTGGAATCTTGACTTGACTGCCCCAGATGTGCTAGACAATAATCATGTCGTGCCCCTTGATTATGAGAGATTTTTCATTCGAGGCGTCTTTCAATTTGAAGTGATTCTGTTCATTGAGAGGAATTTCCGTTAATTGGATATTCATCGTGTGAATTTCTCTGTTGTTAAACAAATAGCTATATGCAAACAGCAGTATTCAAAATAATGTAAAGTTTATGTTTGTCTTGAAGTTTTGAAAATTCATTTTAGCAGATAAAAGAATTTTGTAAGAATCTGAATTCCACTCAGGATTTACAGCAAGCCTTACAGGGGTCAGGATACCTTTTGTAACAATATGCTTTTGAACTAACCCATGCTTCAATTAGGACTTTTAAAGGGTTTTAACATGGCTTGGTTCATGGTTTAAGAAACAAAGGATAAGGCTCAAAGTTTATTTGTACCCAACCCGTTCTCCATGATGTTCTCCAGTCCTATACTCAGTTAATTACGCGCCTGGATTGAGTCTGGAATGGTTTTTTAGGTGATGGTTTGGATATTGGAAGTTTATTTGAGAAGGAAGTCGTTTTTTGAAATATTTTTCTGTTGTTGAGGATTTGTAGTGACCTCTTTTTATTGATTTATTATCCCTAATTTTCGCCTGACTGTTTTTGTTTTAAGACTACAGTCAGCGGGATGCCCCAGTTTTTCTTAAGTCGCCTTCATAGGTTTTGACTCAGTGGGCTTTTCTCTTGAGAGATAACGACTACCTATTTTACAGGGAACCATCGTCGTCTTTTGATTCAGAAGGACGTTTTTTATTTCATTCGTTGTGTATGAAGTGAAAGCTTGTGACTGAACACACATTTGAATTAACTGAGAAACTAACCCTGCCCCAGGTTTTGATTAAAGGTTTCAATTTGTGTGAAAAAGAAAACTCCTACTTCTTTGGCTCAAAGGGGTTGACTAGGGATCATCTTCCTTATAACTCCAGTGTTTAGGGATTTAAAGAACGTCTGTACATCGTCAGCAAGGTCTGTCCAAAAGCATACTGTATGAGATTATGGTATTGTTTTCATCATCCTCCCTCTAAAGGCTTGCAACTTGTAATCCAGAGTTGAATATCATACAAAAAGGAGTAAAAATATAGTTTAAATATAGTGAAAACGAATGGATTAATTCAAGACAAACATATGCAATGCATTAATGAAACAAAGTTTGACATAATAGATAAGTGTTCGAACAAACAAAAGAAATTATAATTGAAAATTCAAAATGAATTGGACGCTCTCAATGATTTGGCATGTGAGTGGTGATCATGTTGGGAGTCTCAGGAGGGCCTAATTCAATCTCCTTGGCATCAATCACATTTTGAATCTTGTATTTCAGTGCCCAACAATCGTTAGTATCATACCCTGGACTGCTGGAATGATAGGCACATATTGCATCGGGATTGTAGTTAGGAGAAGAAGTTTTGGGGTTTGGATGTGTTCCTATCAACGTAATCTGATTCGTCCTCATCGTATGTTGCAATGCTTGAGACGACGACATGTTAATTTTGGTAAACTGTCTCTTGGGCTCGTCTTGCCTTTGTTGGTTTCCCCGTTGTTGTTGTCGCGTCGATGCAGGATTAGAGATCAGGACTGCCCCCATAGACTTGTCATGATTACTCTTGTTATGACCCTTCTGACCGTACACAACATTGGACTCTTTCTTTCCAATGTACATATTCTTTTCAGTACTTGAGGACGCAGTCACCTGTATTTTTCTGCTTTTGATTCCATTTTCAACTTGTTCCCCAGTTAGAATCAGCTAGGTGAACCCGACCGAAGAGCTTCTGATTAGGTGATTGAAGAAACGGTTCCCATAAAGATATCAACCAACTCCCTATCAGTTAAGGGTGACTGCACCCTACCATCCAGGTCTCTCCACTTTTGGGCGTATTCTTTGAAGCCCTCATTTGAACCCATAGTCATATTCTATAACTGCGCACGAGTTGGTGCAAGATCAATGTTGTATTGGTACTACTTGTAGAAAACAGCAGCTAGATCCTCCCAGGTGTGGATATTGGTCCCTTCCAATTGGTAAAACACTCTAACTGCGTCCTAGATAGTCTCTCTTGGAAAAAGTGCACTCATATTTTCCTATCAGCGGTGTGCGGATGAATCTTACGGACATAGGATCTTAGATGAAGCTTCAGACAGGAGACCCCATCATACTTGGCAAAAGCAAGGATCTTGAATTTTTGGGGAATGACCACCCCAGGAACCAAACCCAAGACTCTAAAGTCCAAGCCAGGCACAACTTAGATCTCCACAGCCTTTAGTCTGTCTTCAAGCTGTTTGTATTTTTCATCCGCCAGTGGATACTGCTCCTCAGAATAGTATTCATCCTCATTATCTTGGTTATCCCTAGCTCTAGTGCTTCTAGCTTCCTCTTCTTGATTGTCTTCTTCTTCAGAAGAAGCATCTTCTTTTTGAGCCAGTTGGGAAGACCCCTTGAACCTTCTTCCTATGTTGAGGATGATAACCTTCTCCTTAGTCTTCTTCTTACTCTCTTTCGTGAAGAGTGCTTTCAGATCTTCCTGCCCCTTGGCTAAGTTTAGGAGCACTTGTTGGAACTGGGCATTCTGAGCTTAGAGATCTTTAACTGTCTTCTCTAGAGCCATTTTCTTACTGAAATAAACAACGAGAAAAATGAGCAACCTGTCTTGAGGATACTAGTTATGTAATGACATGCATGATACATAAAATGCAATGCTTTTAAGGATCTCGCGGGGTAAACACAAGAAAATGTTATAAGTTGAACTTTGATCACAACTTTGATTGGAGAACTTCGTATCGTTGAATGTCCTTCCACGAGAATCAAGCTCACCATGTCAAGTGGGTCATAGCCCTTGACTCAAGATATCATGCTTTGGTCTTTAACGACATTTGGTTAGAGGAAAAACAAATCCTCTTGCCCCTTGATAGACGTCTGGTTCAACATGTCCCTGCATCACAAGACCTTGAGATCCTTGAAATGTTTATTGACAATGCTATGGTATGATGTCATGATGTTATGTACAAGTAATCATACACAAGCAAAAGCAAACAAACCATTATGTATAAACCAAACAAACAAATCCTTAGGTTTAGGTTTTCATGGAGTTTATAGGTAAGTACCCTCTTGAAGTTTAGTTGGTTCAACCTGTCCTACAAAGTAACCGGGTTCTAGGGAATCTCAATATTACTGATCTTTCTTCATCGGGCATTGTTTCAGCGCAAGCCTCTTTATTCGCGACCGAAATATCTTGAAAGTCCGATCTCAATGAGCGTAGTATCGAGTATCAACCAACTTTAGACTGCACCAAAGCCGGCTATCTCACTACTTCCTAATGGCTAAGTTGTTCAAATAAAGGTTCTAAGGTCAGTTAGTGCTTCATGACACCACACAGCGGCCCCATATTCTCCTTGACTAAACTCAAGGGCTACCGGTACCAACAAATCTGTCACACTAGCGTAGCCATTGCTTCAACCATGTCGGTATACCCCACACAGTTTCCATAATCTATTGCTACTTACCTAATGGTGTTCCCCGATTCGGGTAGAGGATCAATACAAACCCAAAAAAGGACCCATAAATGTACAACAAACAAATCAAACAATGAATACAAGTAAATGTGATCTAACTCTAAGGTAACCCCACTTTTAAGTAAAGTCCCCAACAGAGTCGCCGGTTCTCTAATACGATGGGAGAACTGACTTGGGTGTTTTGCGTTTGATCACAATTATTGCGGATAGCAAGAGTCGCAACTGACTTTTCTTTTATCCAATAAGGAAAGGCTGAAAAGAACAGGAAAGACCTTTGAGATATTTTCTTGAGTTCGGGGGGTAGGGTATGAAAAGTGAAGGTGTTAGCATCCTTTTCATCCATAATTATCTATGGGCTCTTAGTTGCTTGCTAGATCACTTTTGAAATTGCTTTTTTTGAAATGTGATTGTGGTGGATTTTGAAAGTATTTTTGAAAAGCGCCTTCATTTAGGAAAACTTTGTAATGATTCTCGTCTTTATAAGAATGCATACAAAGTGTTAGACTTTTGAAAATATTTCATTTTTTGAAAGTGTTTAGTATGTTTGAAAATATATTTGTTTTGAAGATGGATTGTGAGCAAGCAACTAAGAACATTCTACCTCCTTAAAAGTATTTTGTTTATTTCTCTCTTCCTTTGACATTTCTATCTTACCATTGATTGGTAAGAAGCCTTATCTTTGGATGTAAATGGACGAGTGTGGGTCATCGTATGGTCATAAATAGCAATGTTGTGAGATATCTTAGCATTTCTCTTGAGGGACTAAGATCATTTGTAAGGCAATATTCGTAGCGTCATCGAGGGACTTTGATCTTGTATTTTGTTTGTTTTTGCTAAGATGTCCCACATGCATAACATGACCATTTTCTCAAGGAAACAAGTGGAGTTAACCCTAGAGGTGTAAGTTTGCAAGTGTTTACTTTTTCATGATTGATTTTGTATTGGATTAAAGTTTTCTAAGCATTGATTTTATCTTTCCATACAAACCCTAATTACTAGCATTTATATGAAAAGCGATAAATTATGGAAAATAAATGTCCTACGCTATTACATTGTTTTGAGAATGGGGTGTACAAATTTACAAATGGGATTGCAAGAAATTAAACTTAATTATCTATTACAACCATATTGAATAAATGTACAAGAAATGACATGAATATAATGTACTAGGAATATAAAAAGAAATGGATTTTGTTTTGGATTTTTGTTAGGAAAATTGTTTTGACCTAATTAACCTAAAGGGATATGATTAATAAAAAATAGGAAAATTAATCCTAAGTTAAAAGGAAATCAAATTAATCAAGAAATCATTTTTTAGGGTTTTTTATGGAAGACTTTTGGTTAATTAAAATAAATATGAAAAAAAAATATTTTTTGTGATATTTTATCTATTCATAAAATAGACATTATAAATAAATAGTGTGCAAACAATCAACTCAAAAGGAGTTGTTTTTATTGGTTGGAAAAATGTTGAAGTTTGTTAAAAAAAATTAAAATAAACAAGTGATAAAAATTTGTTTTGGTCCTGCTAGGGCTTGAACCCAGGTTCTCCACACCTTCCATTAAAAACAATACCACTGGGCCAAGCACGCATATTTGAAAAGAGACAACCAGCACTCAATATGTTATAAACCTGCATGTCAGTTTGGTAAAAATGAAAAAATAAAACCAAAAGGTCTCGCTGGGGCTTGAACCCAGGACCTTATACATAAATGCCTCACCACTGGAGTGGTCTGTTTCATCTGTTAGTTATCCAACTTGCACTAAATATAAAATAAACTCATTTCTGAAAACTTAAACATGGCTTCATCTTCTTCCTTCGCACGTGCAGGGATGTATATCACCATTGTTAACCTTCTAAAACTTTCATTTCTCATCCAAATCAAAAATTATAAACATCAAACCTGCTCAAAATTTTAATATGAATCTAACTATGTAATTTTCAAAAGCTATGGATCAGAGGTTAGCACGAATTTTGTTTGGTACCAAAATCAAGACCTAACTGGTCAGAGTTGAAATTCTTAAGACACAAGCAATAAAAATCAAAACTAAGAGCATGGTCAACTTCCTAGATATGATATCTACATCTTTTCTTTTATTTGTATATGCTGAAAATGCTTGTATCAAGATATCACAGTTAAGAAATCTTACCTCGTGAAAATCAAATGACCTCTATATGACTTCCAAATGGTTCGATGATGGATTAAGCTTGCAGGGACCTTTCTTGAGCTAATGGGATCACTATTTTGCTTTAAAACCCAGGAGGATTTTGGAAATGATGGATGAGGAAGGAGGAGTTACATAAGTTGTTTAAGGGTTGGGATAATTTCTATGTGGTATATGGAAGCTTAGTGAATCGAAAGGCCAAAAAACGCACGAAGAGATTTGAGATTTTATGTGTAAAGTCAGGATGTGCAAAGTTTTGTGCTTGTATGCAGGCTCTGAGTTTTTGAGAGTTTTAGGAGTGTTTGAGGATTTTTCAACACACAATAATTTGGCTCCTTTAGCTTGCTAATGGTCTCTCCATCTATAGAGAAAAGGTTTGGGAAGTTGAAGTAATCAGATTTGCAAGATGACAAATTATGGTTTGGTTGGAATGCAAATATCAAGTTATGTCAAGTTTTCCATGATCCCAAGATGAAGTACCAAAGTTGTTGGTATAGAGGGGCTACTTTCTATGATTTATGGTGAAGTATAATCAGAAGTAAGCAAGGTATGGGCTCAAGACAAATTTTGTACCAAAAAACTTGCTTTTCAAGAATAGCAATGATACCTTTATGCCATAGATGGAAAGATCTTTTGTACAATTTCTCAAACACTTGGGTAATAGCTCAAGAGTAGGTGTAAGCATTAAATTATGGTGAGATTTGCAAGTTAGAAGGCCCGCAACACAAGATTATGCAGCATGGCCTATAGATTTGATCAATGTTCTTCAAAATTTTGTCTTTAACTTGATTCCTTCTACAGAGATCTTGAATCTCTGTAAAACTTTTGATCTTTTTCTTACTCTGGTTTTCGACAAGCATATTGAATCTCTTAAAGATGTCGAATACTTCGTCCTTTCGTTTTGATCACATAGATCCACAACCTTCGACCAAACTCATCAACAGACAAAACAATATTTGTTTCTACCAATTGTATGTTCTTCGAATGGACCACATTCATCTGAATGTACCACTTTCTTCGTCCTTTCATTTTGACCACATGGATCCACAACCTCCGACCAAACTTATCAACAGACAAAACAATATTTGTTTCCACGAATTGTATGTTCTTCGAATGGACCACATTCATCTGAGTGTACCACTTTCTTTGTCCTTTCATTTTGATCACATAGATCCACAACCTTCGACCAAACTTATCAACAGACTAAACAATATTTCTTTCCATCAATTGTATGTTCTTCGAATGGACCACATTCACTTGAATGTACCACTTTCTTCGTCCTTTCATTTTGATCACATAGATCCACAACCTTCGACCAAACTCATCAATAGACAAAACAATATTTGTTTCCACCAATTGTATGTTCTTTGAATGGACCACATTCATCTGAATGTACCACTTTCTTCATCTTGTCGGTTTGATCACATAGATCCACAACCTTCAACCAAACTCATCAACAGATAAAACAATATTTGTTTCCACCAATTGTATGTTCTTCGAATGGACCACATTCATCTGAACATACCACCTTGAGTATGAAAGATGATCTCATTGGCATAGTCAAACGAAAGAATTTTTGGATTGCTTTCCTACTAAACAAACTTCACAAAGTTTTTCTTTCAAGCATCTCAAGACTTGGAATACTAGTAACCATATCTTGAGTAATCAGTTGATTAAGTGGTAGAAATTTCAAATCCAAACTTCAAATTCCACAACCAACTATCCTTGTGGTTAAACAGTTTTCAAACATTGAACTTCTGTCAAATTGACCATTGTCTTAAATGTCTTGTTTTTCGACAACGGAGATTTTAAGACCAAATTGTTCTTGGTGTCGAACAATCTCAAAACTCCATCCTTCATGAAAACAGAGAAACTTTTTTTGACCAGTTGTCCAACACTTAGCAAGTTGCACTTTATTCCATGTACATAGAGCACATCTTTAATCATAAATTTTCCTTCATTACTCATTTGAAAGACTATTTCGCCAGTACCTTCTTCTTGCATGAACTATTATCAGCAATTTTTTTTTGTTAAATTGTAATTCATAGTGTTGAGACTATGTGTGTCGAAGGGTTTAGAGGTGGATCGAAGCAGGTTGCTCGAAGGAAGCCATTTCCCAGTCGAAGCTTGTGGATCAAAGCAAGCATGAAGATAGACTTGTAATTTATAATGTCGAAACTATGTGTGTTGAAGGGTTTTGAGGTGGATCGAAGCAGGTTTCTCGAAGGAAGCCATTGCACAGTCGAAGATTTGGGATCGAAGCAAGCTTGATCTTCTTTGACTTGTCAAAATCTACCAACCACTCCTTTCAATCAGTCATGTGGTTCGAACAGCCTGAACCATATTTTGAATTCAACATGGTCATCTGCAACTGCACACCTTTTTTATCTGCTTTTCCCTTTCGACAGTTTCCTCTTTCGTCTTTGACCTGATGCTTGAGAGCCCAATATGATCCATGAAAACTATATGGGGCATTAAAAGTCCAATTGTACTTGTGCAAACTCAAACCCTAATTTTGAGTCATCAGTGTTTGGGGATGCATCTTGAGTTAATTAACTTTGGTGCAGTCTTGAATTAATGGAGAACTTGTGAGAGAATTCTTGAGAAATTGAGAGGGAAAATTTTGAGGTACAACAGATCCTACTATCATTGTGGTTCTTTAGAGCCCCCTAAATCTTAGATGATTTAAAAGCAATACAAATAGGGGCTTCAACCCCTTCATCCTAAGCCTATGGAGGAGTTTTCAGGGATTACTTGGGTGACTTTCTTGTTTGTTTTTCAGATAAGATTGAAATAAACTCATCCCTGGAAGTTGAGATTTCAGGTGTTTTAAGAGACATCGAGATTGTCAACTTTCATAATTGGTCCAATCTATAGACTGAAACAAATTCCTCCCTGGCAGTACAAGCTTCAAGTCTTACATATGTTTCCTTAGTTCTTAAGGAACCGATGGGACGATTTCCAGTTTAAGCTTCAAATCATGAATTTTTTTTACCACTTACATCATTAGGGAAGGGAACTCATGTAATGATACCTTGGCAAATGTTATGCTAACCGGCCACAACTAAGTATAGTTGGATTTCTGCCTTTTCGTGTTACTACTTTATTAAAAACAAACTTTGCATGTCAAGTTTTGGATTTTCTCTTGTTAAATATAGTTGGTTTTATGCATATTTATTTTTTCCTTGTCATTTAAAGATGGATCGTAGCCTTGTTTGCTTTTCTTTGCCTTAAAAAATGTTTTTCTAATTCCTTAATTTTAATGTTTTTGAGTTTTAGTCCTCCACTCCACATTGGGGTCAATTTTTCTAACGTTACAAGGTCTAATCTATGTCATATTTCATGAAATATTTTGTTGATGTATCATACTAAATTTATTTGTTTAGGCATTTTTACATCAATAAAATTGACTTCAACATTGAGTTGAGGACCAAAATTCAGAAACAAAATAAAATTAAAGGACTAAAAAATTGTGTTTTAAAATAAAGGAATTAAAACGTTATTTTAAAAAAGGATCAAAAGTGTATTTGTGTCTTTTTTTTAATGTGGAAGTAGCGGATTTTGTTTTTTTATAAGTGAAGGGTATTATTAAGAAGCACTAAGGATGTTTAACCCGAGAATACAACAAGAGGAAAAGGATGGCGACAAAACCCCCACCCAACAAACCGACAAACGAAAAACAAACTCAAAAGAAAGGCCTCGGGTTGGCACACTAATCCTCCCAAGAAACATTACAACCGCCCTTATAAAACACAAGGAACCACTCACGAGATCAACTTATTCGCCCCTAACCCATCACAAGTAGACAAAACAAGACCATTAAAAATAATATCATTCCTACATTTCCACATAACCCAATAAAAATCAAACCAAAAAACCAACCCGAATCTACCAAGAAAGACTCCTTACACGAATCATTCAACCAAAGGAGGCACTCCAAAATTGACTCGGATGAAGAATCATCCAACAAGCGAAGACAAAGAGAGAACTTGTTCCACCATAATTTAGTAATCGAGCATTTAAAGAAAAGTTGGTCTAAATCATCTTCCACCCCTAAACACAAAGGGCAACCCAACAAGTTTGGTCCAACCAAAATACCACGCTTTGACAATGCCGACTTCATAGGAAGCTTATTTCAAATCAATCTCCAACCAAAAATATGAATTTCACTAGGCACTTTAGACTTCCATAAACGAGAGAAAGTCAAAGTACAGTTGTCAGCCAAAACCAAAACACTCAAGAGAATAGCATCATAAGCATTACTTACTGAAAAACCGAGGATATTCCTCCACCAAATAAAATAATCCGAAACAAAACGATTGAATTGTAACGGTTAAAGAAGAGTCCACAATTTTCTCAATTGATGTGCGGCTACACAGATTTTGTTGACATGCAATAGACGAAAAATTTATTTAACAAATTAAGTCTAACGAATCAGAATAGATTGGATAGTAATAGTTACGTACTCTGTAGAATTAAATCAATTTCAACCTAAAATTTGTAATTTCAATAGTAAATTAAACCTAGCAGCATACTTTAAAGTTAATTGCAAAAGAAATGTATTTGCATTAAATAAATCTAATGTAAGGTGATTTAAACTAGTAACAGATAGTGTCGTTAAAATAACCCAATTAATAGTTTGCATAACTATCTGATCGTAGGGATACAGGTTCAAATCAGTAATATCACACTACTTCATATTTAAAGGGTTAAATTAATTAAAATTGACACACCAAAAAATTAGCAACATAATTTCATACTTTAAATCTTTGGATAGAAAATAAAATTAACGACGAAGTTTAAATTAATTCTAAAATAAATATATATGAAACAAATATATGTGGATAAGATATGAATTTGTGACTTCACAATGAAATTTTTTAATAAACTTCATAATAACATAAATAAAAGGAAATAGTACAAAAAGACGGTGAGTCCCAACATGTAAAATCATAAGATGTTAAGGTCAATCCAATTGAGGATAGTTTATTCGCATAGTGGTTACCTTAGAGTAATGATTTGTATAAAACTAATTTTTGTAAGAGAGTTAATCCATCTATTTTTCAATTGCTTAGGGATAATGTGGGAAAATTTGATAGCAGTTGTTGCTAGCTTTGAATCACTCTTTATCCAAAGATGATTATAATTTCTAGTTGAGGCATATTCAATGGCTAGAACTATACCCATTAATTTTGTAGGAAAAAAAAAGTATTTGAAATGCCAGGGTTAAAGGAAAATCAATCAAGAATTTCTCCATGAATATTCCTAAAGATACTTTCACAAGCTAAATTGCAAAGATTACTTAGAGCATGATATGAGCTAGAGTAGAATCATGAGATGGCCTTTGATTTTGAATTCAAATATAGTTTCTGAAATGGTAGATTCATTTATGATATTGGTTATTGTAGTAGAAAAAACAAGACTACGTTGGGGGCTTCATCCTTTGTTGCAAATAGTAAAAATTGAGAGAATGGAATCAAGATTGAGATGTTGTTGAATGATGGTCTAAAGCTAGTTCCAAATTTTCCATGCAAATGGATAATGCATGAAAAGATGGTTGGAAGACTCAAGTTTCTTGTTGCATAAGCTACACATAAAAGGTCAAGATAAGGATTGTGTGCTATTTCTAGAAATTGACAATCCAATAAAAATAAAAAGAAAATGATTTCTTCTCCTCTGAAAACTTTATTAGTGCCAAGATAAGGTAGTTTTGGAATGAATTTGGGAGTTTATTCCTGTTTGGTTGAACCAAGAGCTTAGACAAGAGACCAATAGGATCAAGTGAAGATCGATGTAGAATGTATGTTTAAAGCAAATCTTGGATCTAAGTAAGATGTTGATCAAGAATAAGTGAAGGTCTTGGAGAATTCAACTGTGTGGAGTGTATACAATATAAGAAGGAAAGATTTATATTGAAGTTTTTATTTTTGTTTATAATTTTAGCATATGGTTCCTTGATTGTCTAAAACGCACGTTATATAATTGTCAAAATAGTGGAAGACTATGAATTTCAATGACTTGCCATTGGTGATTGTATGAGGCACAAAGAAAGGATGAAAGAGATGAACCAATATATAAACTCCAGTGCAATTTTCTCTTTCTCTATCTTCTTTTAATTTTCTGTGAAGAATTGCATATTTAGGATTTTTACTATTTTTCGTAAAAATCATGTGTTCTTAACTTTATTATGTTTATAGTGTTTTTTTTTATAAAGTGTAGGTTTGATAGCGATTAAGTCACTCTGATTATCTTTCTTTCAATTAATGTTGTTTGTAGTTGCAATGTTAGATTGGTTCAATAATAAATAAAATTTTATTTAGACACCTTGTTTAAACTGCATTTTAAGTTGATTAATTCATTGATTGAATAGATTGTTCATAGTTCCAAATTTAATTCTATTGCTCGGACATAGAGTAACATCTGACATTGATCTAACGGATACACAATATTTTGTGGTGCCTGTTTTTTAAAAGTCTCATTTTTTAGAAAAAAAAAATTTAATATAATTTTTATAAGGAAAGGTCTATTCAACCCTTCCCCCTCCTCGCCCGCATTTCTAGACATTTCTCACTCATATTCTCCCCTCCCCCAAAAAAAAAAAATATTGGCACCAAGAGTTGGACTTTCGATCACGTGTTGCAACTTCAAAAGTTGACAATATGGACAAGGACTATCCAAACGATGCGTACAATAAAGCTCCTATATTCTAGGGAAAAACTATATGTACTGGAAGGATAACATGGATGTTCACTTAATATTAGCCTATAAAATGCTTTGGATTGTTATTGAAGATTGTCCTTTTGTGCCAAAAGAGACCGCTGAAGTTGTTGAAACTATAAAACCCTCAAAGAATTGAAATCATGAAGAAACTAATAAAGTTGCATATGATTTGAAAGCAATGGATATACTAGTTTTTGCCTTGACTGCAAATATATATCACTTGATCTCACATCATAAGACTACTCAATTAATGTGGAATGCCCTTAAAATACTCCATTAGGGTACTAAGAAGGTGAAACAATATAAAATTAACACGTTGATAGAGGAATATAAACTATTATGTATGGAACTTGGTGAAACTGTGGAACCCATGCAAATGTGCTTTATATGTTTAATCAATGATAAGTGAAAATTATAGTTATTTTTGTATATACTTTTTGTTGCACTTATCGACTCTTTGTTGTTAATATAAGTTGAATAACCCAATTTTATGTATAAATACGTTTAGTTTGTGTATAATGGATTTTCGTGTATAAAGTGTATCATTTGATAGTTTTGTATTCATTTTGTAGGTATTTGAGCATTGTTGGAGCAAGGGGAATAAAATCTCCAAGGCGCATTATTGGATCAATAAAGGAATAAGGCCAAGAAGATAGATCCATTTGAAGTTGTACAGAGAAAGCAACAAAAGTTTCTGGATTTATGTGCATCGTCGTGCGATGGTCGGGCGAGGGGCATTGCTTCTGCATCTTCGGGTGACAGTGGAGCGATAATGGACCAATTTTCCAATTGATTCATCCCTGCTTTGCTATTGTGTCGCTGGGAGAGGAAAAGTAGCTGCGTCGAGCGACGTGAGTCTGTCGTCGGGAAAGAGATGATATTCTCCCCAGCTGCCTGCTTGGCTTAGTCTGGGCCAATAGTTTAGGTAGCATCACCAGGCGACGTGTTTGTCGTCGGGCGATGGTCGCGGATCAGAATTTCTTTATATTTCATTTTCATTTCATTTTGGATGGTGATGGTTTTAGGTGTGGTTTTTGATCTCCCAACTCCATCAACCTCATTTTTGTAGTTGATTAACTTAGATAATAACTATGGACCTTGCATATGGATGATCTGGGGTGGATTTCTCTTTGATCAGTGTTGACAAACCGATAGATTTGTGGTTCATTTCTCTTTTTCTTTGTGTATTCTCTTTTAGTTGGGTTTGTATGTAAATTTACTTTGAACTCATGTATATTTGTCGCCCATGGCATAATATAAGACTTGCTTTACATTCTTTGTTGAGTATTGTCTTGGATTTTTGCTCTGTGCACGGGGTTTGGGTTTCTATAGACATACACTGCTTGAATTCTTATCTAGGATGATTATCTAATAGTTTCTGGATTCTAGAGATAGATTTAGCGCTATTATTTACTTGGGTGTTTGTGATTAATGCCTCTGTGTTGGTTGTGTTTACTGAGAGATTGTTAACGTGAGTAGCACAATTGACTTTTGTATTGTTAAGGTTGGTTGAGAGAACGATGCTGAGATGATATAATGGGTGTAGTGTTTGAAACGTGATGACATTGACGAGTATTGTAGGTTAAGTATAACTGGTCGATAGGTTAAGTCTGTGAAGAGCAGTATATATGCATTCTTGATAAGTTATTCTTTTTTATTTTGTTTTGTTTACATTTATTTTCTGTTGATAACTTTTACCATTTCCATTTTACTCCCAAACTCATTAACGAATGATTTGACAAACCGAAATTTGATAACAAATCTCTATGGATATGATACGATATAACCTATATCACCCGGTAAAATAATACTTTACTTTTTGCTTGCCGCTTTACCGCTTTAGCAAAATGGCGTCGTTTCCAGGGATTGGTTTATTGTTTCACATCGTGATAATTCCTTTGTTTTTGATTTTTGTAATTCATATATACGTTGTATAGAAATTATGCATTAACTTGTTTATGTTTACTTGCGAATTTATTTGTTTATGTTTACCACACATGTACATGTTTTCTATACTTATGAAATTGTTATATCATTATTTTTTTCCTTTCACGTTTGCTTGTGTGTTGGTTAGGAATAATCAGGTGGAAGCAACTTGGAGGAACGTTCTTAAATAATAGGCGTCGAGCTTAAGACGTAAAACAGACATGTTTTATTGTTTTTCATTTAGTTAGTTTAGGTAGTTGAATACAACTGTCTAAACAAATTTGACTCGAACTAGTTCTTAAACACTTTTAAATTTGTTTAGACAATTACATTCGGTCTTTTAGTATGTGTATATTATTTGTATTCATTTATGTGTTTGTTTTTGAGCCTTTTGTGAATAACTTGAGGATATTTAGGTGATTTGTCAAGTTTGATCGTTTCGACTTGCGAATGCATGGTAATAATTTTGTTAAGATTTTGTACACATTCTAGATATGTGTTTATCGCTTTCTATACTTTATCATATTCATGATACTTAGACTTTTTACAATTTTTATATCATTCATTCTTTTGTATACTTGTTCATTTGTGAATCACTTTAGTTCATATCCTTTTAGTGAAGTAACTTTCCATTGTTCATATATGCTGGAGACCAGAATTCTTGTTTTAACTAGATTCTATTATGCTTAATCTTTTATTTTATGTTGATTGTATGAATGCATAAAAAGGATAAAGGCATTTTGTTTCATTTTGAGCACAACTACCTAGTCAAATAGTCAATTCACCTTGTAAGTGTGTGATCATTAGTATCCCCTTTTGAGCTTTTTTGTCAATGTCCATGTTATTTTTGAACTTGATGCTTGTCGATGAGTGTTTGATTTTCCTTTTTGAATGGACATTGATTCTTTGTTTTCTTGAATCCTTAACTATGATTTATAGTTTGAATTTTTGCCTTGCATTAGAAAGTAGGGAGTGTTCACATTATGATAATGGTTGAATTCAAGTTGGGGAGAGAAATGTTTATGTGCTCGTGTTGTAATTGCTATGAGGTTGTAAAAGAAAGAAAAGAAAAAGAAAAAAATAGAGAAGAAAAAGAAGAAGAAAAATTGAAAAATCTTTGAAAAAGAAAAACAAAAAGAGTATGAAATAATGTTGTGTTAATAAGTATTGTGATTGGTTTGAGAAATTTGGAATGAAGAATAAGTTTGATTGAAATTGTGTTGCTTGAGTCTTGGTGAGTTGATCACTCCCTTAGGTTAAGGCAAGTTTTTGTTTTGATTAGCTTTAGGACTTATCCCTTATTTATTAACCAAGCTACACTGCAATCTTGAAAAGTCCTTGTGATTCTTGTGTTTATGTCTTCAATATGAATTTTTGGATGAATGTATAATTTAATTTTTTGTTTGCAAGGTTGTTGAATGAGTGAAAATATCTTATTTTTGTGTGTTTGTCATCTACCGATGATTGATTTTCCTAGGTGTGATTCATTTGTGAACTAGTGTTGTTTTATAATGTTTGGCACGGTTTTTGTATTTAACATTTATTTCGTGTTTATGTTTTAGTCGTAGTTTAGTGGTAAGTGTTTACTTTGTGTGTATTGTTTTTTATTTGAACCAATGCATTTGTTCTCCGTTTTTAAAACTTGTTAATTCGTGATTCTTTGGTTGATCATTTTCATTTCTTTGAGTTGTTTTGCCTTGTTTGAGGACAAACATGTTCAAGTTGGGGAGAGTTTGATAATTGAAAATTGTAGTTATTTTGTATATACTTTTCGTTGCACTTATCGACTTTTTCTTGTTAATATCAGTTGAATAACTCAACTTTGTGTATAAATACGTTTAGTTTGTGTATAATGCGTTTTCGTGTATAAAGTGTATCGTTTGATAGTTTTGTATTTATTTTGTAGGTATTTGAGCATTGTTGGAGCAAGAGGAATAAAAGCTCCAAGACGTATTGTTGGATCAATAAAGGAATAAGGCCAAGAAGAGAGAGCCATTTGAATTTATGTAGAGAAAGTAACAAAGTTTGCTAGACTGATGTGTATCGTTGGGTGATGGGCGGGCGAGGGGCATCGCTTTTGCGTCGCCAGGCGACGGTGGAGGGAGAATGAACCAATTTTCCAGTTGATTCTGCCTTGCTTCGCTGCTGTATTGCTGGGAGAGAAAGAGTAGCTGCGCCGGGCGACGTGAGTCTGTCGCTGGACGAGAGAAGATATTTTCCCCAACTGCCTGTGTGGATTAGTCTGAGCCAAGAGTTTAGATAGCTTCGCCGGGCGACTTGTTTGTGTCTCCGGGAGATGGTTGCGGATCCGAATTTCTTTATATTTCATTTTCATTTCATTTTGGATGGTGATGGTTTTGGGTGTGGTTTTTGATCTCCCAACTCCATAAACCTCATTTTTGTAGTGGATTAGCTTAGATAACAACTATGAAGCTTGCATAAGGATGATCCGGGGTGAATTTCTCTTTGATCGGTATTGACAAATTGGTAGATTTGTGGTCCATTTTTAGTTTTCTTTGTGTATTCTCTTTTAGTTGGGTTTGTATATATATATTTACTTTAAACTCATGTATATTTGTCGCTCATGACGTTATATAAAACTTGCTTTACAAATCTTTGTCGAGTATTGTCCTGGATTCTTGCTTTGTGCTCGGGATTTGGGTTACTATAGACATATACTGCTCGAATTTCTATCTAGGATGATTATCTAATAGTGTCTAGATTTTAGAGATAGATTTAGCGCTATTATTCACTTGGGTGTCTATGATTAATGCCTCTGTGTTGGTTGTGTTAACTGAGAGATCGTTAACGCGAGTAACGCGATTGACTTTTATGTTGTTAAGGTTGGTTGAGAGATTTCCACTGAGATGATATAGCGGGTGTAATGTTTGACACGTGATGACATTGACGAGTATTGTAGGTTGAGTATAATTGGTCGATAGGTTTAAGTCTATGAAGAGTAGTATATATGCACTCTTGATAAGTTATTCATTTTTCTTTTGTTTTGATTACATTTATTTTCTGTTGATAACCTTTATCATTTCCATTTTATTCTCAAACTCATTAAAGAATGATTTGTCGAACAACAATTCGATAACCAATCTCCGTGGACAGATACGATAAAACTTATATCACCTGGTAAAATAATACTTTACTTTCTACTTGTCGTTTTACCGCTTCAACAATCAACATATTAGAAAATCTAGTTAAAACTTTATCTAATCAGGGTTATGCTAACAAATTTCTAAGATCTATGTTTAGAGACTGACAACCATTAAAGAATCACATGATTTTAAGACTTTGAATATAACAACATTGTTTGGAAAGCATACCGAGCATGAGCATGAACACAAGAGACTAGAAGCAAGTGAAGCTAATGCAAAGGAGAAAGAGAAAGTAAGAAGAAAAAAAGGAGCATTTCCTTGAAGATCTCCACTTCCATGGCCAAGGTAAAGGAAGATGCTGAAAGTACCAATGGTGACGATTTTTTTAAGAAAGAAGAGACGGATTTGTTTGTCAACTACAATAAGTACATCAAAATAAATCGCCTCAAACACTCAGACAACATTTATAAACTTCAAAAAGACTCATTCGTCAAAGAAGACGGAAGACAAGAAGAAAGATGACAAGCACATGGCTTATAATGAATATGGTAAGTTCAACCATTATAAAAGTATTTGTTCAAGTTTGATTAAGCAGGAGAACAAGCAAGAGTTTTACAAATCGCATCGCGAAAGAGTCTTAGAACTTATATACTATGGGATGAGAAAGAGGATGAAGACTCCTCATCATCATGCTCAAGTTCAAATGACAACGAAATTGTTCATCTAATTTAATGGCAGACCATACATAAATTGTATGTTTTATCACAAAATCCATATCTTATTATGTTGGCGATTTTGTATCACCAATGTATTTTAGTAGTAATGTGATTTCTAAAGGCCGATGCAATTATGCGTTAAGTTCGGAGACGAGTTAGGGAAGTGCGGAGTGCACGCTCGTCGAGCCAATACATAATTGAATACGAATAATTGAAACGGGGTTCCAAGGGGCGAAGCCCCTGACGGGGTGCGGGGCAGCGCCCCGTTGGGGTTCCAAGGGGCGAAGCCCCTGGCGGAGTGCGGGGCAGCGCCCCGTTGGGGTTCCAAGGGGAGAAGCCCCTTGCGGGGTGCGGGGCAGCGCCCCGCGGGGTCCAAGGGGCGGAAGCCCCTGGCTGGGGTCCCGCTGTTTCCCCAACGGACATAACTGTTCCCCAACGGACATAACTGTTTCCCAACGGACATATTCGTTTCGAACAAATGTGTCTCTTCGTTTCAATTACTGTTCTCCTATATAAGGAGTCGTTCGGCCTCGGTCTCGTATACAAAAAAAACGCATCCTTCTCTCTATAATTACAATTCGTTTCTTTTGTCGGAAACAGAATTTCTTCGAGAATTATCCCCACAAAGATTTCGTGAACCCAGACAAGAATAGGGTCGAAATACTTTGTTCGGAAAATATACGAACACGATTCATCGAAGTTATCCAAGATTATCACACTCTAAATTTCTAACATATTATAGATTGAAAATTACAAAATGAATTTAGCGTACGCATGTCTCTATATCCAACTCCAAAACATTGTAATTTACATTACAATGGATATCACTTTAAAAAAGTGTATTTCTCTTAATCTATAAAGTTTGTAACTTTATGGTAGTAATTTTTAAATGACCATAGCGTAAAAGTCATATTTAACTGTAAAAATGGAAAGAGAGAGCAAGAGAAATGAGTCGAGAAGTTTTTTGAAAAATTAGGAAAAGTGGAGTTAGACTCTCAACTGTGAGGGTACAATTAACAATTTAATAAGTAAATGGGCCTAAATGCAAGTGGAATTCTTTTCACCTCAATCCATTTTCGATAAAAGCTCATAAAAATTATAATTTTTTATTATATATTTTAACATTACCAGTAAAAATACATGAAATTAAAAAAATTCTTACTATTGATGAAATTACTAATATGAGTCACAAATTTTCTGATATCACCAAACAAATTTTATTAAATGCGTGAGTTTTGCGCAGATTTAAAAACAAAAAGTTTTAAAATTGTAAAGAAGAATATAATTAATTCACTCAATGTATGAAAGTGAAATGTATAATTAAATTCTCTTTCATAAGTCTTTCAAAATGTTAAAATTATATTTTGGATTCAAGAATTTGGAGTGTATATGGTTAAGTGTTTAAATTTTATCATTTGAACACTTCATATAATATTTTTTTTTCCTTCCCTTATATTATTTACATTTTTGTCAAAATACAATCTCAAATCAAAAAGATAAAATTGATTTAGTTAGTAGAATATTCAAGATTAAATTGAATCATTTGATAAAAAGTATAAAAAGAGAGAAATATTTGAAAAAACCAAATCAAGTATTTATTTAATTAAATTTAAATGTTGGATTATATATATATATATATATATATATATATATATATATATATATATATATATATATATATATATATATATATATTACTTGTAATTTCATTAAAAAGGTGAGTCTCTTGCTGATAACAGGTTCGTCGTACCATATAATAGACATCTACTACAAAAAATACAATGCTCAAATAAATGTTGAATGGTGCAATCATTACCAATCTGTTAAGTATCTTTTTAAGCATGTTAACAAATGGCATGATCGTGTTACCACAAGTTTATATTGTAGTGTTGGTGGAACCAATAATTTTGAATTTGTTGACGAAACTACTATTTGTAATTTTGTGAAGCAACTTGGAGAATCTTTAATTTTGAAATTAACTATAGAGAACCTTATGTTGAGAGGCTACCCTTTCATTTAGAAAATCAATAATATATTGTTTTTAATGATGTTGAGCCAAGTAATCAGGTTATCAATAAGCCAAATATACAAAATACCCAATTTTTGACATGGATGGAATCAAATAAAAAATACGAATAAGGAAGAAATCTTACTTACAATCAATTTCTTTTGAAATTTGTTTGAAAAGATTCTGAAAAAGAATGGTGTCTCCGAAAAAAAAGATTTCACAATCGGTAGAGTTCATTTTGCACCACCTGAATTAGGTGACATGTTATTTGAAAACTTTGCTTAATTATGTCAAAGTTCCTTGGACTTAAGAGGAAATCAATACAGTAAATAATGTGTTACATGAAACATTTAAGGAGGCATAATTTTCTCTGAGTTTGCTACATGACTACAAAGAATACATAGATGTCATTATAGAGTCGGGCAATTGGGGTACAAGTATTTTTTGCGAAAATTATTCCCAACCCTTTTAATTTTAAAACAACTATCCATACCAAAAATTGTTTGGAACAAAACTTGAGAGTATTTAGGTTATGACTGTTAGAAGCTAATAACTAAATGTTTCAAGTCTGTGTTCGATTATGGAGTGTTAGACCTAATCGAACTAAGTCAGATGTGTGAAGAGTGTTGCAAAGAAAAGCAAGCTAGGAAAGCATTCAAACATAACTTGTTTATTAGGTCGAAGGAAAAGCTAGAGATTGTTTATTCGGATGTGTGTGGAACTTTTGAAGTTAGGTCGAATGAAGGTAATTGTTATTTCCAAACTTTCTAAGATGAATTCACAAGATATATGTGAATTTATCTAATTGAAAAGAAGAGTGAGGTATTCACGTAGTTCAAGAAGTTTAAGTTGCATGTTGAGAAACAAAGCGAATGTAAGCTAAAGAAACTGTGAACTGATGGTGGAGGTGAATCCAATTCTAAGAAATTTGAGAAACTCTACAATGAGGAAGGTATAAAGCATGAGGTCATTGCACCCTATACACCTCAACACAATGGTATAGATGAGAGGAAAAATATAAGTATACTAAATAAGACAAGAAGTATGTTAAAAACTAAAGAAATGCCAAAGAAATTTAGGGGAGAAGCAGTTTCAACAGCAGTGTACATACTCAATAGATGTACAACCAAGAAGATAATCAATATGACACCTTATGAGGCTTGGATAAGGTAGAAGCCAAATATGTTTCATGCATATACCTGTGTAATTGAAGAATAAGTTAGATGATCAAAGTCAAGCCATGGTACTCATAGATTATTATTCGACTGGTGCATACAGGTTGTATTCTCCAAATGCTGATAAACTAGTGATTATTATAGATGTTCTGGTGGACGAAAGTAAAGGGTGGAATTAAACTCAGGAGTCAGTTTGACATGAGTAAGATACATTCATAATTGTGTTTGAAGAAGACCATCAAGCTCAAGTCACTACCACTCTAAATAAAAAACCATTTGAGCAGAATGTTAAAATATCTACTAGAATGAGAACTAAGTCGACAAGATTAGCTGGATACGAGAGATTATTATATTAAGCAATTGATGCAGATGTTGATCTTATAGAATAAGATATGATGATGGTTGAATCAAAACCAATTAATTTGGATCAATCCATGTCTAATTTGAATTGGTTGGCAGCCATGAAAGAAGAACTTAAGGAAATTGAGAAAAACAAGACCTTGGAACTTGCCGAAAGATCTAGAAAAAGGACAATCGATGTGAAGTGGGTGTTCAAGATGAAACTGAGGCCAAGTGGTGAAATTTCCAAGTATAAGGCAAGACTAGTAGCATGATTTTTCTACAAAATCCTGGTATCGACTTTAATGAAGTCTACGCACCTATTGCTAGGTTGAAGACAATCAGAATTGTTGTGTCGACTACAACATACAAAGGATATAAGATACATTAATTATATGTAAAGTCAACATTTCTAAATGGACCATTAGAAGAAGAGTTATATGTTAGTTAAACATCTAGATTTGAAATCACAGGACAAGAGCAAAAGGTGTACAGATTGAGGAAGAATCTATATGGCTTAAAGCAAGGCTTGAGCACTTGGAATAAAAGAATATATAGCTTCATAACCGAAACAGGTTTCATAAAATGTGTCTATGAACCTGGAGTATATTTCAATGATGTAGATAAGGTTATTCGAATCATTTCATGCTTGTATGTGGATGATTTGTTGATCACATGGGCAGATGAAGCAGAGATACGAAGGTTTAAGTCAAAGATGATGCATGAATTTGAAATGTAAAGCCTAGGGAAGTTGTCATATTTATTAGGGACGAAGTTCAAAGACACATGTGAAATAGTATTCATACACCAGAAGAAGTATGCTCAAGATATCTTGAAAAGGTTCAAGATGAGAATCTGTAATGCAACTACCACACTATTAGAAACTAGAGCAAAGTTGAGAAAGGATACAAATGACGAGTTTGTAAGAGAAACACTATAAAAAAAAAGCATTGGATCCTTGAGGTATCTATGTAACATAAGGCCATACATTTGTCAAAATGTTGGTCTGTTGAGAAGATTCATGGAGAAACCTCAAGAATGTCATTTCATCACAGTCAAAAGAGTGTTGAGATAAATTGAAGGTATGAGTTATCATGGTGTGTTGATGCCAAGCCAGAAGAATATCAGCACAAATGGAGAGGTACATGGTTACACTGATTTTGATTTCAGTTGAGATCAAGACAAGAAGAAGAGTACTGCAGGCTACATATTCAAGATAGGAGGCGCAACGTTCTCTTGGAGCTCATGGAAGAAAAGCATTGTACACTAGTGCAGAAATGACTTTTTTACATCGGGTGAAACTGACTTTTTACATCAGTTCTGGGTCTGATGTAAAGTCAGGCGATATAGTAAATCAGGTACTTTTTATATCGGTTCTGGTCCGATGTAAAAAGTCCCTTTTTTACATCGGTTATAATATAAGAATGATGTAAGAAACAGTTATGACAATATTTAAAAAAAATTGATCCAATTTTTTACATCGGTTGGAAGTAATAACTGATGTAAAAAGTCCCTTTTTTACATCGGTTATAATATAAGAATGATGTAAGAAACAGTTATGACATTATTTTAAAAAAATTGATCCAATTTTTTACATCAGTTGGATGTAATAACCGATGTAAAAAGTCCCTAGTGACACAACTTTTTACATCGGTTGGGAGTAATAACCGATGTAAAAAGTCCCTTTTTGAAAGTTTTTACATCAGTTTGGAGTAATAACCGATGTAAAATGTATGAAATTTTTTGAGAATAGATTATTTATCTTCTGGATGTTTCCCTGTACAAAAATAATTTGTACCCATTTTTTCATATTTTTCCAATATCACACAGACTATATTTATGTCGCTATATAGATTTCATAGCTTTCCAACATCATATAGACCACATCTAGGTCGATGTTTTCATATTTTTCACAACAAACTTACAAATTGAACAATTGTATTGGAAACTTGTATTGTATCACAACAAACTTACAATTACAAATTCTTCACAAAATATACAAAAATATTCAACTATTTATAAGTCTTTTTCAAAACTTACAATTACATATTATTCACAAAATATACAAAAATATTCAACTATTTATAAGTTTCCAAACTTGAATTACCAATATATAATCTACAAGTAGATGAGTTATAACTTCGGTAGACAACACCAAAATCACATTGCCTGACAATAAATAATAACAATTAACATCAGCAAAAAAAATCAAGAAACTCAATACATGTGCAAAAACCACATGTATTGTGCAAAAACTCAATAATAACAATTATGTGCAAAAACCACAACTTAGACAATTTTATAAAACTCACCAAGATAAACTTAATTTTTATGTAACTCAAAGAAACATTTTGCCCAACAGAGTCGCAAATCATACAAATCATCTGGTGCTAATTCTGTTGGGTCATCAAATACCTATAATACATAAATATAACAATATAGAGTTATTTTTTAAAAATTCATATTAAGTCAAAAAACAAAAAGTAAATAACAAAGTAAAGTTATTTTTAGTACCTGCATCCAATTCTCGGTTATATTAGCAGAGATAATATCCAACATATTTTTCATCACACAGTATCCACAATCATTAGAGTTATGTTGTTGCCTTGTCTACAATTGAATGACATAATTAGTGAATATTTATCATAAATTTAACTATAGAATTACAATTTACATCACACTTACATTGGGATGAAGCCATGTAGCCTTTTTTTCTATTTCCATTTGCCATTTGATGAATCCCAAAAGAACTAATATAGAAAGATAAACATCACATAACTAAATTTATTCACCAATGAAAAATCACATAACTATTAGTTATCAATGAAAGTCACATGAAAGATAAACTTACTTTGTAATAATTTTCTTCGTGTGATGGTCAATTTCCCGATGAAGTGAACAAAATACGACAACTAAATTGTCTCTTGGACACATGACTATTAATTGCCAATGTCTCCTGTACGTGTGTGTGGAAACAGAAAAGTCACATAAAATATATATGTTATCAAAATTAAATAATATAAAACACAATTTCATAAAAATTCTTACCCATGAATTAATGGTAGTAAGTGGCACACTCTGTTTTCATCACGTAACTTTTCTAGTATGTAATTTTTAACATCTTCTTGAGATTTCGCTACATTATCATTATAAATACACCTAGCAAGGTCCATAAATCCATATAATTCTGAAATGGAATTCTCAAGACATACACGATGAATATACCTGAATAATTTTAAAATAAACATTAGAATCAAAGTGATGAGAGATATAACATATTAATAGAGATTGACTTTAATAAAACAATAAAATATACTTACGTGCACCAAATTTGCAGAATAGACACGTCAAGCCAATGACCTAAATCCACCAATAACTCTTTGATACATTTAGCTGAAACATAAAAATTAGAGACACTCGCACAATGACTTAATTATATTGCCAAATGGTTATCATCCATTTTCAAAACCATGAGTAACAATCTATGAACATCATAAACTTCCACGTCTTTTGTGCTCTCTTTTGTGCTTCCTTTTGCAGCTGAACAACTTCATTTTCCGCTTCCATCGATAATTTCCAATTTTTCAATGCATTTATTATCACCTGTGCTTTGTGATAAACCCATAGACTTAAGTGTCTCCATTAATGATTGTTGAAACATCTTACGCTCTTCAACCAACTTTTCTTCAAGTTCAACTCTAAGTTTTGTTTCCAATATTGCAAGTTGTTCATTTACGTTAATATGCTGACGTGATCTTCTAAAGTAAGTGCTTTGTTTATGGTGTTTTCCAACACCACGAACACGACCTCCATGCTCAGATGTTCCAATGGCTAATGATAAGACATCGTTACGTCCATCCGGAACAATTGCACCTTTTTCAGCTTCTTGAACTAGAGAATCCTACAAAATGCAAAAACATCAATTAATCAATCACAAATATAATGATACTTGAATAATTTTTCGTTGTTTACTTACAATTTTTCAGCAACCTCTTGTGTAGATTTTGATGTGTATTATCCTCCTTTATTTTGTCGTGCTCTCTTCCATAACTCATGGCGTGACGGTGGAGATGGACTATCATTATCATCTAATGTGGAATTATCTCTCGATGATGACTTTTCTTTCATAATTTTCTCCTCAAGCAAGCGATACCTCCACGAGACAATACGTGTGGTTATACATTCTTAGCCACATTATCCTTACCCTTCTAACTTTTTTCCTATTATAAACTCAAACAAGTAATTAATCACTAAATATAATAAAAATGTTATGCACACAAAAACATATAACTTCTACTAACCTTAAATTCAGGGGTATCTCGAATCTTGAGAAACTCTTTCCATGCATCTTCCGTAATAAAGTTATACTTGACATATGGAGGAGGATCGTTTTCTATGGGATGATGAATATATCTATCTGTGAGTTGTGTCTTAAAACCTCTCCATCTCTCTCCCGCATATTTAATCCATTCTTTCTTCAACCTATCCTTCTTTGGATCTTTACATTCTGGAATAGTAAAATAAGCCTACAAATATAGTATATGTCATATGTTGTTAAGTAGTATATGATTATAAAATATAATAAAGTATTGTATTTAAAATACCTGAATATCAGTCCAAATAGCATCTTTTACGCCTTCATCTACTTCTTTCCAATCATTTTTCACAATACTACAATACTGCCGAGCAAGAGATGCTATATAACTCTTGAAATGTGTAGCATTTTTACCAACACCAATACATTAATAGGTTCTTGCATTAAACTAGACCTTTATCTTTTCACCTGTTTGATGAACTTTGTCAATTTTTGTCATTAAAGTGGGACTTCTAACTCTTCTTTTATTGGGGTTTGAATCACCCATGTATCTGTTTACACAAAACAAAAATAATTAGAAATAATATTAAGCACAAAATAAAAACAATTAGAAATAAAATTAAGCACAAAATAAAAACAATTAGAAAATAAAGTAACGTGGAATTAACTTATACAAAAAATCTTACTAGTCCTCCCATATCCCTTCTTCATGGTCTATGCGAATAGCATGCACATCATCCTCTTCATTTTCTTCAATGAATGCAGTCACATTTGTTGAGAAAGGATGGGTTTCAGAAATATCAAGATTCTCATCATGATTTTCATCACTATCATGGACCTTTACTTGTAAAACCACTGACCACTTTTTATTAGAAGGATCTGTGACATAAAACACTTGTTTTGCTTGAGATGCCATGATGAATGGTTCGTTCACATAAGCTAACTTGCTAAGATCAACCAGTGTAACTCCAAATTCATCGATTCTTACACCACTGTTGATATCAATCCATTTGCATTTAAATTCAGGAACTTTAAACACAACATAATTAACTTCCCAAATCTCTTCAATCACCCTAAAGTACGGTGTAGATGCCATAACCGGGTTTTTATCTTTAGCACTAGAGAAGTGCATGGACTCGGCCATAATCATTACCCCACTATTTTGCGTGGTACTACGGCCATCCTTTGACTTTGTATAAAAAGAGGTTTTATTAATATCATATCCACTCCAAGTTATTGTGTTACATTTAGGCCCGTAAGACAACCACTTAATTGTATTAGAAACACTATCTTCATTAGCAATTATTTCTTTAAACCACTCAGAGAAACTCTTATTATGCTCTTTTAACAATCCTCTTTCATTCATCTTGGGGTACTTTTTCTTTATGATGCTTTTGTGAGCAGATAAGTAAGGTTGAACTTCATCTATGTTATTCAATATATACAAATGCGCTTGAACAACGACATCAATACTTAAGCTCTTGACTTTTAAACCTTGTGTACCCACACCCTCATATCTTCCATCATGACGAGACTTGGGAACCCCTACAACATCCACTCCTGACAAATAGTTAGAACAAAACTCAATTGCTTCTTCTGTAATGTACCTCTCAATAATCGATGCTTCTGGACGATGTGGGTTTTTTTATACCCTTTTAGAATCTTCATGTATCGCTCTATTGGATACATCCACCGTAAAAAAACTGGACCACATAATCTAATCTCCCTTACTAGATGACAATCAAGTGAACCATAATGTCAAAAAATGAAGGAGGAAAATACATCTCTAATTGGCACAAGATAACTGCAACCTCATTTTCCAAATCGTCTAACTTTAGTGGATCAATGGATTTACAACAAATTGCATTGAAAAATAAGCACAACCTAGTTATAGTCTTCCTTACGTTGTTAGGCAATATCCCACAAATAGCCAATGGTAGTAGTTGTTGCATTAAGACATGACAATCGTGAGATTTTAAGCCAACTAATTTAAAATCTTTAACTGATACAAGCCTCTTGACATTTGATGAGTAACCATGTGGCACTTTGATACTTTGTAAACACTCACAAAAACTTGTTTTCTCTTTTTTAGACAAAGTGTAGCAGGCAGGAGGCAAATATGTCTTGTTACCTATATATTGTGGAGTTAACTCTTCTCGTATACCCATCAAACCCAAATCCAGACGAGCATTAATACCATCTTTTGTCTTGCCTTGAATGTTGAGAAGTGTTCCGGTTACACTATTGCATACATTTTTCTCCACGTGCATCACATCAATACAATGTCTTACATCAAGACTAGACCAATATGGAAGATCGAAGAAAATCGATCTCTTTTTCCATACATTTTTCAGAGTAGATCGTTTTTGGTACTTTCCAAAGACAACATCAAGTCCATGTTGTCGCTGATAAACTTCCTCTCCAGACAAGGGCTTTGGAGCAACACCATGCTCTTGTTCCCCATTGAAAGCTTTCCGCAATCTACGATATGGATGGTAACGTTTTAGAAATTTTCGATGCCCGAGATAAACAGTCTTCTTTCCTTTTTCAAGATGATGGTAACAAGTGTCTTTTTCACATATAGGACACGCATTATGCCCTTTAACTTTATACCCAGACAAATTACCATATGCCAGAAAATCGTTGATGGTGCAAAACAACATGGCACGCATATTGAACTGTTCGCCAGAATACGCATAAAAAACATCCACCCCTTCCTCCCACAACACTCTTAAATCATCAATCAGTGGACTTAGATAAACGTCTATGTCATTTCCTGGTTGTTTTGGGCCCGATATCATCATCGATAACATAATATATTTACGCTTCATGCACAGCCTAGGAGATAGGTTGTAAATCATCAGGAGAACAGGCCAAGAACTATGGTTAGTACTCAGATTACCAAACGGATTCATTCCATCAGTAGCAAGTCCAAGTCTAAGGTTTCTCGACTCTTTGCCAAAATTTGGAAACAAAGAATATATTTTCTTCCATTGCAAAGAATCAGCTACATGACAAATTTGTCCATCATTTTTTCTTTCTTCTGCATGCCATCTAAGATTCTTTGTGTCATCTGCATTGGCGAATAATCTCTTGAACCTTGAAATTATTGGTAGGTACCATACCACTTTCGCAGGAGGACCCTTTTTGACCACCTCATCATCAATTGATTCACCATATTTCTTTTTGTAGCGTGAAACCTTGCACTTCGGACAATGATTATAGTTTACATACTCTTTTCTGTATAATATGCAATCATTAGGGCATGCATGTATCTTTTCATACTCCAAAACCATCAGACACAATATTTTCTTCGCCTCGTAATAATGACTTGGCATTACATTACCTTCTGGAAGCATTTCGGTCAACAATTCAAGAAACTCGGTAAAACTTTTGTCAGTCCACCCATTCTTTGCCTTCATATTAAATCATTTTAACACGGCTGACAGACGTGTAAATTTTTTGCATCCCGGGTACAATGGTTTATCCTTGTCACTGCATATAGTATCATACGTATGTGCCCTCTTAAACGAATCTTGTCCAATATCATGCATCATGTCTTCTAGACGATCATCCATTTCTACACTAACATCATCTCTTTGAGACACGTTTGACTTTGCTACTACTTCACCGTGCCATATCCATTTTGTATAACTTTGAAAAATCCCTACACAAATTATATGATCCATGATTTCTTTCTTACTACATTTTGGTTCTTTATTTGCACAACGAACACATGGACAGAGAAAAAGCGTAGGAAGACTTTTTCAACATTACTTTCAGCAAACTGTAGAAATTCCATCACTCCATGTTCGTACTCGTCACTTAATCGATTAGCTCTCATCCAACTACGATCCATAACTATGTTCACACGGAGGAAGGTCTGACGAACGGTGTGCCCGCGGCTGCGCTACTTCACGGAGATTCCGAGATTGCAAGTTGCGCTGCTTCGCGGAGAAAGAAAAATAGAATCAAATTTCAATGGCAATGTGATAACTCTATTAAGTTTGATAGGTTAAAGATAAACAGTGTGTTTATGAGAGGACCATTAACGCTTTTTTCGGAGGTTTCTAAATAGACTAATTTGGTACACCTAAAACTGAAAAATAGTATTTTGTTGATTAATCAACGATTTTTCCATTTTCATCCATGAAACAATCAATAATTTTAAATAACTATAAACTTGCTCCATAATTATTTTATTCTTACTTTGAATATATACAGTTAATTTAATATTTTCATTTCTTAAATAAAATAGAACATAATGACCATATTATGACCTATATTGGTCATAAAGCTTCCACTTTAATGACCATTTCTTGTTTTTACTAATTTTGCCTCTAATTTTATCTAAAAATCGACTACTTAAAATCATTGGATTATAAAACTGTCCTTAAATTTAGATGAACACTTTTCCAATAAACACTTATATTAATAGAGCACAAGGAATGCTAATCCAATACAGAAGGAAAATCAACACAACAAAAGCAGCAACCAACAAAGAATCCAATCCTATACCAACATACACATAAAGAGTAGAGATCCAAGCCTCTCGAACACAATACCCCTACCCTCAGATGAACAATATTCATCTGTTAATAATAAAAACTGACTTAACAGGAAGCAAATCCACTCCTAACAACTCCGAGTTATAACCTGAGATCTCGACATTATTCTCCTTATCACGTGGTGCTTCATATAATTTTTTGATCATTTTTGGAATCATTCCATATAACATTTCTTTATACTTATAGCACAACACCACAGAACAAAGATGAAAGTAACCAAACCCAATAAAATGAAAGAAACCGTAGGAGAAATAAGAGAGATTATAGTTAAACTAGAATGATGTAATAAACTTGCCTTGTAGATTATAGTCGTGAAGGGCGTGAATCGGCAGAGAGGAGTCGTGAAGAGTGTGAATCGGCGGCGAGGAGACGTGAAGGGCGTGAATCGGCAGCGAGGAGACGTGAAACAGCGTGAAACGACGGTGAGGAGACGTGAAACGACGTGAAACGGCGGTGAGGAGGAAGTTGTACAGTGAGACGTATGCGTGAACAGGGGCGGCGTATGCGTGAGAGGAAGTTGCACAGCGGAAATAATGTGCATTTAGGAAATAAATTGTATAATATATATAACCTTTTACATCGATGGAAACAACGGACCGATGTAAGGGTTTGGGCCTTTGCAGTTTTTACATCGGTGGAAACAAGGCCCGATACAAGCGTGTTATACCTTTTTACATCGGTGGAAACAAAGGATCGATGTAAAGGTTTGGGTCGTTGCAGTTTTTACATCGGTGGAACCACAAGCCCGATGCAAGCGTGTTTTTCTGATGTTTTTTACATCGGTTGGTAGGTGGCCCGATGTAAGGGGTTTCTTACATCGGTTGAAAATAAGCTCCGATGTAAGTTTTTTAATATATTTTATATATTACCAATCTGCCTGTGAACCTTTTACATCGGTTTTTAGTTACCCCGATGTAATATCTTGCTTGTTTTTTATTTACAATTCTGCCTCCTTGTTTCTTATTTACAAAAATGCCACCGTATTTTTTTCTGAAAACCTTTTACATCGGTGGATGACATTGCCCGATGTAATAGATAGCGAAAAATATTTTTTTTCTTATTATTTATATCATTGCAAATAAATACCTGATGTAAAATGTTTTTAATGGTATTTTTTACATCATATATTTTGATACCTGATGTAAAAACCTTTTCTCAAATTTCTTTTTTTTAGTAGTGGTAGCTTTGTCATCATGTGAAGTTGAGTATGTGGTTGCATCATATGTAGTATGTCAATAAGTATGAATATAGATGCTGGTAGAAGAGCTCAAGATCATGGAACTGAAGAAAATGAATATGTTTGTCGATGACAAGTTAGCTATCAACCTAGCCAATAATCATATGTGTCATGGTCAAAGTAAGCACATAGAGAGGAAATATCATTTTCTCATGGGGATCAAGTAAATAAATAAAAGCTTGAACTTGAGTATTGCAATTTAGAACTACAACTAGTTGACATACTCACCAAACCTCTGAAGAAAGTCATGTTTTATGAGGACAAGAGAAACATCAGTATAAGAAGCCTTAAAAACATGAATTATGGGATGTGCTAGAAGCTAATAATTCAGTGTTTCAAGTCAGTGTTTGATCTAGTCGAGCTAAGCTTAGTAGAGTTAGTTGTATTCGACAAAGTCGAATACTACATATGTTTGTTGTGTCGAAGTATAATTTGTATGTTTTAGTCTTTGGTTGCCTATAAATAGGAATATTATTTTGTAAATACACACATCAACTTCACTTAATAAAATTTATTTTTCTCTTAATGCGGTTTTATCTCCGTTTTCTTTTTCTTCTTGAAATCATAATTGTTCCATTTGTTCCAACAATGACATATTGCATAGGCGGAGACTCGTTCTTCAATTTCTAGGTAATTGCATATAATATACAATCAATTTCATATATAATATACACTTTCATATTTGACATGTAAGACTAAGTTGTTTCATACAAACCTCAAAATACCCCTTTATCACAATTGATAGCAAAAATAAAACTCATTATATAAGGACGAAGCATCATACTCCTTAAGTATTATTTTGAAGTTGTTGATAGAACTTTCAAAGATATTCTTCACTTTTGTAATAACGGAAATTTAAATATTTCTTTTGAAGGAAAGGTTATTATTTTGGAGGAAAGGTTGATGTTTTTTACTATGCCAACGTATTATTCGTTGATGATTATAATGTATTATCATATTGAATTTTATTTAATTTAATGAAGTAATTATGTTCAATATATTGGTTTACTAGATTTGCAATGTTCACATTTTAGAATTCAAGCACTTAAAAATCTCATTCATGAACCTTAAATCTAAAGAGTATTTGTATAAATTTAAAGAGCTTCTAAGAGGCATGAGAAAAATGTCAGTGAAAGCAAACAAAAATGGGCTATGTATGTCTCTGTTTGCTGGAACATTGTATTTTTTTTTTGGGTTTGCAATTTGATAATTTAGCCTTGTGCTCTTTTCATTTTGGGTTGTTTGTTTTATCTTCTAATTATAGGTCATTGATTTAGCGTGGTTATGTTTTGATAAAATACATATTCAAATATTCTTAAGAGTATATATTTTGCCATAAATAATGATTCATATTATATAATCTAAATGTGTAAAATATGTTTGTTATATATTCAGATTATAGAATCTAAATACATTCAGCAGAATTGTGTTTGTTCATAAATTTATGAAATGGTGTTCAGAATATATGTTCAGAATATATCATTTGAAACTATTTAGCACACAAACTTATAATATATGGTTGAGATAGCTCCAATGAGTTGTGTGGTATTTAACAAATTGACGGGATATGTAGCTATAATGTACATAAACCTGTATAAATTGAGGTGTTTTTCTCATCTTGTTCGCAATACAAAACAATGAACTTTTACTCGGTCGTAATGAAATCTAATCTAGATGATATTTACTATATTTTATTTAGGACCATGTCAATGTTATATTGTGTGATTTGAAAGACAAACTAGACAAACTGAATGGTCATCTCAACTATGACAATACAAAAAGAATGGTCAATGTTAAGTATCATTGTCACTCAATTGCTTAGACAGACATTCAATTTTTCAACATGTAAAATGATGATTATGAGATAACCATCTTCTCTATAGTTGGCCAATATCGATCTAATGTGAAGGTGTGAGAAACACAAGAAAATGGGAGTTTGAATTGGGTTGCACTAAATATAATTTTTTTGCAACTCAAAACAAAAAGATAACAAGTGAAAAAAAGTAGATGAACACAATTATTTTTATCCTGGTTCACTATTAACTAAGTTACTTCAGTCCATATCGCAAGGTGATTTGCCTTATACATAAGGACTTAATCCATTATAATCAACCAGATTACAGACAATCACAATAAGTCTGATCAACCCCATTGGAACTCCCAATAAGTCTGATGATCCTTATTGCAAACCCCTGTGATCATAGCCAAAGTTTTCTTGAGAATTCAGACTACACAAAGTCTCTCAAGGAACATATCAACAACAGTTGAATACAAATATGTGTATACATAGAAGCTTCTACACAAGCATATTACACAACGTTTAAGTACATCAACACAAAAGTGTTGATAGAAAGATACAAACAACAAATTCTTGCTTATTTACAAAACTATACAAAAGATTTCTCTACAGAGTTTTTGGGAAGAAATTTAGTGTAGTTTTGTTGAACTGGTTTGTTGATTTCAAATTCTTCCAAGTACTTCTTTTATAGCTAAAAAGAAGAGATTTCTTGGATGGTAGAATACTATATATATATATATATATATATATATATATATATATATATATATATATATATATATATATATATATATATATATATATATATATATATATATATATATATATATATATATATATATATATATATATATATATATATATATATATATATATATATATATATATATATATATATATATATATATATATATATATATATATATATATATATATATATATATATATATATATATATATATATATATATATATATATATATATATATATATGTATTGTTCCTGTGATGCGGTGGGAGAACTGACTTGAAGTTTTGCGTTTGTGTTTGCAAATGTTGCGGTTAGCAAGAGTCACCATCGACTTTTCTTTTATCCAAAAGGAAAGGTAAAAAAGCACAGGAAAGACCTTTGAGATGTTTTCTTGAGTTCGGGGGGTAGATTATGAAAAGGGAAGGTGCTAGCACCCTTTTCATCCAAGGTTTTCCATGGGCTCTTAGTTACTTGTTTAGATCACTTGCTTTGCTTTTGAAATTGTGCTTTGTGTGGTTTTGAAAATATTTTGAAAAGAGACCATCGTTTAGGCAATCTTTGTAATGATTCTCGTTCGTAAGAATATATACAAAGATGTTTGTCTTTTGAAAAATATTTCAATATTTTGAAAGATGTTTGGAAAGGCTTTTGAAATGTGTGTGTGTTTGTTTTTGAAAGTATCAAGGATTGTTTTGAAATTGATCAAGTAACTAGAAACTATCTACGTACTCAAAAGTCTTTCCTATGCATTTTTATTCCTTTGACATTGTTGATTTACCATTGCTTTGGTAAACAACCCTATCTTTGGATGTTAAACGGGACGGGCGTGGGTCATCGTATGACCATGATAGCAATGTTGCCAAGTATCTTAGCATTTTGAGGGACCAAGATCATTTTGTTTTAGGTAACCTTTTGATAGTGTCATCGAGGGACTATGATCTTATTTGTTTGTTTTGCTTTCCCAAGATACTTTGCATGCATACCGTGGCTATTTTTAGGAAACAAAGTGGGTGAAATCCTAGGGGTGCTTCTGTGTAATGTGTGTCATTTTACATGCATTTTGATTGTCTTGGATTAGGTCATTCTATTTGTTTTATTTTTGTCTTATCATGCAAAACCCTAGTTTTACTAAACATGGTATAATGCGATAAATTGCGTAAAATAAAACTAAACTATTACAACAATTATTATGGGAGGGGGGATACAAGTTTTTGAATGGGGATATTGCACAAAAAATAAACCCTAATATACTATTACAACCTAATTAAATTATTGTGCAAATTAAATAAAAATACAAATAATAAAAATGCAATAAAATGTAATTATGCAAAAAATATTTTGTATTTGTTTTTTGTATGAGAAAAATAATCTATTTAAGCCTAGAAAATAAGGAAAAATAATGTTATTATTTTTGAAAGGGGAAACCCTAATTTTTGATTAAGAAAATATATGTTTTATATTTTATTTTATTTTGTCCATTTTTGTACAAGAAATAATAAATAATATTATTAATAAATATTAAAAATTAAAATATGTATAAAAATAATATTTGAGTGTATGAATAATAAAAATAAAAATGTATAGTATTTTTACTAAATGTATTTACAAATAAATAAGAAAATAAGTTCTATTTATTAAAATAAAACTATTTTATATGTGGAAAAAATAATAAAAATAAAATTTCAAAAAATTAAGAAAATTATTTTTGTGATTTTTTAATGTTCAGAAAAAAAATATTAAAATCAATAAACATAAAAATATGAGAAAATATGAAAAAATAAACAATATAAGCAAAGGGGGTGCAAATATCAAGTATGGGGTATGGGAAGTAAAACAGAAGGCCCAATGCGCCAAGGCCCAGATCACCAGCTTCGTCCCTGTCCTTGGCTTCTTCCCTGTGCACGTTTCTGCCTATAACCTGCAACTCTCTATTCTTTGCACAAAAACAAAAACTTGCAACATAAAAAATGTAGCTTGGAATCTCACGATTCCAATGATATAAAATTCATAATCTAACTCTCAAAGACTAGGGAGAATATCAGTAGCCCTAATTTTTGACCTAGTTTTTTTAGCATTTTCAACATTCAAATTCTCTTAGCTCATTTAAAATAAATGACAACTATGCATATGTACAGCTTCGCCATGTTAAGGACTACATCTTTGCTTCACAAATCATAGCTTGAGGATTCCTAAATAGAGAGATAGAGTTTTGAAAAATACCTTGTCCAACTGGATTTGGATATGGCAATGTGGGGACTTTGAGTGAGGCCTGAGGATCGCGTGAGCTTCCTTGAAGTTCCCTCAAGCTTTTCCAATGCTATGCTAGCCTTGTGGATGGCTGAAACTCCCTGTAGAAGTCAATATGCAACCTTCAAGTTTGAAAATGGTGATGTCTGAAATAGAGGTTACAGCAACAGGACAAGGGCTTGGATAGTTTGGATATGATGTGGATGAAGTGTTTCAAGTGGCAAGAGGCAAAACGCACGAGCAAAATATGACTTGGCTAGGATTTTGCAGAAGCTGCCCTATTTGGGCAGAAATTTGTGTTTTTTGGATTTTAGAGTGTTTGGGATGTTATCAATTCGTGTCTTAGCTTGAGATAAGTTTGTGAAGTTGTTTTGAATGAGGCCAAGTCCACTCTTTATCAGATGTACAAGTTCTCTACCTTTTGGCCACTTTTCTTGTTTTTGAAGAAAGGTTGAAGTGACCATGCTAACAGGCCTGTACTTGGCTATCTTGTGAGCTGCAAGAGTTGGTAAACCATGCCTGATATCTGTGGACATTACTTGTGACAAAAGAACAGGTCCAAGGCTCAAGGTTTGTAAAGTTGCAAAAAGCTTGCTTTATGAAAATGGCAATGTGAATTTTTGGCCATTTATGGAATTGTTTCTTGTACAATGCTTCAAAAGCCAAAATAAAGTTATTATCCATTGAGTTAGCATTTAATTATGGAGTGTATAAGGATCTTAGGACCTGTAATTCAAGGTACAAGCATGCTAGGATCTGATTTGCAACTCGATGCATTGTAAAAATGGCTTGAACAAAAGTGACAAAATGCCATTTTCTCTTCTTCGATTCTCTCTAACCACAAATGATCTTGGAGATTTATTGGACATTTTGGAAAGCTTGCAACATTCTATACAATACATATTTGAAATGAATTTTGAGATACCTCTTGGAACTAGGTGAAAAATTCCCATGAAGTTAGGTTAAAAACCTGCCTAAATTAGGGCAAATTTTCACTAAGTTAAAAAGTTTATGGACCCCTATTCACAAATTCATATCTTGAGATCTAAGCACCTTTTGGGAAAACTTTGTGAATCAAAGTTTTATATTTCATGTAGGACTACAACTTTCATGTTGTAAGTTTTCTTTGAATCCAATTTCATCATGTTGAAAAAGTTTTGAAAAGTTGGGAAAAAATAAGAAAATTTTTATACTTTGAAAATTTCTAAGTTATGAAAAATTTTCAAATCAAAACCCAAATTTTCAAAATTGGTTTTCTTGATCAACAAGTTTCATATTTTTACATATCTTGATGAATTATGACCCTTGGCACTTGATTTTGACTAAAAAGTCAAAGTTTGACTTTTCAGTGCATAGTTGACTTTTGATCAGTTGACTACAAAATTCATTTGTCAATCTTATGCATTTGAGATCTTTTGAACTATGTGATTAGGTCAAGATGATGCTATTGAGTCCTTGAAATCATGCATGAACCCAATTGGTCATTGGCTAGGTTAAAAATTAGAAATTTCCCTTTCTCAGTCAAAACCCTAATTTTGACCAATTTGCCCTTTTGATGATTTGATCAAATTTCTTGAGGAGTTGTGATCCAAACTTGATAAAATGGTACATATGAGTCTAAAATGTTGTTGTGGATCAAAAATTATGAAGTTTGACTGTAAATTGGCCATGGTTGACTTTTTCCCAATACAGTTGATTTTTAGGTCAACTGTCCAATTGATTGGGCAAAAATGTGATTCAAGGCTTGAAACTTAACATGAGAAATCTTAGGGGTCCAAGATGGTGTATGAAAGTCACATGAAGCATTGATGGTCCAAAAATCCCTGTGCAAACTCAAACCCTAATTTCAGGTTATCAGTGCAGGGCGATGTCTTAAGCTGACCAAACCCTAATCTTGTCTTGAGTCCAAGAAGTCTTGTGAAGAAAATCTTGATAAATGAGAGGGAAAATTTTGGGGTACAACAACTGCCCCTATTCAATCTTCTTGAACCTGAAGAGTTAGATTGGCGAGTTTTTTCGTTCGTGACTCGAAGGTAAAAGATGATTGGACACTAGAGTGCCCGTAAATTTGCACTCGTCAAAGTGTAGTTGAGGAAATGGGCTTAAAGATGCCATTTGGAGACTTGATAGAATCTTGTTGGAGATGGGCTTAGAGATTCCACCCAAGAATGTTTGCTGAGTTGTAAGTCGAAAGAATGAGTATTCAGAAGGTGTCTGTGTCTGGAACGTATCTGAGTTGTATCTGGAGACTGAATCTGAATGAGCAATGGAATAACGTCTGTGTCTGGAGCGTCTCCGAGCTGTATCTGAATAAGAGACAGAATGGCATCCGTATCTGGAGCGTATCTAAGATGGGGAAAATCATAATAAGCGACAGAATGGCAACCGTATCTGGGGTGTATCTGGACTGTATCTGAAGTTTGAATCTGAATGATTAATAGAATAGCATCTGCGTCTGGAGTGTATCTGAACTTGAATCTGAGATCTGAGTCTGAATGAGCAACAGAATGACTTCCGTATCTGGAGTGTATCTGTACTGTATCTGAGATCTGAATAAGGGCCAGAATGGCATCCGTGTCTGAAGCGTATCTGAACTAGAATCTGAATAAGTGACAGAATGACTTCCGTGTCTGGAATGTATCTGAACTGTATCTGATAATTGAAATCTGAACAAGTATCAGAATGGCATCCGTATCTGGAGCGTATCTGAACTGTTTTTGAACTAGAATCTGAATGAGTGACAGAATGACTTCCGTGTCTGGAGTGCATCTGAACTTGAAATTTGAATAAGTGACAGAATGACTTCTGCGTCTGGAGTGTATCTAAACTGTATCTGATGGTTGAAATCTGAATAAGTATTAGGATGGCATCCGTATCTGGAGCGTATCTGGATTGTATCTGAAATTTGAATCTGAATGAGCAACAGAATAACTTACGTGTCTGGAGTGTATCTGTAATGTATCATGATTATATACCGTTAATGGTAGCTTGTTAATCTTATCCTGAAAAGGGTAAAATGTTAGCTGAAACACAGTTATGTTGCATGAAATGTATGATGCAATAAATGTGCTTTATCAATGTTTATGATATATGGATGTAATGTATGCGCATGTAAGCTGATTTGCTGTATTGTTGAGGAAAATAAATCCTTGTCAGCTGGGGATAATAAACCCTTGACTGCTGTTGGGGATTAAAAATCCTTAACAACTTTCATGGGGGTACAAGGATCCTTCATGTCTTGAAGTTAGAGTATTGACAAAAATTCTGTTGCGAGCAATGTTGTATACTGCTTGAGTAATTTGCTTAGGGAATCCAAAGAACTTTGGTGCCTTCTACTGGGGGTTACACAATGGGAATCCTTGTCCTGCTGGGGAATAGAGAAAACCCTGATGACTTCTGCGGGGAATTAAGAATGTGAATCTTCAATCTGTTGAGGAGCAACAAAAACTTTGACGACTTCACTGGGGAATTAAAAATGAGAATCTTCATTCTGTTGAGGAATAAAAACTCTGGGAAGAAGGCTTACTACTGGGGAGTAGGTTCAGGAGTCTGGGTTGTCTTCCATTCTACTGGGGAGTCATCTTAGGTTGGGGAGAGACAAAAGTCAATTGTTATCCGGTTGATTTTCAGACTTCAAGACAACTTGCTGGGGAATTTGGAGAAACTAGATGGTTTCCGCTGGGGATTGATAGTTGGAAACTTTGGCTCCGTTGGGGATTGATAGTTGGAAACTTTGGCTCCACTGGGGATTGGGAGTTTGAAGTTTTAACTCTGATGAGAATTAAGGGTTTGAAATTTTAGCTCCACTGGGGATCTAGATGATGTACTGTAGGGACTGCTCATGGAATAGCCTAAAGACGTTTTCCTATCCTTTCAGTCTGTCAGTAATTGTTCTTTTCCATTATGTTTATTTGTAAACAGTAATTATGTTCATCAATGAATCATTGGACGTTTTAAATAAAACACAAGTGTAAACGAAAAAGTCAAATAGTTTTTGTACTTTGAAAGAGATATCTTTGTATTTACTTTGAATAAGTGTTTTGTACAAAGGAGACAGTCATCTTAGTAAGAGGATGATGTCATAAAAGTAAGAAAAAATTTTATACAAAGAAAGATAGCTATGTGTAAAAAATCCCATGGGGTTCCCATTCCGCTATAGCCTTCGTGTCTCCGAATATCTTGTCCATCTGCTGCTTCGTCCGAAGATGATTGGATTGATCAGAAGCTCCAAGTTTGTCAGTGAAGAGATTATCCTTAAAGTGATCCGACGAAACATATTCATACGCTTTAATTCCCTAACTTTTGCCTGGACTGCCCTTTCGGGTTTTCAGTCCATCAGGAAACCCTTTTTTGCCCAAGTCGCCCTTTCGGGTTTTCAACTTTCCGGGTGTACAGATTTTTTATGTATCCCTAATTTTTGCCATAAACCGCCCTTTCGGGTTTTCGATTCACCGGGATGCCCTTTTTTTTCCTAGGTGTGTCAACCTAGCGGGTCTCTTATGCGTAGTATCTTTTGTCTATGTCTGTGTTCGCAGGGTGTGGCAGATCGTCGCCGTCCATGGTGGTTAAGATCATTGCCCCACCAGAAAAGATATTCTTGATTACAAATGGTCCTTCATAGGTAGGAGTCCATTTGCCCCTGGGATCACTTTTTGGCAAGATGATGCGCTTGATCACTAAATCCCCAACTTGATATACTTGGCGTCTGACTTTCTTATTGAAAGCCTTAATCATCCGTTTTTGATACGTCTGACCGTGGAAAACAACAGTAAGTCTCTTTTCATCAATTAAGTTCAACTGATCAAGTCGGGTCTGGATCCAATCGTCTTCATTTAAACCAGCATCTTTCATGATTCTCAAAGAGGGAATCTGAACCTCGATAGGTAAAACAGCCTCCATGCCATATACCAAAGAATAGGTTATTGCCCCAGTTGATGTGCGAGCCGTAGTACGGTACCCATGGAGAGCAAACGGTAACATTTCAGGCAAGTCCTTGTAGGTGACTGTCATCTTTTGTATGATCTTCTTGATATTTTTGTTAGCAGCTTCGACTGCACCATTCATCTTTGGTCGGTAAGGAGATGAATTGTGATGTTGAATTTTGAACTGCTCGCACAAAGCGGTGATCATAATATTGTTAAGATTTGTACCGTTATCAGTGATGATCCTTTCGGGGATACCGTACCGGCAAGTAAGATTCTGCTTTATGAAGCGGGCAACAACATTCTTAGTACCGGATGCAAAGGAAGCTGCTTCGACCCACTTGGTGAAGTAATCAATGGCCACCAGAATGAAGCGGTGTCCATTGGATGTTGTAGGCTTGATCTCTCCAATCATGTTGATTCCCCACATAGCGAAGGGCCAAGGAGCTGTTAAGACATTTAGAGGAACAGGAGGCACGTGCACCTTGTCCGCATAGATTTGACATTATGGCAAGTCCGGGAGTGTTGATAGCAGTCAACTTCCATGGTAGACCAGTAATAGCCTGCCCGTAGGATCTTCTTAGCCATCATATGCCCGCTAGAGTGAGTGCCGAAGGTACCTTCATACAATTCAACCATGATCTTTTCAGCTTCAGCTTTGTCCACACAATGGAGCAGAATGGAATCATGATTGCGCTTGTACAGGATGCCATTACTTAGGAAGAACTTAGCTGAGAATCTCCTTAAGAACTTTTTCTCGTTGACTGAAGCTCCTCCAGGGTATTCTTGATCTTCGAGATACCTTTTGACTTCATGAAACCATGGCTGGTCCACTACTTCTTCGGTTTTAATCTCGTGACAATGTGCCGGTTCGTCCATCCGTTCAATGGTGATCTGGGGAGCCTTATTATCCCAATTAAGTTTAAACATGGATGACATTGTAGCTAGAGCATCTGATAGCTGATTTTCTTCTCGCGGGAAGTGCTCGAATGTAATCTGCTCGAAATGTGGTAGCAATGTCAAGACATGTTCTTTGTAAGGGATGAGGTTTGGGTGCTTAGTGTCCCACTCTCCTTTGATCTGACTGATAACCAAAGCTGAGTCCCCAAACACATCTAAGTACTTGATTCCCAAGTCTATGGTAGCCTTGAGATCAAAGATGCATGCCTCGTACTCTGCCATGTTGTTCGTACAGTTGAAGCAAAGTCTGGCGGTGAAAGGAGTATGGCATCCTTCTGGAGATATAAGCACAGCGCCGATACCGTTACCAAACGCATTGGAGGCCCCATCAAAGTACAGGGTCCATCGGGATCCTTGTTCAGGTCCGTCATATGGTCTGAAGTCTTCAATGTTTTCCAATGTCATGATGTCTTCGTCAGGGAAGTCGAACTTCATGGATTGGTAATCTTCAACAGCTTGATGAGCCATATGGTCAGCTAGCACACTCCCCTTTATAGCTTTTTGGGTCGTGTATTGTATGTCGTATTCTGTCAGGATCATCTGCCATCTAGCTATTCTTCCAGACAAAGCAGGCTTCTCAAAGATGTACTTGATCGAATCCATCTTATATATCAGCAAAGTGGTATGAGTCAACATATACTGCCTTAGCCGGCGAGCAGCCCATACCAAAGCGCAGCAAGTTTTCTCGAGCAGTGAATATCTGGTTTCACAGTCGGTAAACTTTTTGCTAAGGTAATAAATGGCATGCACTTTTTGGCCAGACTCGTCATGCTGCCCCAGTACGCACCCCATTGAATTCTCTAGGACGGTCAGATACATGATTAGCGGTCTTCCCTCGACGAGTGGCATCAAGATAGGAGGTTCTAGCAAATACTCCTTGATTTTATCGAAAGCAATCTGGCAGTCATCATTCCATCGAACTACCTGATCTTTCTTCAACAGCTTGAATATTGGTTCACAAGTAGATGTTAGGTGAGAAATGAACCTAGCAATGTAGTTTAGGCGTCCCAAGAAACCTCTGACCTCTTTCTCAGTGCGAGGAGTGGGAATTTCTTCTATAGCTTTGACTTTGGCAGGATCAACCTCGATGCCTTTGTTGCTGACAATGAATCCTAAGAGTTTACCAGACCGGACTCCGAATGTGCACTTGTTTGGGTTCAGTCTTAGCTTGTATTCCTTCAACCTGACAAACAGCTTTTGCAAGTGATCAAGGTGTTCCTCTTCAGTTTGTGATCGGGCTATCATGTCATCTACGTAGACCTCTATCTCATGATGTATCATATCATGAAATAAAGCTACCATGGCGCGTTGATAGGTTGCCCCGGAATTCTTCAGTCCGAATGGCATCACTTTTTAGCAGAACGTACCCCGCTGTGTGACAAATGTAGTTTTCTCCATGTCCTCAGGTTCCATTTTGATCTGGTTATAGGCTGAGAATCCGTCCATGAAAGAAAATACTTTATGTTGAGTTGTGTTGTCAACCAGGATGTCGATGTGCGGAAGTGGAAAATCATCTTTAGGGCTGGCCCTATTTAAATCTCTATAATCCACGCACATTCTCACTTTGCCGTCCTTCTTAAGCACGGGCATAATGTTAGCAACCCATTATGGATAGGAAGTAACAGCCAAAAATCCAGCATTGAACTGCTTCATAACTTCTGATTTGATCTTTTCTGACATGTCAGGTCTCATGCGGCGGACCTTTTGCTTCACTGGTGGACATTCTTCTCTTGTGGGTAGACGGTGTACCACAATGTTTGTATCCAGTCTCGGCATGTCTTTGTATGACCAGGCAAAGATCTCAATATAATCATGCAATAGCTGAATTAGGCGCTCTTTGACACTTGGCTCTAGATCGGCACCTATCTTGATTTCCTTTTTATCTTCCTCAGTACCCAAGTTGATTGTATCCAACTTCTCTTCATGAGGCTGAATTGCTTTTTCCTCTTGATGTAGTAATCTGGCCAATTCCCCTGGCACCTCACAATCTTCCTCACCTTCGTATTCGGCTTGGTAGATCAGATCTTCAGAGTCACTGAAGGCTATAGCAGTATCGTTACCCATGGGATCCGGAATGGAAGGGTACCTGCATTTGTGAGTGTGGGTATGTGTAAGGGATAGCCATCTTAAAACAACAAAATGTAAAATAAAGACAATGAGCATAAAAGGTTTAAATATGAAAAGCGTCCGTGATTCATTAAATGACATATGAAAATGAAATAAGAACCCTTACAAATGGACCTATGCGCCTCGGGTAAGACACAAGGTTGAAAAAGTATGAATTGTTTTGTAAATTATTATAGTCCAACAGAAATGGAAAAGATAAATTACTGAGTTATGAAAGTAATCGGAACAAAGTCTTTTGCTTCCCAGTTGCACAGTCCTCCGCTGAGAGTAGGAAATATCCAATCTTCCAGGCTTCCCTCTTCTTCACTGTCCTCTAGTGCATTAACCCCTTGGTGGCTGATCTTCACAGGTGGCCCTCCGGCACGGGCGCGGCGCACGGCCTTCTGAGCAGTCAAAGTGAACCCCAAGCTGAATTTGTCTGATTTGAAGGGAAAGTCTGGAAGCTTCCCCCAGATGGTGGATTCTCCTTCTTTCACTACTGCCCTAGCATCCTTGAGAGATGACATTCGAGGTGGTGGTCTTGTGATCACAGGAGTTAAGGATGTCGCCTTGGTCGCCACTATTTCTTCAGAGACTTCTTCAAAATGTTGGAAAGGGGTCTCTATGAGTTCTCCATCTAACTCCACATAACGGAAGGAATTCATACGACTAATCATATATTCCTCTTCCCCATGGACAATTATAATCTTCCCTTGGACGGGGTACTTGAGCATTTGGTGCAAGGTGGAGGTGACGGCACCGGCATTGTGAATCCAGTGACGTCCCAATAGACAGGAATAAGAAGGACGGATGTCCATCACATAGAATGTCGAGTTGAAAACCTGAGTTCCCACCTTGATTGGGATGTCCACCTCCCCATGGACCATCCTTTTAGACCCATCAAAAGCTCTGACCACTATATTGTTGGGTTTTAGAGTCAGCCCTTCATAATCCAACCTATCAAGGGCTTTCTTCGGCAAGACATTTAAAGATGACCCAGTATCAACCAAAACATGAGCTAGGGTTGTTCCTCTGCACTCCACTGAGACATGTAGTGCATCATTATGTTTTCTCCCTCGAGGTGTCAAGTCAGCATCGGAGAAACCCAGGTCATTGTCAGCTGTCAGACTGGCTACACACTCTTGGAATTGGTCCGCAGACGTCTCTTGCGGCACGTGCGCTGTCTTCAGAAACTTGACCAAAGCTCTAGCATGTGCCTCAGAGCAAAGCAGCAATTCTAACATAGAGATTTTGGAGGGGGTCTGCCCCAGTTGTTCCACCACATCATAATCACTTTTCTTAATGATCCTCAAGATTTCTTCCATCTCCTGCTTGGATGTTTCAGGAATAACTAGCGATTGAGCCTTCGTCAGGACAAGCTCCTCTTCAACATTCTTTCCTTTATTCTCGGCAGAAGAAGTAGGGATAGGAATTGTGTTGTCTTTGTTGGCGGGTACACTTGTAGGTACAATTACTGGTGCGAAGGAAATCTTCGGAATAGCCACGGGTCCAAAGACTGCTGTTGGAGGAGCAATCCATGGAGAAAATATTCTTCCACTACGGGTAACCTTGCTTGTTCCAGCAATGTTACCGATGTCGGAATTGTCCTCTTCGGAGCTTTCGTCTTCGACAGTCTGTTCAATCTGTTTGACACCATGGTAGTAGATTTCTCCACCGTAGTTCCATGGTACCATCTTATCTAATTTGTATGGGGTAGGCCCGGGCATTGTTATCTTCAACGGAGTAGTCATAGGAGAAGATGTAATCCTAACGGGTTTTTTGGGAACCCTGGAAGGATTGGCGTATATGGTTATTATTTAAACTTCTGGAACTGGAATGGGTGAAATAGGAGCTTTCTCAAACAAAATTTCCTGGTTATCAATCAATTGTTGGATACCTTTCTTCAATAGAGGACAGTCAAATGATGAGGACAGGCAAGCATGGCAATCTTGGTCACAACCTGGGAACACCCCAGCTTTTAATAAATTCAACTTGATGGTTAGGAGAGGAGTCAACAAATCATCCACGGTGTCAACAAATAAGTCTTCCTCAATAGCACTAGCATTGTGTCCATGCCTAGGCATTGGAGCGGAGATAACATTTGGTTTTTCAGGAGCTTCAAATTCAACTTCCTTTGCATCAATCAAATCTTGAATCTTGTCCTTCAGAGCCCAACAGTTGTTGGTGTCGTGCCCTGGACTTTCTGAATGGTAAGCGCACCTGGCATTCAGATGGTAGTGCGGAGAAGCAGTATTAGGATTTTTAGGGGCCTCTTTTAGCATGGCCAAATTCAACTTCAAGAGATGTGGTATGACTTGAGCAGGAGTCATGTTTATCTTGGTGAATTGCCTTACAGGCCTTTCCACCCTTTGCTGGTTATTTCTCGGCTGATCATTTCTCGGCTGGTTGTTTCTTGGTTGGTCTGATGCAGACTTTTGAATCATAACGGCCCCCATGGTTGGTCGTCGTTCAGTTCTTCCCTGATTCCTATGTGCATAGACAGTAGACACTTCCTTCTTTCCAGTGGAGGGCTTTTTTGCAGCAGTTGAGGCAGACGCGTCCTTCTGAATTTTCCCACTTCTAATACCGGCTTCCACCCTTTCGCCAGTCAGAATCAACTCAGTGAAACTTACAGAGGAGCTTCCAATCAGATGATTAAAGAAAGGACCTGACAGAGTCCCCAGGAACATGTCCACTAACTCTCTTTCAGATAAAGGTGGTTGCACCCTTCCGGCTATATCCCTCCACTTTTAGGCGTAGTCTTTGAAACCCTCATTAGTAGCCATAGCCATACTCTGTAGCTGAGTACGGGTTTGCGCAAAGTTGGTGTTGTATTGATACTGTTTATAGAAGGAGGCTGCCAAGTCTTCCCAATTATGGACATCTGCCCTCTCCAACTGGTAGAACCAATCAAGTTGCGTTCCTGATAAACTGTCCTAGAAAAAGTGGACCCACAAGTCTTTGTTAGCAGAATGTGGCTGAATTTTCCTGACATAAGATCGTAGGTGTATCTTGGGACAAGACACCCCACCATACTTGGCAAACAGTGGCACTTTAAATTTAGGAGGGATTACAATTCCTGATACCAGCCCTAACTCCTCAAAATCCAGACCCGGTACTCTCTATATCTCCATAGCAGCTACACGCTCTTCCAGGTTTTTGTATTTGTCATCGGCCGGAGGGTATTGCTATTCAGAGTAGTCCTCATCTTCCTCTTCCTCTGCTTTAGAATCTGATGGTACTTCCATCTCTTTTCCTTTTCTTTCCCCTTCCTCAGAGTTTGATGGAAATTCCAAGGTCCTTCTGGCTTGTCCTTCAAACCTTCTGCCCATGATAACCACACCGACTCGCTTCTTATTCTTTTTATCTTTCTCTTTCTCTAGCAGAGTCTTGAGCTCCTCCTGCCCCTAGGCCAAGGTCAAGAGTAGCTGTTGAAATTGTGAATTCTGAGCTTGCAAATCTTTAACCGTTTGTTCAATATCCATCTTGCTGATATAAACAGCAGAGAGATGAGGAAACTTGGTGTGAAGACCTGTTTATGCATAAGATGAATGATATGTATTCATGCAATGCTTTCAAGGATTTAGAAATTCAAATTTGTTTTAAAAAAGGAACACACGTCATATTAATAAGATAGAATTGTTAGTACATGAATGCCCCTTGGGTAAAATAATACAAAATTCTAAGGTAAAAAGACGTTGCGCATCCTATTTGGTGCAATATAGGTGTTGAGAGTCTGCTCTTCATGAAGTAGACGAGTGAGTTCCAAAACCTTCTTCTCACTTGCATAGAATTGGGCTTCAAAAGTGTCACGCTCTCCCTTGAGCTGTATCCAACTCCTTTGTAAGTCTTCGAGTGATGTTGGCATGTCAGGATGTAGGAGGGTGTATGGAACCTCTCCTTCCTTAACAGGCTCTATAATCACTGGGAGAATGGAGGGATAAGGCATCATAAGACTTTGGGGGCGGGTTCATACCCACTTGAGGTAAGGCTCAAGAGGGATGGAATTCTTGTGTCCCAAGGTCTTACTATCCACCTTCTTGGGCATCCTCCAAGCTCGGATGAATCTTTGACGGAGTCCTTGGTTGTCGTTGTCGAAGTCAAAAACCAATCCTTGAATCAGCATGTCATGTGGGCCATCCCTTAGGGCATAACCAAACTGTCTTAGAGCCAAACATGGGTTGTAGGTGATGCCTCCCCTAATGCCAAGTAGAGGGACATTAGGGAATTCCCCATAACGGTCGACGATGATAACATTCTCCTTGGATTGAGAACACCAATGAATGTCTGAATGTGTAAGAGTCATCAATCATTGTGACCACCTCAAACCTTGCTCATTCTTCAAGACTGATTGGGGAAGATGAGAAATAAACCATCTTGCCAGGACAGGAGTGCAGCACATAAGAACACCTCTTTTCCTCATTGTACGAGTGTGAAAAGAGTGGAGGATATCCCTAAGCAATGTAGGCACCGGGTTGCGAGTCATGAAGATTTTGACAGCCCTTACATCTATGAGTTGGTCAGGGTTAGGGAACAGGACCATCCCATAGATGAGAAGAGCTACAATCTCCTCAAAATCTTGCAAGTCTAGAGAATCCCAACAACTTTGGGCCTTCTCAAATAGAAACTTTGACAAGAAGCCTTTAACACCACTTCTAGTTTCCCAATGTGTTGTGACATCAGATGAGTGCAAGTGCAGGGCTTGAGCAATCTCTTCTTGCTTTGGATCTCTTTCCGTACCGTTGAAGGGTAGTTGATTAAGAATAGGAATCCTCAAGAGTTGAGAAAATTCCTCCAAAGTGGGCACAAGTTGGTAGTCAAGAAATGTGAAGCAATGAGGCAAAGGGTCAAAGAACTGGAAGAGAACTTTCATCATATCCTCCTCTGTGTTAGTGGTGACCAAGTTGAGTAGAGGACCATGTCTCTCGATGAACGGAGAATTCTCAGGAATCTTTGAAGCTAGCTCCTTGAGTTGTGGAGGAATTCTTACAAGGTTGATTTGGATAGTTTTCCTGCGAAGTGAATCCATAACCTACAAAACAAGAACAACGATGAATCTCCAAAATCCTTGAAATGGTTAGTGAATGCACATGATGCTCATGATGTCCATGATGTTATGCACAAGTATATATGTACAAGAAAATCACACAAATTCCTAGTTTAGGCTTGCATGGGGTTTCATAGGTAAATACCCTCTTGAAGTTTAGTTGGCTCAATCTGTCCTAGAAATAGTAACCGGAATCTAAGGAGCTCAATATCACTAGATTGTTTCCTTGTTCATTTTCAATTCAGCCTCTTTTCTGGCGACCGAAATATTCCAAGGAACCAACCCTCAATGAGTGTAGTATTGAGTATCTACCAACTTTTGACTGCACCAAAGCCGGTCATCTCACTACATCCTAAAAGGACAAGTTGGTCAAGTAAAGGTTCTAGAAGTTCATTAGTGCTTCATGACATCACTCAGCATCCCCGTATTATCCTTGATTGACTCAGGCTACCTGTACCCACAAATATGTCGCACTAATATAGCTATTGCTTAGACCATGTCGGTATACCCCACACAGTTTCCATAACGTATTGCTATTTACCTATAATGTTTCCCAAATTCGGGTAGAGGATTCAAACCCAAACAATAGAACCAAAATGTAAAGCATACAAGTCAAGTAAGATAAGCATGTAAAGGTGATCTAAAACCTAAGGTAACCCCACCTTTATAATAATCCCCAGCAGAGTCGCCAGTTCTGTGATGCGGCGGGAGAACTGACTTGAGGTTTTGCGTTTGTGTTTGCAAATGTTGCGGTTAGCAAGAGTCGCCACCGACTTTTCTTTTATCCAAAAGGAAAGGTAAAAAAGCACAGGAAATACCTTTGAGATGTTTTCTTGAGTTCGGGGGGTAGATTATGAAAAGGGAAGGTGCTAGCACCCTTTTCATCCATGGTTTTCCATGGGCTCTTAGTTACTTGTTTAGATCACTTGCTTTGCTTTTGAAATTGTTTGAAATGGTGCTTTGTGTGGTTTTGAAAATATTTTGAAAAGAGGCCATCGTTTAGGCAATATTTGTAATGATTCTCGTTCGTAAGAATATATACAAAGATGTTTGTCTTTTGAAAAATATTTCAATATTTTGAAAGATGTTTGGAAATGTTTTTGAAATGTGTGTGTGTTTGTTTTTGAAAGTAGAAAGGATTGTTTTCAAATTGATCAAGTAACTAGAAGCTATCTACCTACTCAAAAGTCTTTCCTATGCATTTTTATTCCTTTGACATTGTTGATTTACCATTGCTTTGGTAAACAACCCTATCTTTGGATGTTAAATGGGACGAGCGTGGGTCATCGTATGACTATGATAGCAATGTTGCCAAGTATCTTAGCATTTTGAGGGACCAAGATCATTTTGTTTTAGGCAACCTTTTGATAGCGTCATCGAGGGACTATGATCTTATTTGTTTGTTTTGCTTTGCCAAGATACTTTGCATGCATACCATGGCCATTTTTAGGCAACAAAGTGGGTGAAACCCTAGGGGTGCTTGTGTGCAATGTGTCATTTTACATGCATTTTGATTGTCTTGGATTAGGTCATTCTATTTGTTTGATTTTTGTCTTATCATGCAAAACCCTAGTTTTACTAAACATGGTATAATGCGATAAATTGCGTAAAACAAAACTAAACTATTACAACAATTATTATGGGAGGAGGGATACAAGTTTTTGAATGGGGATATTGCACAAAAAATAAACCCTAATATACTATTACAACCCAATTGAATTATTGTGCAAATTAAATAAAAATAAAAATAATAAAAATGCAATAAAATGTAATTATGCAAAAAATATTTTGTATTAGTTTTTTGTATGAGAAAAATAATCTATTTAAGCCTAGAAAATAAGAAAAAATAATGTTATTATTTTTGAAAGGGGAAACCCTAATTTTTTATTAAGAAAATATATGTTTTATATTTTATTTTATTTTGTCCATTTTTGTACAAGAAATAATAAATAATATTATTAATAAATATTAAAAATTAAAATATGTATAAAAATAATATTTTATGTGTATGAATAATAAAAATAAAAATGTATTGTATTTTTACTAAATGTATTTACAAATAAATAAGAAAATAAGTTCTATTTATTAAAATAAAATTATTTTATATGTGGAAAAAATAATAAAAATAAAATAAAATTGCAAAAAATTAAGAAAATTATTTTTGTGATTTTTTAATGTTCAGAAAAAAAATTATTAAAATCAATAAACATAAAAATATGAGAAAATATGAAAAAATAAACAAAATAAGCATAAGGGGTGCAAATATCAAGTCAGGGGGTATGGGAAGTAAAACATAAGGCCCAATGCGCCAAGGCCCAGATCACCAGCTTCGTCCCTGTCCTTGGCTTCTTCCCTGCGCACGTTTCTGCCTTCAACCTGTAACTCTCTATTCTTTGCACAAAAACAAAAACTTGCAACATAAAAAATGTAGCTTGGAATCTCACGATTCCAATGATATAAAATTCATAATCTAACTCTCAATGACCAGGGAAAATTTCAGTAGCCCTAATTTCTGACCTAGTTTTTTTAGCAATTTCAACATTCAAATTCTCTTAGCTCAATTAAAATAAATGACAACTATGCATATGTACAGCTTCACCATGTTAAGGACTACATCTTTGCTTCACAAATCATAGCTTGAGGATTCCTAAATAGAGAGATAGAGTTTTGAAAAATATCTTGTCCAGCTGGATTTGGATATGGCAATGTGGGGACTTTAAGTGAGGCCTGAGGGTCGTGTGAGCTTCCTTGAAGTTCCCTCAAGCTTTTCCAATGCTATGCTGGCCTTATGGATGGATGAAACTCCTTGTAGAAGTCAATCTGCAACCTTCAAGTTTGAAAATGGTGATGTCTGAAATAGAGGTTACAGCACAAGGACAAGGGCTTAGATAGTTTGGATATGATGTGGATAAAGTGTTTCAAGTGGCAAGAGGCAAAACGCACGAGCAAAATATGACTTGGCTAGGATTTTGCAGAAGCTGCCCTATTTGGGCACAAATTTGTGTTTTTTGGGTTTTAGGGTGTTTGGGATGTTATTAATTCGTGTCTTAGCTTGAAGTAAGTTTTTGAAGTTGTTTTGAATGAGGCCAAGTCCACTCTTTATCAGATGTACAAGTTCTCTACCTTTTGGCCACTTTTCTTGTTTTTGAAGAAAGGTTGAAGTGACCATGCTAACAGGCCTGTACTTGGCTATCTTGTGAGTTGCAAGAGTTGGTAAACCATGTCTGATATTTGTGGGCATTGCTTGTGACAAAAGAACAGGTCCAAGGCTCAAGGTTTGTAAAGTTGCAAAAAGCTTGCTTTATGAAAATGGCAATGTGAACTTTTGGCCATTTATGGAATTGTTTCTTGTACAATGCTTCAAAAGCCAAAATAAAGCTATTATCCATTGATTTAGCATTTAATTATGGAGTGTATAAGGATTTTAGGACGTGTAATTCAAGGTACAAGCATGCTAGGATCTGATTTGCAACTCGATGCATTGTAAAAATGGCTTGAACAAAAGTGACAAAATGCCATTTTCTCTTCTTCGATTCTCTCTAACCACAAATGATCTTGGAGATTTCCTGGACATTTTGGAAAGCTTGCAACATGCTCTACAATACATATTTGAAATACATTTTGAGATACCTCTTGGAACTAGGTGAAAAATTCCCATGAAGTTAGGTCAAAAACCTGCCTAAATTAGGGCAAATTTTCACTAAGTTAAAAAGTTTATGGACCCCTATTCACAAATTCATATATTGATATCTAAGCACCTTTTGGGAAAACTTTGTGAATCAAAGTTTTATATTTCGTGTAGGACTACAACTTTCATGTTGGAAGTTTTCTTTGAATCCAATTTCATCATGTTGAAAAAGTTGTGAAAAGTTGGAATGAGAGGACAAAAACAGTCTCAAGAGAACATTTTGAACAAGAACGTTTCTGATATGAGAGCTTTATTAGATTAAAGTATCATACCCAGAAACCAATTGTTGGAATGATATGTACCTTAAAGTTTCATTCATATGGTGAGCTCTATGCTGAGAGAGAAATTTTTATCTCATATGACATCATTTTCTTAGAAGCAATAAATTTTATTTGGAGTATCCAGACACCCAATTTTGTTTAAGCATGCTTAATTAGTAGATGTAGATCCTACTGCCAAAAACAGTCGTTTAGTTAGAGATTAATTTTGTTTAAGCTTTTTCGGATTCTGAATGAGCATCTTTTTCAAGACTTTGACTTCTGGTACTTATGCATCAACTTCATTATCTTTTGTATCTGATAAGGTAATATCCAAACCTGTAAATTATTTCAACTAGATTTAACACTTCAATGTCAAGCTTATTGTAATTTTATCAAGTATTTATTTAAAATTAAGTGACTCATAGTTGTATGCTTTACAACCTTTTGAGCGTCCAGAATATACTATCATGAAAAAGTTTTGAGCTTAGAATCAAATCTGTTAAGATTTTCTTTAGCATATAAAACAAGAGTACCTGAGAAAATGAAGGAAAGAAATATTAGGTTTTATGTTCTTTCATAATTCATAAAAGTCTTACCCAGAATAAGTTTTATAGAGACTCCTCTCAAAACCACTTGCTAAATTCATTACTAACGACTAATCCATACTTCTTTCAATTGATTGAAGCAGAACTTTATTGGTCCAACTAAATCAATGTACAGAAGTTCCAATGGTCTGGAGGTATAAACAACATTTTTTGCATAAAAAGAAGATTTTGAAAACTTGCTCTTCTAACATGTTTTACCAGGAGCTTCCGAGGAGAACTTCAGAGTTAGGAAGGTTTCTGACTAAATTAAGCTTATTTAGCTGAGATACTCTTCTCACACTAAAATAGCCTAATCATCAGTACTGTGATACGGTGGAAGAACCGACTATTATTATTGGTTTTGCGTTTGTGTTTGCAAATGTCGTGGTCAGCAAGAGTCGCCACAATCTTTTCTTTTATCCAACAAAGGAAAGGTTGAAAAGAACAGAAAAATACCTTTTCGAGAATTTTTTGAGTAAGGGAGTAGATTATGGAAAGGGAATGTGTTAGCATCCTTTCCATCCGTGATTTTCCACTAGCTCTTAGAGGTTTGCTTATTTTTAAATACCTTTGTGCTTTGTGTTTGAAAATGTTTTGAAAACGCCTTAGTACGGCGAACTTTGTAAAATTTCTCGGGATAGTGGATAAAGTATACAAAGTGTTTGAAAATATCTTTTGAAAAGTAGTATTTGTGTGTAAGTGCACAAATAGTTTGAGAAAACTTAACAGCTATCATCTTTTGTACTCGAAAAGGTTATTCTTTTCCTCTTTTCCTTTAGACAGTGCTATCCTACTATTAGTGAGTAGATAGCCTTGTCGTTGGATGTTTGAGGGACAATCGAATGGAAGTTTTACAGTCACAAAAGCGACTTGGGGAGACTCTTTAGCAATTTTCTTTTAGGAACTAGATCATTTACCAAAAGACAACTGTAGGGTCATCGAGGGACTATGATCTTCTTGATTTATGGGTCTTTGCTAAAGCGTTCCTGCCTCATGACTGTTTTATTTCTTAAATGCAACCAAAGTGGGATACCCTAGAGGTGCTCGTGTGCAGTTGTGTTTGATTCAGTTATTTTTTTGTTTTTTTGTTAAGTTTTCTAACGTTTGATTATTAGTCTTTTCATACACGCCTAGTTACTAGCAGTTAATATATATACAAGAATTTAAAGTGAAGAAATGTAAAGTGAGGGAACTTAAATCCTACGTTATTACATGGCTTTGTGAGAGCTACATTATAGGAATGTGAAAAGTAAAATCCTAGTTACTATTACAAATTGAGAAGCAGTTGCAATAAGATGAGAAAAATGCGAAAATAAATAAATGCGTAAATAAATTAAAATGGACGTCTAAATCCTAAGGAAAATAAATCTTTTTGTTTGTTTTGTTAAATAAAAAATTAATTCTAAATTTAATTAAGAAAAATAAATATTTAAATGGAAAATTATTCTAGGTTATAAAAGAAAAACTAATTCTAATATATATTTTTGAAATTTTTATTATGAAAAGAAAATGATTAAATTAAAATCTAAGTTCTAATTCATTTTAAATTAAGAAAAAGTTAAAATTTAATTAATTAATTAATTAAAGAAATTAATTGTTTAATTAAAAAATCTAAGCCTAATAGTGTTTTTTTTAGTTTTTTACTATTATGTTAATTACATAAAGAAAAACAAAATAAATAGAAAAATACAAACAAAACAAAAATGCCCAAATGGGCTGGAATGCTAAAAGAAAATAAGGGGGTGTGAGTCTTTCGATTCAAGGGGGAATGATGTGAGCAGCCTTCGGTTGGACTTTCCTAGCCTCCTTCGATTGTGCTGGGAAGTAGTATGAGGATCCTTCGTTTGGACTCTTTTCTGCCTCCTTCGATTGAGGTCTGGAAGTCGGCATGAGGGTCCTTCGTTTATCCCTTCTGGCTCCTTCATTTGGACTGTAAAGGGACGTAGAATTGGAAAATAACTTGAAGGTGCCTCTTTCATTTGCGGTAGGCAGGCAATGAGGGGTGAAGCCTAAGGCTTCATTTCATACTGATCCTTTTATTTTCGTTTGAGTCTATACAAGGGTTAGTTCAAACATGTATATTTAGACAAGAAAAAAAATGCAATCGAACAGGACAAAAATAAACAATGAATAGATGTTATATACATGCCATGCTAAAACGAAAGGTGAAAGGTTAAGGGGACTTACCTTGCTGGAAAATTTAACTTGTGTGAGGACTAGATTTGTTTGGATACTCCTGGATTCAAATGAGAGAGGCAAGTGTGGTGTGATCTTTTTGAGTTTTTAGAGTTTTTTGATGTGCTCTTCCCTTTCGTCTAATCCTTCTGTGTAAGTGTGTCCATCCTTTAGCTTGCAAGCATACTGCTAATATAGTGTATAAGGGAGGGGACAAGAAGACAATCGTTTAAACTGCCATAAATAAATGTTTCAAGGCTATGAATGAAGTTTTGTAATTGTGGCCAAAAACATGGGATCTTGTCCTCTTTTTAAATTTGAATGTATGTGGACATTTTGGCTCCTTTGAATGCCTTCACTTTTCATCCTTCGATTGGACCTCAAGTTGCCTTTTTCGAAAGGACATCACGCTGCCTTTTTTCGAATGGACCTTATGTTGTCTCTTTTCGGATGGGCCCCTTGTGTAGCCTTCGAATGGGCCTTCTACGTGCTCCTTCGAATGGCTCTGATTCAGCTCCTTCGAATGGCCTGCAATATGTGTCCTTCGAATGGAATTTTAGAATGCCATAGTGTAGAAATTTGGCTGTCAAAACTTAACATGAGGGAAGTTCCTGCCTTGTACAGGCAGGCATGTAGCAGGTGTTTACCATATAGGCGTGAAGAAAATTCCTTCCTTGTGCAGGCAGGCATACATGCCATTTGTTCCAATGGGGCCTGTGTGAAATAAACCAAAGGTGCTTAAAACGAAAGAGGCCCGGAGATGCTCCAAACGAAAGAAGCCAGAGGTTCTTCAAATGAAGGAATCCAAAAGGAGCTCCCCTTCCTTCTGAATCAAAGGGAGTCATTTCAAAGGAAAACAAAGCTCAATCGAAGACTTGCAGACCAAAGCTTGATCGAAGGGTGTTAAATGCCCAATCGAAGACTAGTGAGTCAAGCTTGTATCAGAGGTTTTTAAGGGCTCATTCGAAACTTGTTGTTATGCCAATCGAAGGGCATTGTTTAACTACCAATCGAAGGATATTGTTTAACTACCAATCGAAGGACATTGTTGAAGCCAATTGAAAGGCACTTTGCTAATATTCAAAATTTTCCTCTTTCTTTAACCAAGTGTTTATAACCATCATGTGAGGGAATAAACCTTGGGGAAAATATGGGAGGGCAAATTTTGGGCTACAACAGCTGCCCCTGTTCAATCTTCTTAAACCTAAGGATTTAGATTGACTTGTCTTCCTTTTGTAATCTGAAGGTGGAAGAGGATTGAACACTAGAGTGCCCAGAAATTTGCACTCGCATGGAGTAACATTGATGGTTGATAATGGTGGGAATGGGCTTACAGATTCCATTTGGAGAAGATGACGGAGAGTCTTCGGAGATGGGCTTAAATATGCCATCCAAAGTAGATGCTAACTTCCTAAGAGGTCTCCTTGTGGGGATTCATTTTCCTGCTGTCTGAGGAGGACTCTGCTGAGGAATGTGGGTTTCTGTTGTTCTCTCGCTTGAGGAAACTCTATGGGGAATAGAGTCTAGGAATTTCAGTTGTCCAAGGCTCTGCTGAAGAGTTATCTCTGGAGAGTTGAAAGTTTATTGTTTTTTGGTTGAAATCCAGGCTTCACAGTAACTTGCTAAGGATAAGGGAATTGACCGTTACCTGAAAATGTATTAGGAAGAGCCTGTGTAGGGATGTTTCAAGATGAGTTAGTGTTGGACTTCCTCTGGAGGGTTATACGGAGTAATCTTTGATGATTGCTACCTCAATAGATAATGAAGGAATCTTTGACGATTGCTACTTCAATAGATAATGAAGGAATCTTAGACGATTGCTATCTCAACAAATAATGAAGGAATCTTTGACGATTTCTACCTCAATAGATAATGAAGGAATCTTGGACGATTGCTACCTCAACAGATAATGAAGGAATCTTTGATGATTTCTACCTCAATAGATAATAAAGGAATCTTTGACGATTGTTACCTCAACAGATAATGAAGGAATCTTTGACAATTGCTACCTCAATGGATAATAAAGGAATATTTGACGATTGCTACCTCAACAGATAATGAAGGAATATTGGATGATTGCTACCTCAATAGATAATGAAGGAATATTGGACGATTTCTACCTTAACAGATAATGAAGGAATCTTGGACGATTACTACCTTAATGGATAATGAAGGAATCTTTGACGATTGCTACCTCAACAGACAATGAAGGAATCTTTAACAATTGCTACCTCAACAGATAATGAAGGAATCTTTGACGATTTCTACCTCAATAGATAATGAAGGAATCTTTAACGATTTCTACCTCAACAGATAATGAAGGAATCTTGGACGATTGCTGGCTCAATGGATAATGAAGGAATCTTTGACGATTGCAACCTCAACAGATAATGAAGGAATCTTTAACGATTGCTACCTCAACAGATAATGAAGGAATCTTTGAAGATTGCTATCTCAATAGATAATTAAGGAATATTTAACGATTGCTACCTCAACAGATGATGGAGGAATCTTTAACGATTTCTACCTCAACAGAGTACCAGAAATTTGTCTGGTCATATGAAAATTTGTCCGTGTATAGACTTTACCTGAAAAGATAAAGGTTTAGCGGCATGCAATGATGCATGAAGTGCAAATGATGTTCTAAAAAAACGAGATTGTGATATATGCATTTGTACTACATATGCTATGATGTTTGCAAAATGATGTATGAATGCAATGCATGAACGTGTCATTCGTTCTATTGCGGTATTATTGAACTAGGGAAAATAAATCCATAATTGCTGTTGGGGATGAAGAAATGTAGGTCTTCAAGTTTTGTTGAAGTTGAGATGCTGAGAGACGGATTTCCGTTGTTACGGAAATAAACTCTGTTGGGGAAGGAAACTCCATAATCCGCTTGGGGATCTTTATGGAATCCTGTTGGGAAAACCAAAAAGTTTGACGACTTCACTGGGGAATTTTCTAGATGTCAGAGCAGTAGTTGGAGATTCTTGCTCTACCGGGGCTATAAGAACACCTGACCTCATTAGGCCGTAAGCTGAGGATATGGCAGTGACTTTTTAGTAGGATGCTCCTGTCTCGGTACCTGTTGGAGAGGGTATTTGTTGGGATTTTGTAGATAGTTTGACTGTTATCCCAACTCCTGGGTGCTTGGTAAATGCTGATCAGGATGATAAGTCTTCTACTGATAAACAGGTAACAAGATGACGGGACATAGTCATACATTTTTAATCCCTAACTTTTGCCTGGAATGCCCTTTCGGGTTTTCAGTCCACTAGGACCCTTTTTTGCTCAAGCCGCCTTTCCAGGTTTTTGACTTGTCGGGTGTACAAATTTTATGCATATCCCTAATTTTGCTCGAACCATTTTGGGTTCGTCGGGATGCCCTTATTTTTGCTTAGGCCTGTCAACCTAACGGGTCTTTGTTCATGCGTAGTATTTTCCGACTATGTCTGAGTTCACCGGGTGCGGAGAATTGTCACTATCCATAGTAGTAAGTGTTTCCACTCTACCAGAAGATGCTTGTTTAATCGTACATAATTCGTTACTGGAATTCATATCCAATGCCCCAAGTGACTCTGATGGAGATATTCCCCTGGCTATTTGGCATTTTTGAGAGTTTCCTCGAATCTTGACTTAAATTCCCCATATCAGCTGGATACCATTCCATGCCCCTTGATTATGAAGGGCCTGTTATTAGAAATGTCTTTTCCGTATGAGGTGATTCTGTCCATTGAGAGGATCTTCGTTCACTGAATATTCGTCTGCGAATTTCTATGTTGTTTAAACAATTAGCCATATGCAAACAATGTCATTTAAAGAATGCAAAGCTTATGTCTGTCTTGAAGTTTGAAAATTCATTTTTTAGTAAAACAAACCAATTTTATAAGAGTGTGATATTAACTCAGGATTTAGAGCAAACCTTACAGGATTCAGGATACCTTTTGTAACAATATGCTTTCAAACTAACCCATGCTTCAGCTAGGACTCAAATGTTATTTTGTACCCAACGCGTCCTTCATGATGTTCTTAAATCATATGCTCAGCTAATCGTACATTTATATCCCAATTGAGTCTGGAATCTTTGCTCTGATACTTGATGATGGTTCAAAAATTGAACGTTTGTTTGAGAAGGCAGACATTTTTGTAACCTTTTCTTTTTTTTGTTGAGGATTTGTAGGACCTCTTTTTTTAATTTTGTTATCCCTGCTTTTGCATGAACTGTTTCTTTAGTGTCTACAATTAGCGGGATGCCCCAACTTTTCTTAAGTCTCCTTCATAGGTTTTTGACTTAACGGGCTTTTATTTTAAGAGATAATGACTGCCTATCTTAATGATTATGTGAAACCATTACCATATTTTGGAGAGTATCTTCTACACTATTTGTCGTGTATGAAGGATGATCTTTCGACTGAATGCACATCTGAATTAACTGAGAAAACTACCATGCCCCAGGTTATGATTAAGGGTTTTAATTTGTGTGAAAAGAAAAAATCCTACTTCTTAGGCTCAAAGGGGTTGACTAGGGATTATCTTCCTTATAACTCCACTGTTTAGGATTTGAAACAACGCATGTACATCGTCAGCAGGGTCTGTTCAAAAGCATATTGTAGAGATTGTGGTATCATTTTCGTCATCCTCCCTCTAAAGGCTTAGAGCTTTTTAATCGGGAGTGGAATATCACAAAAAGGAAGTAAAACACAGTTTGAATATAATGAATATGAATGAAATAATTCAAGACAAACATATGCAATGTATTAATATGAATAACCAAATTTTGACATAAAGATAAATGTTTTAAACAACAAAGGAATTACAACTGGTAATTCAAATGCAGTAAACGCTCTCAATTTTGGCCATGATTTGGCATTGGAGCAGTGGTCACACTGGATTCTTAGGAGAGTCAAATTCGATCTCCTTGTTGTCAATCAAATCCTGAATCTTGTTCTTCAAAGTCTAACAACTGTCGGTATCGTGCCCAGGGCTATCAAAATGGTAAGCACATTTTACATTATGATTGTACTTAGGAGAAGAGGTATCAGGTTTTTGAGGAGCATCCTTTAGTGTAATCAGCTCCGCTTTTAGCAATTGTTGTAATGATTGAGACAAAGGAATATTAATATTAGTATACTGCCTCTCTTGATATTTTATCCTACGCCTATTTCCCCGTTGATGTTGAACGAGTGTAGGATTAGACATTAACTCTACTCCCACAGACTGATGGTGGTTATTTGTATTATGGCACCTTTGACCATAGACAACATTAGTTTCTTTTCTACCACCAAATGGCTTCCTTGCGACATTAGAGGATGCCGCCATTGGAATCTTCCCACTCTTGATACCAATTTCAATCCTCTTCCCAGTCAGAACCATTTATGTAAAACCGGATGAGGAACTTCTAATCAGCAAATTGAAGAATGGGCCTGTCAGAGTGCCCATGAACATGTCCACCATTTCCCGATCAGTCAGAGGAAGTTTAACCCTGCCAGCAAATCCCTACATTTTTTTTGCATATTCCTTGAAGCCTTCGCTAGAACTCAGAGACATGATTTGAAGTTATGTACGAGTTGGAGCGATGTCAGCATTGTATTGGTACTTCTTGTAGAAAGCAGTAGCCAGGTCCTCCTAGGTATGAATGTCTGTTCTTTCTAGCTGATAGAACCATTCCAGTTGTGTGCCAGCTAAACTTTCTTGGTAGAAATGGACCCATAACTTCCGGTCAGTAGTGTGAGGCTGGATCTTTCTGACATAGGACCTTAAGTGCAACTTAGGGCAGCCGACACCGTCATATTTGGCGAATGTGGGAACCTTCAATTTTGGTGGGATGATCACGCCAGAAACCAACCCTAATTCTTCAAAGTCCAAACCAGGTATCTGATGAATATCTATAGCATTGAGACGATCCTCCAACTATTTGTATTTATCATCAGCAGAAGGATATTGCTCCTCAGAATAGTCAGGTTCATCTTCTTCAGACGCTGGATTGTTGTCTCCTTCCTCTGATTCCTCGTCATCTTCCTCTTGATTATCCCCTCCCTTTGATGGGGTTGCAAAATATAGAGCTCGGTTAGCTGGTCTTCTTCTTCCCACAGTCAAAACACGAACTGGTTTCTTTGCCTTCTTAGTCTTCTTTTTTATGATCAGAGCTTTCAGGTCTTCTTGCCCCTGGGTCAGAGTCAGGAACATTTGTTGGAACTGAGTGTTTTGAGCCTGAAGGTCTTTGATTGTTTGTTCAAGAGCCATTTCTTCTTGCTGAAATAAACAGCGAAAGGATAAGAAGCTTGTACATGGAGTACCTGTTATGCAATGACATGTATGATATGTAAATTTTTTCAAGGATCTCGCAGGGTAAACACAAGAAGATATTAGGAGTTAAACTACGACTTTGACTGAAGAACTTTTGTATTGTTTGAAGGTCCTTCTACGAGAGTCAAGCTCACCATATCGAGTGGGTCATATCCCCTGACTCAAGTTGTTGTGTTTTGGTCTTTTGAAGGCATTAGTTAAAGGAAAATGAATCCCCTTTCCCCTTTCTAGACGTATGATTTATTGTAACCTGCATCACAGGCCCTTGAGATCCTTGAAATGGTTAAGAAAATGCTATGATATGATGCTATTAAGTGTATGCTATGCATCAAGCAAAAATGCAGGGTAAGAAACCAATTTATTGGATTTATACAAACAAGGTCCTGCAAGGAATACAAACAAAGCCCTGCAATAAGTTTAAATTGTTAGACAAAGAAAGCAAACAAGTCACACAAGTAGCCTTAGGTTTAGGCTTGCATGGATTCCATAGGTAAGTACCCTCTTGAAATTTAGTTGGCTCAACCTGTCCTATAAATAGTAACCGGGTTCTAAGGGATCTCAATATCACCGACCCTTCCCACAAGTTTCGTTCCGATAGAAAACGGACTTACCACCAAACAAAACTCGGGAGTAGGATCTCAATGAGTGTAGTATCAGGTATCAACCGAATTTGGGGATACACCAAAGACGGCTATCTCACTACGTCCTAATAGCCAAGTTGTTCAATTAAAGGTTCTAAGGTCAGTTGATACTTTATGACACCATGCAGCGGCCCTGTATTCTCTTTGATTACTCAAGGGCTACCGGTACCAACAAAAGTGTCACATCAACGTAGCTATCGCTTCAACCGTGTTTGTATACCCTGCACAGTTTCCAAGATCTATTGCTACTTACCTAAAAGGTGACTCAGATCCGGGTGTAGGATCTTTAGTAACAACCCAAACAAGCCCTCAAAAGTAAAGCAGACAAAGCATACAAAAGAAGTTAAATAATGAACTAACTCTAAGGTAACCCCACTTTTTACATTCCCCAGCAGAGTCGCCAGTTCTGTGATATGGTGGAAGAATCGACTGTTATTACTGGTTTTGCGTTTGTGTTTGCAAATGTCGCGATAAGCAAGAGTCGCCACCGTCTTTTCTTTTATCCAACAAAGGAAAGGGTGAAAAGAACAGAAAAATACCTTTTCGAGAATTTTGAGTAAGGGGGTAGATTATGGAAAGGGAAGGTGCTAGCACCCTTTCCATCCATGGTTTTCCACAGGCTCTTAGAGGTTTGCTCATTTTGAAATACCTTTGTGCTTTGTGTTTGAAAATGTTTTGAGAACGCCTTAGTACAACAAACTTTGTAATATTTCTTGGGATAGTGGAGAAAGTATACAAAGTGTTTGAAAAAGTCTTTTGAAAAGTAGTATTTGTGTGTAAGTGCAAAAATAGTTTGAGCAAACTTCTAACAACAATCTACTTTTGTACTCTAAAAGGTTTTTCTTTTCCTCTTTTCCTTTAGACAGTGCTATCCTACTATTACTGAGTAGATATCCTTGTTGTTGGATGTTTGAGGGACAATCGAAGGGACGTTTTACAGTCACAAAAGCAACTTGTGGAGGCGCTTTAGCAATTTTCTTTTAGGGACTAGATCAATTACCGAAAGGCAATTGTAGGGTCATCGAGGGACTATAATCTTTTTTATTTACGGGTCTTTGCTAAAGCATTCCTGCCTCATGACTGTTTTATTTCTTAAAGGCAACCAAAGTGAGATATCCTAGAGGTGCTCGTGTGCAATTGTGTTTGATTCAGTTATTTTTTGTCTTTTTGTTAAGTTTGCTAACATTTGATTATTAGTCTTTTCATACACGCCTAGTTACTAGAAGTTAATATATATACATGAATTTAAAATGCAGAAATATAAAGTGCGGGAACTTAAATCCTACGCTATTACATGGCTTTGTGAGAGGTGCATTATAGGAATGCGAAAAGTAAAATCCTAGTTACTATTACAAACTCGGAAGCAGTTACAATAAGATGGAAAAAAATGCGAAAATAAATAAATGCATAAACAAATTAAAATGGACGTCTAAATCCTAAAGAAAATAAATCTTTTTGTTTGTTTTGTTAAAGAAAAAATTAATTCTAAATTTAATTAAGAAAAATAAATATTTAAATGGAAAATTATTCTAGGTTATAAAAGAAAATGAATATCTAAATACTAATTTATTTTTTTGAAATTTTTATTATGAAAATAAAATGATTAAATTAAAATCTAAGTTCTAATTCATTTTAAATTAAGAAAAAGTTAAAATTTAATTAATTAATTAATTAAAGAAATTAATTGTTTAATTAAAAAATCTAAGCCTAATAGTTTTTTTGTGAGTTTTTTACTATTATGTTAATTAAATAAAGGAAAACAAAATAAATAGAAAAATACAAACAAAACAAAAATGCCCAAATAGGCTGGAATGCTAAAAGAAAATAAGGGGGTGTGAGTCTTTCGATTTAAGGGGGAATGATGTAAGCAGCCTTCGATTGGACTTTCCTGGCCTCCTTCGATTATGCTGGGAAGTAGTATGAGGATCCTTCATTTGAACTCTTTTCTGACTCCTTCAATTGAGGTCTGGGAAGTCAGCATGACGGTCCTTCGTTTATCTCTTCTGGCTCTTTCGCTTGGACTGTAAAGGGACGTGGACCTGGAAAACAACATGATGTTTCCTCTTTTGTTTGGGGAAGGCAGGCAATGAGGGGCGATGCCTAAGGCTTCGTTTCACACTGATCCTTTTCTTTTCGTTTGAGTCTGTACAAGGGTTAGTTCTAACATGTATATTTTGACAAGAAAAAAAAACATGCAATCGAATAGGACAGAAACAAACAGCGAATACATGTTATGTACATGCCATGCTGAAACGGAAGGTGCAAGGTCAAGGGGACTTACCTTGCTGGAAAATTGAATTTGTGTGAGGACTAGAGTTGTTTAGATACTCCTGGATTCGAAAGGAGAGAGGCAAGTGTGGTGTGATCTTGTTGAGTTTTGAGAATTTTTTGATGTGCTCCTCCCTTTCGTCTAATCATTTTGTGTAAGTGTGTCTGTCCTTTAGCTTGTAAGCATGATGCTTATATAGTGTAGAAGGGAGGGGACAAGAAGACAATAGTTTAAACTGCCATAAACAAATGTTTTCAAGGCCATGAATAAAGTTTTGTAACTGTGGCAAAAAACATGGGATTTTGTCCTCTTTTGAAATTTGAATGTATGTGGACAATTTGGCTCCTTCGAATGCCTTCAATTTTCATCCTTCGATTGGAACTCAAGTTGCCTTTTTATAATGGACCTCACGTTGCCTTTTTTCAAATGGACCTCATGTTTTCTCTTTTTGACTGGGCCCCTTGTGTAGCCTTCGAATGGGCCTTCTGCGTGCTCCTTCAAATGGCTTTAATTCAGCTCCTTCGAATGGACTTTTGGAATGCCATAGTATATAAATTGGGCTGTCAAAACTTAGCATGAGGGAAGTTCCTGCCTTGTACAGGCAGGCATGTAACAGGTGTTTGCCTTATAGGCGTAAAGAAAATTCCTGCCCTGTGCAGGTAGGCATGCAGGTCATTTATCCCAATGAGGCCTGTGTGAAAGAAACCAAAGGTTCTTAAAACGAAAGAGCCTCGGAGATGATCCAAACCAAAGAAGCCAGAGGTGCTTCAAACGAAGGAATCCAAAAGGAGCTCCCCTTCCTTCTGATCAAAGGGAGCCATTTCAAACGAAAACAAAGCTCAATCTAAGACTTGCGGACCAAAGATTGATCGAAGGGTGTTAAATCCCTAATCGAAGACTAGTGATTCAAGCTTGTATCGAAGGTTTTTAAGGGCTCAGTCGAAACTTGTTGCTATGCCAATCGAAGGAAATTGTTTAACTGCCAATTAAAGGACATTGTTTAACTGCCAATTGAAGGACATTGTTTAACTTCCAATCGAAAGGCACTTTGATAATATTCAAAAATTTCCCCTTTCTTTAACCAAGTATTTGTAGCCACCATGTGAGAGAAAAATATTGAGGAAAATATGGGAGGGAAAAATTTGGGATACAACAAGTACTAAGTATAATGCTAAGATGTCTTGAGAAGAGTGTGTTAAGACCGAAAAGTATAATTCATAGAGATGTTTTTTTTCCTTTTTTTCCATTGAATGGATTAGACTTATTCTTCTAACAAATAGCACAACAGGATTCATAAATAATGATAACAACATAACATTTGTCACCTAATTCATTTAAGAATAACTCATTATAAATTTCTCCACCATTTATTTAAGACAGTGAATAGAGGGAAGAAAAACATTACCAACTATTTTAGAGCAAATGATCTTTTCTTGATCACCTCTGAGATTCATGATGCCTCCATGCTTAAGTTCCAGGCTTAGGAGCATATGGCTTCTTTCCTCCATGTGTTGCAAGCATCCAGAGTCTAGGTACCATAATAGGTGTTTCAACTACGCTGTTAAGAATATCTGCAACATAGTTAATTTGATTCTTGGGTACCCATAATTTCTTGGGTCCTCTATTGTTAGTTCCCTCGAAGTTTTTGACAACTTTGGGTTTAACAGCAGAATAATCATATTTTCAAGAATTAAACCTAGAAGATTTTGCCAAAGGTTTTGCCTTAGGTTCAGAAGCATATTCCTCTTTTTCTTTTCCCTTATCTTTAGGCACAAACCCAATAGAGACAAAATAGGAGTCAAGAGTATTAGGTTTGTCTTCCTTATCAAAATCGGATTCGTCATAAGAATTATAACCAATACCATTGGTTCCATTTCTGCTCACATCATAGATCATAGAAGCCAATATGATTCTACTATGCTTCTGGCTAGGAATTTATGGAATAATTTGTCATATTTCATAATGACATCATCAGTACTCTCAGAAGCTTCTACAAGAGTTATTGTGCCTTTTAAGGCAAAGTTCTCATCTTTGAGAAATAAGTCTTCTTCATTTAAAATGGAGAGATATTCCTTTAGCTTATTATTTGCACGAGATGTGGATTCATAGTATTTTTTGAGTTCCTTGAATTCAATCTTGAGTAACTCTTTTTTTTCCAGAATTTCAAATAAAGAGAAAGTTAATTCAGAATGAGTAAAGTCGGAAAAATACCTCTTTGGAGAATACCTCTTTTGTGTCTGAATCTGATTCTGCTTCATCTTCTAGATGGATCCTTTCAGCATACGTTCCGGCTTGAGCCATTAGTGCCACGTTAACATGTTCTTCTTCCGAGTCATCTTCTAAAGATTCAAAATCATCCCAGGTTTCCATCATCCCTTTCTTCTTTCTATTGAGATCTTTCTTCTTGGGCCTGTCCTTCTGAAGATCAGGACAATCATTCCTGTAGTGTCCTGGCTTTCTGCACTCATAACAGGTGATTTCTTTGCCATTATACTTCCTCTTATTAAAAGTAGACTCAAAGCGACCACCTGTCCTTCTGGTACTTCTGAACTTGTTGCCTTGATTTCTCTTCCAGAGACAGTTAACCCTTCTGGACAGTAGAGATAACTCATCTGCATCTTCATCTGAATCTTCTTTTGAATCCCCCATCTCTTTAGCTTGAAGAGCTTTAGACTTATCATATCTTATGACAGGTTTGAGCATAATATATTTTCCTTTTTTCTGAGGTTCATCCTGATTTAGCTCAAACTCATGACTTCTTAGAGAACTCACCAGTTATTCTAGAGAAGTGTTGTTCAGATCCTTTACAAGCTTGAGTGCAGTTACTATAGGCCTTCATTTGGATGGTAAACTTCTAATAATCTTCTTCACATGATCTACTATTTAATATCCTTTACTCGGAACTCTCAGTCCTACAACTAAGGTTTGAAACCTTTAGAACATCATCTCAATTGTTTCATCATCCTCCATCTTAAAGGCGTCATACTTCTAAATCAAGGCCAAAGCCTTGGGTTCCTTGACATGATCATTTCCTTCATGATTCATTTTAAGAGAGTCAAATATAGACTTCATTGAGTCCCTATTTGTGATCTTCTTATACTTAGTGTAAGAAATAGAATTTAGCAAGATAGTTCTTGCTTTATTACGATTCTTATAATTCTTCTTTTGTTGATCAATCATAGTTTTCCCTCTCAAGCTGCTCTCCATTCTCATATGTAGGATGTTCGTAGCCATCAACTAACATATTCCAAATATCAACATCATCACCTAGAAATAAACTTTCTAGCGTGTCTTTCCAGTACTCAAACTTTTCACCATAAAAAATGGGAGGTTTATCATTGTATTTATATTTATCAAAAACTGGAGCAGGTGTGGTGGAATAGGATCAACCATAGTGTTTCTAAAAACTCGTCTGGATCTTTATCTGACACAGTTAAGTGTTTTATAGATATCAATACTAGAACCAGAGCTCTGATGTCAATTGAAGGTGCGAGAAACACAAGAAATGGGGTTTTGGATTGGGTTGCACTAAATATAATTTTTTTAAACTCAAAACACAAAGATAACAAGTGAATACAAATAGATGACCACAATTATTTTTATCCTGGTTCACTGTTAACTAATTTACTCCAGTCCATCCCGCAAGGTGATTTTCTTTATACACAAGGACTTAATCCACTATAATTAACCAGATTACATACAATCACAATAAGTCCGATCAACCCTATTGAAACCCCCAATAAGCTCGTTGATCCTTATTGCAAACCACTATGACCGCAACCAAAGTCTTCTTGAGAATCAAGACTACACAGAGTCTCTCAAAGAACCTATCAACAAAAGTTGATTACAAAGAGGTGTATACAAAGATACTTCTACACAAGAAGATTACACAATGTTTAAGTACACAAACACAAAAGTGTTGATAGCAAGATACAAGCAACAACTCCTTGCTTATTTATAAAACTATACAAAAGATTTCTCTACAGAGTTTTTGTGCAGCAGTTTAGTGTTGGTTTGTTGAACTGATTCATTGATTTCAAATTCTTCCAAGTAGCTCTTTTATAGCTGAAAAGAAGGTATTTGTTGGAGGGTAGAATAGGAAATACAAATACAATTATATTATTTCCAACTGTCATGGTGAGACTAGTAAATAATAGTATAAAAAGGTTTGTCCTTGCGCCACTCTAGATAGTAGAGGTCACATTGTACTTTTGTACTTTTATACTCACTATCACACGCAATCCCTTAGTCTTGATCTTCGTCTTCTATGTCTTCAGAGGCTTTTGATATATTTGTTGATGAAGTATGTTATAGAAGGATCAGAACTAGTATCTTCCAGAACCTAAGTCATTAGAACTTTTCAAGGCTTGTTTAGAGAACTCTTGCCTTCTTAGTCTTCAGCACTTGATCTTCAGAAAAATGTCTTCAGATCTTCAGAACTTCGTTCAGAAGAACCTTTGTCTTCAACATCTTCAGAACTTGGAGCATCATAAGTGAGGTTTTAGAAGGCCTCCAAAGCTTCCTTGAATAAGTCACAATCAGAAGCTTTTTTACTAACGCTCCTTAGAACCGTTGCATAAGAAACATTCTTTAATCTTCACTTAACTTTGTAACACACCAAAATATTCTTCTAGAGTGTTGAATTCAGAACCTGATGACGTCACATGGCTTCTTATCAGAGTTAAAATCTGTATGACAAAAATCACACACTAGACAGAAACATGTTAGAGTACACCATTGTTCTTAAAGATAACATGTAAAGTTATCATCAAAACATAAGGTCAAATATAGAACCAACTTTGTTCTCACATAATGGATTGATCTAGTCAGATGTTACTCTAATAATATTTGTTCATGCTATTTGTTTAAACTTGATCCATCTTAGAATATTTGATTAAATTTTTTTCTCCATAATTGAACCTGATATGAAAATTAGTTTGACTTATTAATTTATGTTTATTTAATTGATATTTTTTTTAATTTATGTTTATATTCTTGTATTTATTAATGTGTCATGTTGTTGGTGTTTAGTTTAACCTCATGTTTATTTTTTTTATTGATGTTCTTGAAGATAGTTTTATGCTTACAGCACGATCAGATTCTATAATTCAAAAGTTAAAAATATTCTGAAATCAAGAATTTGAACAAGAAAGTTATTTTGAAAGATAAAAAAGAAGAGCGGGTAAAAAGTTGAGGAAGAATTTCACTTTTTATATAGAAAAAAGTAAATTAATAACTATCAATCCGAATCAACTTTACGAGGTTTGATAAAAGCATTTTTTTAAAATTTATTTTAACACTCATTTTTTATCAGATAAAATTAATGTAGGCCTCATGCATTATTAAGGAGTTTGCCATAAAGTAGCATGATGCATGAAAATATTACTGAATGAATAAATTATTGTTATAGTGAATATACCTTTCAAAAAAGAAGTATAGATATTTTGCATATGAACTTGAACAAAGAATCTCCTACACACTTAAATTCACCATTACTACTAAACTACATGTTACATATTATTTATTTTCAGAACATAGTTATATATTATTTATTTCATCATATTTCTATAAAATCCAACATAAAATTGGAGTGTCTAATTATTTAAGGTTCTGTGTTGTGAGTCTTCTTGCACATAAACAAGGTTGATAATGTATTATGTTTATGAGTAGGAAAGATTGTTGAAAGTGCAATTCATAGTGTCCATTTATGTTACTTAGAAAAACAAGCAACAAGCTAGTTAAGAGTTTAAAATTTTGTTTTAGAAGCTAGTTAGAAAAATAGAGATTGCTTGGCTCGTAAGCTATCTTAATATAAGAGACCCTTGACATTATAAAAAGAAAAAAAAAACAATAATATACTCTCTTCTTCCTACATACTCTCATATTTCAATGTTTATTCTTTTTATAAATTTTAGAATGTGAGGAACAAACTTGAATAATTGAAACCTTGTGTGTATATGTGTGCATCACATGAGTGAATAGTGTTGTTGAAAGTTGTTGCATCAATCGAGTGAATACTGATCTTGTTCAAGCAAGGTTTTATTCCGACAATTGATTTCTAGGGTATTAGCTACGATTCTTGGTAAATATCGAAAAATTTCTTCTCATCCGAATGAGAAATTTCCAGTAAATCTTCTCATTTTGAATAGCAAGAACTATGACAATTGTTGTAAGCAGATGAATGTTGTTTTTTTGCTATCAATATATATGTGATCTTGTGAATAATGGAGTGATACCAACTAGTGAGAGTGTCATAGATGAACAAAATACTTCTCATAAAGAATTTAAGAATAAGGTTTATAAAGTTTACTCTATAATCCACCAATGTGTTGATCTGGAAAATTTTGAAAATCTTGGTGATGTACACTACTATAAAATATATATATTTCATGACACCACCTTACTAAGGTCATTTAGTCAACCGTATTAATAACTCATTTTTAAGAGTTTTTTTGTTAATTACTAAAATATATTTCACCACGGTCAAACCTAACAATCATAATAAAAATTACCTGGAGTGACAGGCTTCGAATTCCAACACTAGTAATTTTCTTTTTTTCTTTTGGTTACAAAATGGTTGGTCACTTATAATCTTATATTTATATTAAAATTAAAACACTTTTCACCATGGTCTAAAACAGACCTTTGTGAAATGTACCTACATTTCATCACGATCATTTTTATTAACAGTGGTGTAAAGTATTACCTATGTATAAGCGAAAGTTCTCTCATTAAATATTGAACAACCATCTCTCTCATAAAAACCATAATATCTCTCTCATGTATTATCCTAATCTCCATTAATGATTGCATACCATTTCTTCACAAAACTCCAACATACATTCTTCAACTCTTATGGATCAAGAAAAGGTGTTACACAAAACTCATTTCTTTCACTTCCTCTTCACATTTTAGGTACATGAGATGTTTTTCTTGATGTTTCCACCTTTTATTTATGTTATGAGTTGTTATATTTTTTATGTATTTGTTGGATATATTAATGTTTTTCTTGAGCTATGTTGTATGTTGTCATTTTTGTATAAATTTGTTGTTGTTTTTTGTGTTATTATGAATATTATTGTTTAGGTATGTTGAAGATTTTGTTTAGCTTATATATGTTGTTATTTGTGTTATTGTGAATGTTATTGTTTAGATATATTGATGATTTTGTTTAGCTCATATATATTGTTGTTTGTGTTATTGTGAATGTTACTGCTTTCGTATATTGATGATATTGTTTAGCTCATATATGTTGTTGTTTCTTTTATTGTGAATATTATTGTTTAGGTATATTGATGATTTTTTTTAGCTCATATATGTTGTTGTTAAGGTATGTTTTTGTTGATAAATATTGTATGTTGTTGTTAAGGCATGTTGTTGTTTAAGGTGAGCTATTGTGAATATTGTATTGTTTATGTTTTTGTTGAGATATGTTGTAAATTTTTGTGTTATTATTAATATTTTTGTTGAGGTATGTTATAAATGTTTGTGTTATTATTGATGTTTTTGTTATTTTTAATGATATACTTTATACACTAACTTTCATTATATTCAGTCAACATGTCATAGAAGACGAGTTTATTATATTGTATATAGTTTGAGTGTTTTGCCAACCTCTTTGTGAATATATATATATATATATATATATATATATATATATATATATATATATATATATATATATATATATATATATATATATATATATATATATATATATATATATATATATATATATATATATATATATATATATATATATATATATATATATATATATATATATATATATATATATATATATATATATATATATATATAACTTTTAAAATTTAATTAGAAAATTATAATATGATATATTAAGTTATATTAGAAAACAACTTACACTTATCAATATTTTATGAGCTTTTTGCAGCCTATTATTCGTATCTTCCTCTTTAACAGTTAGTACGTGATTCAATACTTCTAGTTCTTCTGTTATCACTTCCTTCACCTCTAATTTTGTCTACAAAGTAAATAATACTTTTCAAAATGAACTAGAGGTGAATTAAGTGTTAGTATAAAAATTAGAAGCATTGAAACAAGTTCTAATAGTTAAATAGAAAAATATGGATAATGGGTTGTATAAAGCTTGAACAACATTGATTAGTGTAACTTGTTCTTCTAATATAACTTAATTTATCACACTATTGATTTCTAAATCATATTGAAAGGTTATATCACTACTAGAAATCTCGCCTTTGGAGACCTTTTTAGCGAAACTATGAAAAATCGGTCACCATATTAAATAGCGACTAAACTCACGACCAAATATTTGCAGAAGCAAAAACCGTAGTCGCTTGGCATTAGCGACTAGTTCATCAATCATTTTTAGTGACCGAATATAGAGACGGATATCGAAGACCTGGTGGAATTAATTTATATGTTCGTTGTCACCTAATTTGTGACCAGTAGAAGACATTGTATGATAAAATCAGTCTCTATTTCAGTCTATTTTATCTGAATTTTTTTAAATTATTATAATTAATAATTTACAACCCTTGTAAGAAATTTTACTGGATCAAATTTAATATCTCTAAAACTATTTCATACACACCAAACAAATAAACAATTTAATATGTCTTTTGTCTGAATTTTTATTATTAGTAAATTACAACCCCTGAAAGAAATTTTTAGATCAAATTTAATATCTCTAAAATTGATCCATACACACTGTTGCATCCCAAAATTTACCCTCTTGATTTCATGCTTTTTATGGCTTATGTTTCATTATATACATTTCGTACATTGTGATAGAATCAAGGTTCTTTTGTTTCTTAAGTTCTCTACAAGTTTTGGATTTTGGTTGTATTTCCAATCAGTCCAAGATGGATCTCATATCCTTATTATATTTTATTACTTGGGCTACCAATGCTTCTTAGGCATCGAGACATCTTAACTGATTCCTTGTTCCATCAGAGGATTCGGGATTTGTAGAATTCTAGAAGCCATTATCATCATGAGTATTGTCTCACTACATCACAAGTTCTAATGACAATGCATGCTCGAGTTTAACTCAAGGTTGACGCTGAAAATCCATTGATATGGTCTACAAGATACAAATTTGACAAATTTAATTCATATTCTGAGTTTGGGAGATTTGTTCAATTGGAAGTAATAAAATTAGAATACAAGATTCAAGGTTATAATTCTTTCAACTCTACAAGCTTCACCATTTTTTTCAAGAGAATTACAATCCATTATTTGACTTGTGCTCAAGCTTAATAAGGGGATTAATCACAATTCTTAGGATTCTCTTGGTTTCAATAGAATCTCATCCTTTATCTTGAAATTCAAAATGGAAGTCAAGTTTAGTTTAAATTTTGATTTAATTTGGTTGGAAGCCCATTTCATTTGATCATCACTTTATGTTATCCATTCTCACTACAAAGTTCACTACTACATCTTTCCTTGAGTTCTCATTCAAAGTGTTTTTTTTCTTCTTTGGAACTTAAGAGAAAGTTTGTTTGTTTGCAATATGGATATCAAGGCTTTTAAACCTTGTTAATTTGGAAATAATGGAGGTTTTGACTTGGTGAAATAAGCGAGCTCATATTTGCTCAAAAATTCAAGTTCAAATTATAATTGCAAAAGTTAAAATCCTATCTCAAGTTCAAAGATTCATGTTTCATTCAAAATTCACTTTCAAGAATCCAATTATATTTTCCACACATTTTTCAACATTTCAAGAAGACATTTTGAAGCTACAGGGGTTCAATTTGTGTCCATCCAAATTTATTAAAGATTCAAGTTTGATTACAAATTCTACAAAGTATCATTATTTTCCAAAAGAATACAAGAACATTCCAATTGATGTTTAGCTTCATACATCATCACCTTTTTTTTATTATTACAAAAGGGTTTCAAGCTCCTTAGTTCCTAAGTTTCAAATTACATTAAAGCTATAAAAGAAAACATCCAAGTTCCTATGTCTAACTTCAAGTTACGTGGCATTTCTCCCAAGAGCTAAGAATAATTTGGATCATGGTCTTTTTTGTAAAGTCCTCCAAGCCTCATGATAAGCTTTATTTTATCTTCCTCTTCAAGTCTCCCTCTTTGTTCCTTCGAGCTCACCATTATCACCATCATATGAAACAATAAAAGAAAGAGATATTGTTAACAAGAAATCAAGACAATCAAGAAATGACTAAGAATTTCCAAAGAAGTTTTCTCTTCAAGATTCATCATTAGGGTTTTGTAAAGGAATCAGAATTTAGGTTTAGTTTTTAATCGTGTGTTAAGCTAAATCCAAAACCTCATATTGTTTGTTCCAAATTCAGAAATCAGAGGTACATTGCTTTATCATGGGCCTAATTCCATCTTTACTACAAATCACAAATTTAATTTGGTTCACAGTAAGACAAAATCAAAGAGATCTGTGATACAGTGGGAGAACTGACTTGATTGTTTTGCGTTTGTATTTGCAAATGTTGCGGTTTAGCAAGATTCGCCACCGACTTTTCTTTTATCCAATAAGGAAAGGTAAAAAAGCACAGGAAAGGTCTTTAGAGATGTTTTCTTGAGTTCGGGGGGTAGATTATGAAAAGGGAAGGTATTAGCACCCTTTTCATCTATGGTTTTCCATGGGCTCTTAGTTACTCGCTAGATCACTTGCTTTTGTTTGAATGTCTGCTTGTGATGTGGGTTTTGAAATTATTTTGAAAATGTGACTTTGTAATGATTCTCGTCTCTATAATAATGCATACAAAGTGTTTTTTTGAAAATAGTTCAAAGATGTGTTTGTGAAGTGTGTTTTTTGAAAGTGATTTTGAAAATGTGTATTTGTAACGGTTCTTGTCTCTATAAGAATGCGTACAAAGTGTTGTCTTTTGAAAATGTTTCAAAATGAGAGTGTTGGTGTATAAAATGTTTTTGATGTGAGAAAGCAAGCAACTAGGAGCGAATCTACCTACTCAAAAGGTCTTAGGTGTTCTTTCCCTCCCCCTTTAGATGTTGCTATCTTACCATTTATTTGGTAAGAAGCCCCATCGTGGGATGTGAAGGGACAGGTGTGGGAAGTTTGTGTAGTCATAGAAGGCAACCTATGGGACATTTTAGCAATGTCTTTAGGGACTAGATCATTTACCAAAGGCAACATCGAGGGTCATCGAGGGACTACGATCTTTTATCGAGGGTCTTTGCTAAAACGCCCATGTTCGAGGGACATGACTATTTTTTCGATAGGCAACAAAGTGAGATTACCCTAAGGGTTCATGTGTGCAAAGTGTGTTTGATTGCACGCATTTAGTCTTGATTAGGGTGATCTATTTGTCAATTTCATGTCTTTCCATACACACCCTAGTTACAAGAATTTATATTCAAAAGCGATAAATTGCGGAAATGTAAAGTCCTACGCTATTACAATGTTTTAGGGAAGGGGGTACATATTTACAAATGGGGATTGTAAATAAAATAAAATCCTAAGTTACTATTACAACCATTTTGAAATGGATAATGATGTACAAGAAATGTAAAATGCTTATTTATTTAAGAAAATATTTTTTTGTCTTTTTGTGTTAAAAGAAATAAAATATAATATGTGAACATGAAATATTTTTGGTGTTTTATTTTGGTTAATGAAAAATGAAAGTGATGGTAAAAAATAACAAAAAAAGAAGAAAGACAGAATTAGGGCAAATGCTAAAAAAAAGAGGTCAGAAGTTCTGACTCTGGCATGCTGCACAAACAGAAACAACGTTAATAGAAATAGGGAAGGTCAGAAGTTCTGGATCCGCTGGGAACAAAGAAGTTTTCAGAAGTTCTGATGCCACCGAAAGAACTTCGTCTCCCTCTCCATGCTAGTCAGAACATCTGCAACTTAGTCATTTTTTAACAGAATAGAAGTTACACATATAACAGTCATGACAAGTTTCATAATGTTTCAGAAGTAAGAAATATCAGCAATATAGATCAGAAGCAAACGTGAATTTGCTAATCCTAATTCTGAGTCATAATTTCTTCATGAAGCCCTGGACTGGAATTCTCTCTACTTAGGCAGGCAGATGCATGAAATCTCAGAATATGTACATCATCAGAATCAGAATATCTACATTGTATTTTAAACATGAAAAATATGACAATGCCTAAGTAATATGATGAGAGTCAGCAGAAACTTACCTTGCAGCTGAAAAAGATTCTGTGAACTGGAGGTTGGTCCTGAACTCTGGTGATGTTCTGAGCAACTTCTTCTCGTACCCAACAGGTTGGAAGTTTTCAAAGTCTGGAACAACCAAGGGGTGATGTTCTGACTTCTTTGAGGTGGAGGTGGATGGAGAGTGTATTACAGTATGAATACAGAAGTTAGGATAGCTTCTAATATGTGAATCAGAAACTGTGTGGATGGTTTTAGTCAAGAAACACTTGAGAGCAAATGGCGTTTGAATGCAAGGAATCAAAAGTTAGCAAGTTTTATATGTTGTGTTTACAATTTTTGGACTCTTGGAATTTTTTTTTGCAGGGGTTCAAGGTTTTTCTTTCTCAAAATTTCTTACCCTTTTCAATGGCCAATAGAGTTTAATTTATAGGCAAATGTTTTGTAATTTGGAGGGGTCAAGTGGCACCAACTGAAGGAAAATTGCGATAAAAAACGCAGCGGAATATAAAATTTTCCTTTAGCGATCCTTACGAATGAGCATGGTCAGTGATAGAAATATTTACCTCTTGTGGCGATTCAGACCTTTGACGTCGTGATCACGAGCGTTGATGAAGAACAACGCCTCTACTAAGTCCACACGAACAGATCGCTTCCGGTCACAGTGCTAGTTGATCACGAACGGAAACCTTGAGTGAGAGAGAGAATCAAAAACGAAATTGCATCAAGTGAAATTGCTTCATCACAAGGGATCTATTTATAGAATCACTCGTGTGGGCTACAAGCTAAAAGCCCAATTAAGGCTATAAGCTAAAAGCCCAATTAAGCTTATGGACATCATACCTTATGATGTACCATATATCACTTATCCACGTGGTACCTTACCACTTTTCGTATTACACTTAAGTGCACCGTACCTTACGGTGTTCCTTATTTATTCTATCTCTCATCAACCTGTCCTTATGTGTGTGACCCTGTAGGTTTTCGCGACGTTGGCAATTATATTAAATCACACATCTAATATAATAAACAGTGAGCGGTATCTAGCAACACATCACTGTTACCCAAGTCACGAAAATGTCATGTGATCTGACCAAACCTTTTCCGTGATAATATTTGTGTTGTATAATTACCCTTTTGCCCTCATGTCTATATTGAACACAAGGCATACACTGTGTCACCCTTGTCCAGTTCAATATTGGACCCTTAGACATTTATCCTGTTATGCAGGATGAGCAAATTCCATCTAGGTCACTCATGTCCCTTAGCATGCTTTGTGAAGTACCCATCAACCGTCTTTATAGTCATCCAGTTACGGATGACATTTGATCAGCAATAAAGTACTTGACTCTACATCTAGGGTCCATAGTGGTTTCAGGTCGAAGGGTGATATACACCATTATCATCATGAGAATAACTTATGACACTTTGCATAACACTCTATGTAGTATTCTCATAGCGGGTCAATCCAGTATAAATATTACTCCTAATATTCATACATATGTCAAGACTTGATAACTCCTTATCTATGATCCATGAGATGTGATCATCAATCTATCTTCATAATAATCTTAATGCTTTAATGTTATCCCACTTCACATTAAAGCTTGACTACGGATACTTTAAGAATAGTGTCTTATGTTTAATGGGATCTCATGATTAAGTCACACTTAACATTTCATTAAACAAATAAACCATTCTAGGGACTTTATTATTTTGGAAAGCAAACATAATAAATAAATGCCTTTTATTATTAATAAATAATTCGATACAAGTACCAAAAGTATTGGCCTCTAGGGCTTACACCAACACCAACGTCATACGTTAGACGTTGACTTACTCTTGAAGTAAGCTTAAACAAGCATGGTTCAACGCACAAAGTAGGATGGTTAGCAGGTTTAGCAGCACCTAAGCTGGATTTGTCAGCATGAATTAAGGAAAAGCAAAAGCAACGCATGAGCCTAGCACACTTTTGCACAAAAGTTTGCTTTCCTAAGATAGTAGAGGTACACGTGGGGGAAATTCTTTGGATAAAAACTAAAAAGTGGTTGTGAGAATTAAATGAGCATTAAATGATGATGAGATTTATCAAAACAGAAATTTTGCCATGTGAAATTATGCATCATTTCTTAATTCTGGATCAGAAGTTCTACTTCAGCGTAGCATCTAATCTTGTGATCCTTTTATCTTCTGGCTCCAGCATGTTCTGAACGAGCTCTCGGATTTTCCAGGAAGCTTGCAGCACGCCTTGTAACCTTTTTGAATTACCCTTGCAAACTCTGACCGAACCTTTGTGAAAATTGGCCCATAAGTTTTGACCAAACTCTATCTGGAGAATATCCAGAATTTGCTGAGTGCTTTAGTCTCAAGGACGTGTCTCTGAGGAGTTATAACTTGAAATCCCAGCATTTCTAGGAGAAGTTTTGTTCTGCAATGTTTTAGATCTCACTGCAATTTATAACTATTATATCAGAAGTTCTTCCAGAATCATCTTGCATTTTGGTGATAATCTGGCCAGAAGTTCTGAGCTTGTCATATTTCCTTAAACACTTAGAAAAAATTCTAAGTATTTAGAATTTTGACCTCTCCAAAGTAGTTTTAACTTTTGAATTTCTTGATGAAACAAACTTCATATTTCAATATGTATTGACGAAATATGATTCTTGAAGCTTGGTTTTGATCCAAAAGTCAAAGTTTTACTTTTTAGTGTGCAAATGACCATTTTGCCCTTGTGAATGGCTTTCTGGGAAATTTTGTAATTCATGGCTTGAAATTGGATGGAAGCAAACTTGAGGGTCTAGGTTGATCCTTTGAGAAATGAGAGGGAAAAGTTTGGGGTACAACAGCTGCCCCTGTTCAATCTTCTTAAACTTGAGGATGTAGATTGGCTGGTCTGCCTTTCGTGATCTGAAGGTGGAAGATGATTGAACACTAGAGTGCCCAGAAATTTGCACTCGTATGAAGTAATGTTGATTGGTGATGTCGGGAATGGGCTTAAATATGCCATCCAGAAAAGATCGGTTGCATAAGGGATTCCTTGGCGAGAATTCCTGTACCTGCTGTTGAGGAGGACTTTGCTGAGGAATGTAGATTTATGTCCTGGGAGGTAAGATCTAGGAGCTTCGGTTGTCCATTACTCTACTGGGGAATTTACTCTTGATTGAGGGAGTGAAAGTAGAATGTATATCTAGTTAGGGTCTAGGTTGTACAGCGACCTACTGGGGAAATGTGAAACTGACCGTATCTGGTCAGGTCTGGGCCTTTCAGTGTTGTAAAATGTTGTCTGGAGATAAGGGAGAAGGAACCTGGATAGTAGGGTTACTTCGAGATGAAAGCCTAGATAGCAGGGTTGGCAGATTTGCCATTCGGAGAAATGATGGATAGTTGTTGGAGACGGGCTTAAAAGATGCCATCCAAAAGTGATTATTGGTTTTGTAATTTGTGAGCTGTAAGAATGAATATCAGAAGGGCGCCCATCGTATCTGAACTGTATCTGAAAGATGAATCTGAATGAGTATCAGGATGGCATCCATGTATGGAGCATATCTGAATTGTATCTAAGATTGAATCTGAATGAGTATCAAGATGGCTTCCGTATCTGGAGCGTATCTAAACTATATCTGAGATTGAATCTGAATGAGTATCAGGATGGCTTTCGTGTTTGGAGCGTATCTGAACTGTATCTGAGATTGAATCTGAATGAGTATCAGGATTACTTCCATGTCTGGAGCATATCTGAACTGTATCTGAGATTGAATCTGAATAAGTATCAGGATGGCTTCCGTGTCTAGAGCGTATCTGAAATGTATCTGAGATTGAATCTGAATAAGTATCAGGATGGCATCCGTATCTGACGCATATCTGAAATGTATCTGAAATTGAATTTGAACGAGTATCAGGATGGCATCCGTATCTGGAGCGTATCTGAACTATTATCTGAAAACTGAATCTGAATGAGTATCAGGATGGCATCCGTGTCTGGAGCGTATCTGAACTGTATCTGAGATTGAATCTAAATGAGTATCAGGATGGCTTCCGTGTCTAGAGCGTATCTGAACTGTATCTGAGATTGAATCTGAATGTGTATCAGGATGGCTTCCATGCCTGGAGTGTATCTGAACTGTATCTGAGATTGAATCTGAATGAGTATCAGGATGGCTTCCGTGCCTGGAGCGTATCTAAATTGTTATCTGAAAACTGAATCTGAATAAGTGTCAAGATGGCATCCGTGTCTAGAGCGTATCTGAACTGTATCTGAGATTGAATCTGAATGAGTATCAGGATGGCTTCCGTGTCTGGAGCGTGTCTGAAATGTATCTGAGATTGAATCTGAATTAGTATCAGGATGGATTCCGTGCCTGGAGCGTATCTGAACTGTATCTGAGATTGTATCTGAATGAGTATCAGGATGGCTTCTGTGCCTGAAGCGTATCTGAACTGTTATCTGAAAACTGAATCTGAATGAGTATCAAGATGGCATCCGTGTCTAGAGCGTATTTGAACTTTATCTGAGATTGAATCTGAATGAGTATCAGGATGGCTTCCGTGCTTGGAGCGTATCTGAACTTTATCAAAAGTTGTCTTTGAATGTTTGTTAATGGTAGCTGTTAATCTTATCCTGAAAAGGGTAAAATGTTATCTAAAATGCAAAGTCATGTTGTATGAAATATATGATGTGATGCATTTGCTTTATCAATGTTTATGATATAAGGATGCGATGTATGCATATGTGAGTTGATTTGTTGTATTGCTGTTGGGCTGGGGAAAATAAATCCCTGACTTCCGCTGAGGATATGGAAGTCTTCATGTTTTGAAGTCAAAATGTTGGTGAATTTTCGGTTTGAGAAATAAACTCCGTTGTAAGGGAAATGTCATGTACTGCTTGTAGAATCTTGTTGGGGAATCCTGAGAAATTTGACGATTTCTACTGGGGATCAATAATTTGAGACTTTGTTTCGCTGGGGATTTAAATGGCGTACTGTAGGGGATTTACCTATGGAATATCCTAGAGATATTTTCCTATCCTTTCAACCCATCAGTAATTGCCTCTTTTCATTTCGTTTATTTGTAAACAGTAATTATGTTCAAATTCATATGCTCAACAATGAATCATTGGACAATTTTGTAAACAAAACAAGCATAAAGAAAAGACAAATAGTTTTTGCACTTTCAAAGGAATATTTTGTATTGACTTTGAATAAGTATTTTTTGTACAAGGAGACAAACATTCTAGTAAGAGAATGATGTCGTAAAAAATGAAAATTTTGATACAAAGAAAAGATAGGTATGTGTACAAAAAATCCCATGGGGTTTCCATTCTGCTATAGCCTTTGTATCTCCGAGCGTCTTGTCTATTGGTTGCCTTGTCCGAAGATGATTGAATTGATCAGAACCTCTGAGTTTGTCAGTGGAAGCCAAAGGTTATTCGTAAAGTGATCCAATGGGGCATAGTCATACGCTTTAATTCCCTAACTTTTGCCTGGACCGCCCTTTCAGGTTTTCAGTCCAACGGGAGACCCTTTTTTGCCCAAGTCGCCCTTTCTGGTTTTCAACTTGCCAGGTATACATATTTTTTTTGTTTTATCCCTAACTTTTGCCCGAACATTTTTGGTTCGCTGGTATGCCCTTGTTTTTCCTAGGTATGTCAACCTAGCGGGTCTCTTATGCGTAGTATCTTTTAACTACGTCCGCGTTCGCAGGGTGTGGCAGGTCGTCGCCATCCATGGTGGTCAAGATCATTGCCCCACCGGAGAATATGTTTTTGATTACAAATGGTCCTTCATAGGTAGGAGTCCATTTTCCCCTGGGATCACTTTGTGGCAAGATGATGCGTTTGATCACTAGATCCCCAACTTGATACACTTGGCGTGTGACTTTCTTGTTAGAAACCTTGATCATCCGTTTTTGATACATTTGACCATGGAAAACAGTAGTAAGTCTCTTCTCATCAATCAAGTTTAGTTGATCAAGTCGAGTCTAGATCCAATCGTCTTCCTTCGAACCTGTATCCTTCATAATCCTTAGAGAGGGGATGTGGACCTCGATAGGCAAGACAACTTCCATGTCGTAAACCAAAGAATAGGGTGTTGCCCAGGTTGATGTGCGAGCCATGGTACGGTACCCATGGAGAGCGAATGGTAGCATCTTGTGCCAGTCTTTGTATGTGACTGTCATTTTTTGTATGATCTTTTTAATGTTTTTATTTACAGCTTCGATAAAACCATTCATCTTTGGCCGATAGGGAGAAGAATTGTGATGCTGAATCTTGAATTGCTCGCATAATACGGTGATCATAGTGTTGTTGAGATTTGTACCATTGTCAGTGATGATCCTTTCGGGGATACTGTACCGGCAAATGAGATTTTGTTTGATGAAACGGGCAACAACGTTCTTGGTGACGGAAGCGAATGAGGCTGCTTCAACCCACTTTGTAAAATAGTCAATGGCCACTAGGATGAAGCGATGTCCATTGGAGGCTGTCAGCTTGATTTCCCCAATCATATCAATTCCCCACATAGCAAAAGGCCAAGGATCCATCAAGACATTCATAGGAATCGGGGGTACATGCACTTTGTCGGTATAAATCTGGCATTTATGACAGGTTCGAGAGTGTTGATAGAAATCTGCTTCCATGGTAGACCACTAATAGCCTTCCCGTAGGATCTTCTTCGCCATCGTATGCCCACTGGAATGGGTGTCAAAAGTACCTTCATGTAATTCAGCCATGATCCCTTCAGCTTCAACCTTATCTATGCACCGAAGCAATACGGAGTCATGATTGTGTTTGTACAGGATGCCATTACTAAGGAAGAATTTAGATGAGAATCTCCTTAAGAACTTCTTATCATTGATTGAAGCTCCTTATGGATATTCTTGAGCCTCGAGATACCTCTTGACTTCATGAAACCAAGGCTGGTTCACTACTTCTTCAGTATTAATCTCGTGATAGTGTGTTGGTTCATCCATTCGTTCGATGGTGATCTGGGGAGCCTCGTTATGCCAATTAAGTTTAAACATAGACGACATTGTGGCTAGAGCGTCTGCTAGCTGATTTTCTTCTCGCAGAAAATGCTCGAAGGTAATCTTCTCAAAATATGGTAGCAACGTCAAAACGTGTTCTTTGTAAGGGATAAGGTTTGGGTGTTTGGTGTCCCATTCCCCTTTGATCTGACTGATGACCAAAGCTGAATCTCCAAATACATCCAAGGATTTGATCCCCAAGTCTATGGCAGCTCTGAGACCAAAGATGCACGCTTCGTATTCCGCCATGTTGTTGGTACAATTGAAGCAAAGTCTGGCGGTAAAGGGAGTAAGATAACCTTCCGGGGATATGAGTACAACACTGATACCATTGCCAAGCGCATTGGATGCTCCATCAAAGAACAGGGTCCATCGGGATCCTTGTTCAGGTCCGTCATATGTCCTGGATTCTTCACAATTGTCTAATGTTATGATGTCTTCATCCGGAAATTCGAATTTCATGGACTGGTAGTCTTCTACAGCTTGGTGAGCAAGGTGACCAGCTAGTACACTGCCCTTTACAGCTTTCTGGGTAGTATACTGTATGTCATATTCTGTCAGGATCATCTGCCATTTCGCTATTCTCCCAAAAAGAGCAGGCTTCTCGAAGATGTATTTTATCAGATCCATCTTAGATATCAATAAGGTAGTATTAGTCAATATATACTGTCTTAGCCGGCGAGCAGCCCATGCCAGAGCACAACAAGTTTTCTCGAGCAGTGAATATCTGGTTTCACAGTCGGTAAACTTTTTGCTCAGGTAGTAAATAGTGTGCTCTTTTCAGCGAGACTCGTCATGCTGCCCCAATACACACCCCCATTGAATTTTCTAAAACTATCAGATACATGATCAACGGTCTTCCCTCGACTGGTGGCATCAACACAGGAGGCTCTTGTAAGTATTCCATGATTTTGTCAAAAGCAACTTGGCACTCATCATTCCATTTGTCTACTTGATCTTTCTTCAAGAGCTTGAAGATCGGCTCACAAGTAGCTGTCAGGTGAGAAATGAATCTGGAAATATAGTTCAAACGTCCCAAGAATCCTCTGACTTCCTTCTCAGTACGAGGAGCATGCATCTCTTGTATTTCTTTAACTTTGGCAGGATCGACCTCGATACCCTTGTTGCTGATGATAAAGCCTAGGAGTTTACCAGACCGTACCCCAAATGTACATTTGTTTGGATTCAACCTCAGCTTGTACTTCTTCAGTCTCTCAAACAGTTTTTGTAAGTGATCAAGATGCTCTTCTTCTGTTTGAGATATGGCTATCATATCGTCCATGTAGACTTCTATTTTGTGATGTATAATGTCATGAAATAAAGCTACCATGGCACGCTGATAGGTTGCCCCAACATTCTTTAATCCGAATGGCATTACCTTGTAGCAGAATGTGCCCCATTGTATGATAAAGGTTGTTTTCTCCATGTCCTCAGGTGCCATTTTGAGTTGGTTGTATCTTGAGAATCCTTCCATGAAGGAAAACACTTTGTGTTGTGCCGTATTTTCAACTAGGATATCAATGTGGGGAAGTGGAAAATCATCCTTAGGGCTTGCCCTATTCAAATCTCTGTAGTCGACACACATTCTCACTTTGCCGTCTTTTTTGGGAACGGGAACAACGTTGGCAACCCATTGGGGATAAGAGGCGACAACCAAGAATCCAGCGTTGAATTGCTTCATGACCTTTGCTTTAATCTTTTCTGACATATCAGGTCTCATGCGGCGAACCTTTTGCTTTATTGGCGGACAATCCTCTCTTGTAGGAAGATGATGTACCATAATATCTTCATCAAGTCCTGGCATGTCTTCATACGACCAGGAAAAGACTTCGACATAATCATGCAACAGCTGAATCAGACGCTTCTTGATATTGGGTTCCAGATTGGCACCCACTTTGACCTCTTTTTTATCTTCTTCAGTACCCAAGTTGATTGTATCCACGGGTTCCTCGTGAGGCTGAATGGTTCTTTCTTCTTGTTGCAGCAGTCTGGCCAGTTCCCCTGGTAATTCACAATCTTCCTCACCTTCGTCTTCGGCTTGGTAGATTAGATTCTCAGAGTAATGAAAGGCCATAGCAGTATCGTTACCCATGGGATCTAGAATGGATGGATACCTGCATTGTGCGTGTGGGTGTGTGTAAGGGTATAACTATCTTTGAAATAAAATAAAATGTAAAAGAAAATAAAATGTAAAAGAAAAACAATGAGCGCAAAAGTTTGTATGCGAAAACGTCAGTGATTCATTGATGTCATATGAAGATGAAATAATAACCCTTACAAATGGACCATTGTGCCTCGGGTAAGACACAAGGTTTTAAGAGTGCACACTGTTTTTGAATATTACAGATTCAACAAAAGATAAATTACTGTGGGATAAAAGTGATTGGGATGAAGTCTCTAGCCTCCCAATTGCTGAGTCCTCCATTGACAGTCGGAAAGATCCAATCCTCCAGGTTGCAATCACCTTCATCATCTTCTACCGCGTTGACCTCACAGTTGCTGATCTTCAAGGGTGGCCCTCCAGCACGGGCACGACGTACAGCCTTTTGAGCACTTGAAGTGAAACCTAGGCCAAACTTATTAGACTTATACAGGATATCCAGAAGTTTTCCCCAGATGGTGCATCCACCTTCCTCTACCACTACTTTGGCGTCCTTCATAGATGACATCCGGAGTGGAGGCCTTGTAATCTTGGGAACAGCCTTGGTCACTACCACCTCTTGGGGGACCTCTTCAAAGTGTTGAAAAGGAGTTTCAATGAATTCGCCGTCCAATTCCACATATCTGAAGGAATTGAGATGGCTGATCATGTATTCTTCCTCTCCATGTACGATCATAATCTTCCCCTGAACCGGATACTTCAACATCTGGTGCAGTGTAGAGGTAACAGTGCCAGCATTATGGATCCATGGCCGACCTAGCAAGCAGGAATATGAAGGGCAGATGTCCATCACATAAAAAGTTGAACTTAAGGTTTGGGTTCCAACCTTTATGGGAATGTCCACCTCCCTACGTACCATCCTCTTCGAACCGTCAAAAGCCCTCACCACTATGTTGCTTGGCTTCAAAGTCAACCCCTCATAGTCAAGTCTGTCAAGAGCTTTTTTGGGTAATACATTCAGAGATGAGCCAGTATCCACCAAAACATGTTCCAGATTGGTGCCCCTACATTCCACTGAGACATGCAACGCCTTATTATGCTTTCTTCCCCTCGGCGTCAGATCCGCATCTGAAAAACCTAAACCATTATCCACGGTTAGGCTGGCCATGCAGTCTTGAAATTGATCAGCAAACGTCTCTTGAGGTACATGGGCAATTTTTAAGAACTTCACCAAGGCTTTTGCATGTGCCTCGAAACATAGTAGTAATGCCAGCATGGAGATCTTAAAGGGGGTTTGCCCCATTTGTTAAACTACATCGTAGTCGCTTTTCTTTATAAATTTTAAGATCTCCTCCATTTTCTTCTTATAGGTCTCAGGGATAGTCAATGACTGAGCCTTCGCCCGGACAGGCTCAACCATAACACCTTTTCCTCGAGCCTCGGTTAACTCGGTAACAGGAGTGTCGATAAGAATGATTACAGGGGTTATAACGTCTTCGTCAATAGGAGCATCTGCAGAGATGATTATGGGTACAAAAGTAACCTTTGGAGCAGCAACATGGATGATCACGGGTCCAGAAACTGCTTTAGGGGGAGCAATTACTGGAGAAAAGATCCTACCGCTTCGGGTAACTTTGCTGGTTCCAGCAATATTACTGATGTCAGAATCTTCTTCTTCGGAGTTTATCTCTTTGGCGGTCGGCCAGTCTTTCTTGACGCTATGGTAGTAAATGTACCCTCCATAATTCCACGGCACGCTCTTGTCTGATTCATATGGGACTAGCCCAGGCATTGTGATTTTTAAAGGAGCTATTTTTGGAACTGATGTAATTCTAACGGTTCTTTTGGTGGAGACTCTATAAGAATTGGCGGAAATGGTAATGATTTAAACATCTTCAAAAGGAACAGGTGTAACAGGAGTCTTTTCAAACAAAATCTCTTTGTTATCTATCAGGAACTGAACGCCTACTTTCAACAAAGGACAACTCGTTGGTGAGAATAAGAAGAGATGGTAAACTTCATTACAGCCCGGGAACACACCGGCTTTTAACAAGTTCATTTTAACAGTCAGAAGTAGGGTCATAAGTTCATCAACGGAGGTAACAAACAAACCTTCTTCAACGGCATTAGTATTGTGGCTATGTCTGGGCATAGGAGCAGAAATGACATTTGGCTTCTCGGGCGCATCGAACTCAATTTCTTTAGCTTCGTTCAGGTCTTGTATTTTGTTCTTCAAGGCCCAACAGTTATTAGTATCGTGACCAGGACTTTCAGAGTGATATGCGCAACGGGCATTGGGATGATAATGAGGAGACGTTGTATTGAGGTTTTTTGGAGCTTCTTTCAAGGCTACCAAGTTGGATCTTAGAAGATGCGGTAATACTTGAGTTAGAGTCATGTTGATTCTGGTAAACTGCATGACTGGCCTCTCTACCCTTAGTTGATTACTTCTTTGTTGATCAGATGTAGGCTTGGAAATCATAACAACCCCCACCATTGGTCGGTGTTCGGCCCTATCTTGGTTCCTTTGCGGATACACAACCGCTACCTCTTTCTTTCTGATGAAAGGCTTCCTTACAGTTGTAGAAGAAGATGAATATTTCCATTTTTTATGCCAGCTTCCCCCCTCTCTCCGGTAAGTATTAGTTCAGTAAAGCCTGCAGACGAACTTCCAATGAGATGGTTGGAAAAGGGACTAGATAAGGTTCCTAAGAACATGTCTACCAATTCCCTTTCAGACAGAGGGGGTTGAACTCTTCCAGCCAAATCTCTCCATTTTTGTGCGTAATCCTTGAAACCTTCATTGGAAACCATGGCCATACTCTGGAGTTGAGTACGGGTAGGCAACAAATCAGCATTGTATTGATATTGCTTATAGAAAGCTGCGGCAAGATCTTCCCAATTATGGACGTTGGCTCTTTCTAGTTGGTAAAACCAGTCGAGTTGTGTTCCAGACAGATTGTCTTGGAAAAAGTGCACCCATAAGTCTTTATCAGTGGTGTGGGGTTGGATTTTTCTTACATATGATCGAAGATGCATTTTAGGGCATGAAACTCTATCATATTTTGAAAACGTAGGAACTTTGAATTTCAGAGGAATCATAATCCCCGACACTAGTCCCAATTCTTCAAAGTCTAAGCCTGGCACCTTTTGTATTTCCATCGCGCTCAAACGCTCTTCGAGATGTCAGTACTTGTCATCAGCTGGAGGATACTGTTCCTCAGAGTAGTCTTCCTCTTCTTTTTCTGATTCTGACGGGACAACTGTTTCCTTGCCTTTCCCTTATCCTTCACCAAAAGTTGTTGCAAAGTTCAAAGTCCTTCTTGTCTGCCCCTGAAATCTTCTCCCCATGTTTAAGACTCCAGTTACCTTCCTTGTTTTCTTTTTCCTCTCCTCATCTAGCAGAGTCTTCAATTCTTCTTACCCCTTGGCTATGGTCATGAGCAATTGTTGAAACCGCGTGTTCTGAGCTTGGAGATCTTTCACTGTTTGCTCGATATCCATCTTACTGAAATAAACATTAGAGATATGAGGAGACTTGTTGTAAAAGACTTGTTTATGCTATGATGAATGATATGTGCATATGCAATGTTTTCAAGGATTTCTAAGATTCAAGTTTGTTTTAGACAAAAAGAAACACACGTTATATTAATAAGATAAAGTTTGAGTACATCAATGCCCCTTGGACAAAATAATACAAAACTCTAAGATAAAAAAGTAGTGTGCATCCTCTTTGGTGCAATGTAGGAATTTAGAGTCTTCTCCTCCTGAAGTAGCCTAGTGAGTTCCAAAACCTTCTTCTCCCTTGCGTAGAATTGGGATTCGAAAGTATCTCTCTCTCCTTTGAGTTGTATCCAATCCCTTTGTAGGTCTTTAAGAGATGTGGGCATGTCAGGATGTAGGATAGTGTATGGAACATCTCCCGCCTTGACAGGCTCAATGATTACTGGGAGAATGGAGGGGTAAGGCATCATAAGGCCCTGAGCACGAGTTCGTACACATTTGAGGTAAGGCTCGAGAGGGACGGAATTCTTGTGTCCCAAAGTCTTGCTATCCACCTTGTTTAGCATCCTCCAAGCTCGGATAAATCTCGGACGAAGACCTTGATCGTCGTTATCATAGTCGAATACCAAACCTTGAATCGGCATCTCGTGCGGGCCATCCCTTTGGGCGTAACCAAACTATCTTAAGGCTAAACATGGGTTGTAGGTGATGCCTCCCCTAATTCCAAGTAAAGGGACATTAGGGAATTCTCCACAACGGTCAGCAATGATAACATTCTCTTTGGATCAGGAGCACCAATGAATGTCTGAATGTTTGAGCGCCATTAACCTTTGTGACCACCTTGAACCTTGCTCATTCTTTAAGACTGATTGGGGAAGATGAGAAATAAACCATCTTGCCAAGAGTGGAGTGCAACACATAAGGACACCTCTTTTCCTCATTGTGCGAGTGTGAAAAGAGTGTAGGATATCCCCTAGCAATGTAGGCACCGGGTTGTGTGACATGAAGATTTTGACGGCGTTCACATCTATGAGTTAGTCAGGGTTTGGAAACAAAACCATCCCATAGATGAGGAGAGCCCCAATTTCCTCAAAGGCTTGCAAGTCTAGGGAATTCCAACAGCTTTGGGCTTTCTCAAACAGTAACTTTTCTAAGAAGCCTTTGACACCACTCCTAGTTTCCCAATGAGTTATGACATCAGATGAGTGCAAGTGCAGAGCTTGAGCAATCTCTTCTGGCTTTGGGTCTCTTTCCGTACCGTTGAAAGGTAGTTGATAGAGAATGAGAATCCTCAAGAGTTGGGAGAATTCTTCCAAAGTAGGCACAAGTTGATAGTCGGGGAATGTAAAGCAATGGTGCAAAGGATCAAAGAAATGAAAGAGCACTTTCATCATGTCCTCATCTGTGTTGGAGGTGACCAAGTTGAGCAGACGACCATGTCTCTCGGTGAATGGAGAGTTCTCAGGGATCCTTGAAGCTAGCTCCTTAAGTAGTGGAGGAATTCTTTCAAGGTTGACTTGAATAGTTTTCCTGCGAAGTGAATCCATATCCTACAAAACAAGAACAAAGATGAATCTCAAAAACCCTTGAAATGGTTAGTGGATGTATGTGATGTTCATGATGTCCATGATGTTATGTACAAGTATGCATATACAAGCAAAGCAAACAAGTTCTTATTTTAGGCTTGCATGGAGTTTTGTAGGTGAGTACCCTCTTGAAGTTTACTTGGCTCAACCTATCCTAGTTAATAGTAACTGGGTTCTACGGGGTCTCAATATCACTGACCTTTCCCACAAGCTTCGTTCGATAGGCAATTGACTTGCAATTAAACAAAACTCAGGAGTCAAGTCTCAATGAGTGTAGCATCGAGTATCAACCAATTTTCAGCTTTACACCAAAACCGGCTATCTCACTATTCCCTAATGGCCAAGTTGGTCAAGTAAGGTTCTAAGGTCAGTTGATGCTTCACGGAACCACGCGGCGGCCCCGTACTCTCCTTGATTCGACTCAAGGGTTACCGGTACCAACCAAAGTGCAACATCAACGTAGCTACTGCTTCAACCGTATCAGTATACCCTACATAGTTCCCTCACAATTTATTGCTACTTACCTAAAAGGTGTCTCCAAATCCGGATGTAGGATTTAAAACAAACTCAAACAAGGAACTAAAATATAAAGCATACAAATCAAACAATGTAAGAAAGTAAATATGATTTATCCCTAAGGTAACCCCACTTTTAGAATTGTCCCCAGCAAAGTCGTCAGTTCTGGTGGTACAGTGGGAGAACTGACTTGATTGTTTTGCGTTTATGTTTGCAAATGTTGTGGTTTAGCAAGAGTCGCCACCGACTTTTCTTTTATCCAATAAGGAGAGTTAAAAAAAGCACAGGAAAGACCTTTAGAGATGTTTTCTTGAGTTCGGGGGGTAGATTATGAAAAGGGAAGGTATTAGCACCCTTTTCATCCATGGTTTTCCATGGGCTCTTAGTTACTCGCTAGATCACTTGCTTTTGTTTGAATGTGTGCTTGTGATGTGGGTTTTGAAAGTATTTTGAAAATGTTACTTTGTAATGATTCTCGTCTCTATAAGAATGCATGCAAAGTGTTATTTTGAGAATAGTTCAAAGATGTGTTTGTGAAGTGTGTTTTTTGAAAGTGATTTTGAAAAGGTGTCTTTGTAATGGTTCTCGTCTCTATAAGAACGCGTACAAAGTGTTGTCTTTTGAAAATGTTTCAAAATGAGAGTGTTGGTGTATAAAATGTTTTTGATGTGAGCAAGCAAGCAACTAGGAGCGAATCTACCTACTCAAAAGGTCTTAGGTGTTCTTTCCCTCCCCCTTTAGATGTTGCTATATTACCATTGATTTGGTAAGAAGCCCCATCGTGGGATGTGAAGGGACGGGTATGGGACATTTGTATAGTCATAGAAGGCAACCTATGGGACATTTTAGCAATGTCGTTTAGGGACTAGATCGTTTACCGAAGGCAACATCGAGGGTCATCAAGGGACTACGATCTTTTATCGAGGGTCTTTGCTAAAACGCCCATGTTCGAGGGACATGACTATTTTTCCGATAGGCAACAAAGTGAGATTACCCTAAGGGTGCATGTGTGCAAAGCGTGTTTTATTGCATGCATTTAGTCTTGATTAGGGTGATCTATTTGTCAATTTCATGTCTTGCCATACACACCCTAGTTACTAGCATTTATATTCAAAAGCGATAAATTGCGGAAATGTAAAGTCCTATGCTATTACAATGTTTTAGGGAAGGGGGTACATATTTACAAATGGGGATTGAAAATAAAATTAAATCCTAAGTTACTATTATAACCATATTGAAATGGATAATAATGTGCAAGAAATGTAAAATGCTTATTTATTTAAGAAAAAAATAAGTTTTGTTTAAGAAAATATTTTTTGGTCTTTTTGTGTTGAAAGAAATAAAATATAATATGTGAACATGAAATATTTTTGGTGTTTTATTTTGGTTAATGAAAAATGAAAGTGATGGTAAAAAATATAAATAAAAAGAAGAAAGACAGAATCAGCGCAAATGCTAAAAAAAAGAGGTCAGAAGTTCTGAGTCTGGCATGCTGCACAAACAAAAACAACGTTAATAGAAATAGGGAAGGTCAGAAGTTCTGGATCCGCTGGGAACAAAGAAGTTTTCAGAAGTTCTGATGCCACCGACAGAACTTCGTCTCCCTCTCCATGCTAGTAAGAACATCTGCAGCTTAGTCATTTCTTAATAGAACATAAGTTACACATATAACAGTCATGACAAGTTTCATAATGTTTCAGAAGCAAGAAATATCATCAATATAGATCAGAAGCAAACGTGAATTTTCTAATCCTAATTCTAAGTCCTAATTTCTTCATGAAGCTCTGAACTGGAATTCCCTCTACTTAGGCAGGAAGATGCATGAAATCTCAGAATATGTACATGATCAGAATCAGAATATCTACATTGTATTTTAAACATGAAAAATCTGACAATGCCTAAGTAATATGATGAGAGTCAGCAGAAACTTACCTTGCATCTGGAAAAGATTCTGTGAACTGGAGGTTGGTCCTGAACTCTGGTGATGTTCTGAGCAACTTCTTCTCGTACCCAGCAGGTTGGAAGTTTTCAAAGTCTGGAACAACCAAGGGGTGATGTTTTGACTTCTTTGATATGGAGGTGGATGGAGAGTGTATTACAGTATGAATACAGAAGTTAGGATAGCTTCTAATATGTGAATCAGAAAATGTGTGGATGGTTTTAGTCAAGAAACACTTGAGAGCAAATGGTGTTTGAATGCAAGGAATCAAAAGTTAGCAAGTTTTATATGTTGTGTTTACAGTTTTTGGACTCTTGGAATTTTTTTTTTGCAGGGGTTCAAGGTTTTTCTTTCTCAAAATTTCTGACCCTTTTTAATGGCCAATGGAGTTCAATTTATAAGCAAAAGTTTTGTAGTTTGGTGGGGTCAAGTGGCACCAACGTCAAACGCTAGACGCTGACTTACTCTTGAAGTAAGCTTAAACAAGCATGGTTCAAGGCACAAAGTAGGATGATTAGCAGGTTTACCAGCGCCTAAGCTGGATTTGTCAGCATGAATTAAGGAAAAGCAAAAGCAACGCATGGGCCTAGCACACTTTTGCACAAAAGTTTGCTTTCCCAAGACAATAGAGGTACATGTGGGGGAAATCCTTTGGATAAAAACTCAAAAGTGGTTGTGAGCATTAAATGAGCATTAAATGATGATGAGATTTATCAAACCAGAAATTCTGCCATGTGAAATTCTGCATCATTGCTTAATTCTAGATAAGAAGTTTGCTTCAGCGTAGCATCCAATCTTTTGATCCTTTTATCTTCTGGCTCCAACATGTTCTGAAGGAGCTCTCAGATTTTCCAGGAAGCTTGCAGCACGCCTTGTAACCTTTTTGAATTACCCTTGCAAACTCTGACCGAACCTTTGTGAAAACTGGCCCAGAAGTTCTGACCAAACTCTGTCTGGAGAATATCCAGAATTTGCTGAGTGCTTTAGTCTCAAGGACGTGTCTCTGAGGAGTTATAACTTGAAATCCCAGCATTTCTAGGAGAAGTTATGTTCTACATTGTTTTAGATCTCACTGAAATCTATAACTATTGTAGCAGAAGTTCTTCCAGAATCAGCTTTCATTATGGTGATAATCTGGCCAGAAGTTCTGAGTTTGTCATATTTCCTTAAACACTTAGAAAAAATTCTAAGTATTTAGAATTTTGACCTCTGCAAAGTAGTTTTGACTTTTGAATTTATTGATGAAACAAACTTCATGTTTCAATATGTCTTGACGAAATATGATTCTTGAAGCTTGGTTTTGATCCAAAAGTCAAAGTTTGACTTTTTTGTGTGCAAATAACCATTTTTCCCTTGTGAATGGCTTTCTTGGAAAATTTGTAATTCATGGCTTGAAATTGGATGGAAGCAAACCTGAGGGTCTAGGTTGATCCTTTGAGAAATGAGAGGGAAAATTTTGGGGTACAACAAGATCCAAATCAGAATTACAAACTCAAAAAAGGCCCATCACAGTTCTGGCTCAACATAACAAGAAACAACATTGCAATCCAAGTTCAGGTCACGATAACAAAGTTCACATATCAGTAAAAGGCCACAAAGTAAGAGAAAGTAAGAAATTTAGTATACCAGATTATCAAGCCCAATAAACAAAGTCACACATCTCAGTAAAAACAAAATAGTGAATGCAGTAACAAAGATCATACAAAGGCCACAAATAAAAATGAAATATCAGAAAAATATCAAAACAGATCATGATAACAGATATCAGAAGCAAAAGCCCAAACAAAATTTTCTCAAACAAGATTCGAGCTCATAGTCCAGCCTAACGAGAAACTACTGCAGCAAACAAACAGTTTCTCACAAGTAAATTCACATAACATAAATAAAAAACTATCACGTATCAAAAATATACAAAGCCAGTACACAAAAAATAAAATATCGGAATTAACAGTTCAGCAAACTTGCTAACCAAGCTTCATTTTAAGATTCAAGTCTAGCCATCCAAATCTCCAACAAAATTCAGATCCAAGGGTTATTATTCATCAATCTCTAACAAACTATTGAAGACTATAAAACAGAAAGTTCATAAGGATCACAATTCATTCTCCAATCATTGGAAGAATCATCCAAAAAAATCTCCACCAAAATTCTCTCTGCTCTCTCAAATTCATGATTCATTTTTTTATCATACACAAAATTCAAAATCGCATCCACAGTTCAAAAAAATTATAGAAAAATATATCAAGAAAACAATGAAGAACCCTAACTCATCATCACCTTCTTAATCTACAAAACCCTTCAGATCAGAGAAAGAAGAAAAGGGAAAGCTATTGCAAGAAATCGAAGGCAATGGAGAAGAAAAAGTGAAAAATCAAAGATATCTCACTGGATTGAACTTAGAAGTGGTGTCTCCGATGTCGGTCATCATCATCGTCACCAGAATCGCGATCTGAGCACCTTAGGGTTTCAATCTTCCCTTTTAGATCTACGCGAAATCCTTTGTTTTCTGCAACAATCGACCATAAACTAGTAATGAGAAGGACGAGACGAAGAGAATGATGAAAGAAAATTGAAGATCGGAGTAGTTCGCATCGTCGCCGCTGTTCACCTATACGGGTGTTTATCTCACCACTACAGATGTTCATCTAGACCGCTGCTCTGGATCTGTCTTCTCTTATTTTTCTGTGCTTTAGATTGTTTGTTATTGAATAATGAAGAGAGAGGAGAGAGAACTAAAGAGAGAAGATAGAGGGATTAGTTTTCATTTGATTAAGTTTAATTTAACAAACTATTTTGATTAATCTAAGTTTGCATTAACAACTAATTTGGCGGTGACACTTGTCACTGCCCTGTGGCCATCGCGTGATGTCGTGCAGGTACCTCATCAGGTTATACCTTGCACCCTTGATCTTCACCTGTTAGATCGCCATCAGATCTACACGGATCCTCATCAACAGGTCAGATGTGTGTCCCATAGTATACTTCCTGGAGCTGCAGTGTATGGGATCTCGTGGAACATTTCAGATCTCACGTGTGTCTTCTCAGCAACCCTATGATGCACTTTCACGTCTCCAGCATCAGATCTTCATCAAGCGGTCCAGAAGCGAGCTCCTCACCATAGACCTCCTAAAGCTGCTCATGCTGGATCACACAGACCATGTCAAGCGCTTGGGCATTGCACCAATGGGCCTCACGATTTGCTTTTCAGCACCCCCCTAGAATTGTTGATTTCAAGCCCAAATTCTTTTTTCGTTTCTTTTTTTGTATTGTTTGTTTAAGTGTATTTTTCTTAGCAATTAAAAATAAAAAATAATAATATAAGAAAATATATTTGTTTTAAATAAGTAATTAGGCTGGAAAATAATATTAATAGAATTGATTATTTTCTTAATTAATTTTATTAAATAAGATAATTCAATCTAATTAGTTATTTAATATTTCGATTGGTTTGAATTGTTTGATTATTTATATTTTTTTAATTGTGTTATCAATTTGATACATCCTTGTTCATATATTTGTATCCTCATTCCTATATAGTTTGTAATAGCTTAGAATTTTATTTTTTTCATATACTTTAATTCTCGCTCAAGTATGCATGTACCATAAAACTAAAATGCATGACCTTCTCTTGGTCCACATACCAAGCTTTTTTTGAAAGGGTTTCATAGTTGAGTTTGGGCATGGCCATTCTCACAAGATTAAGCAGGTTTTGCCCTTGGTTAATCATAACCCGATATAAATCCCCTACACCTGACACTCCATTTATCTTGTGGATGCTTGTGCTATGATTTTTGCAATCGAATGTTGACGCAACCCGAATATGCCTAATTGATGGTTGATTGAGGAGGTTCAAGGAGGAGTTCTGTAGAGTTCTCTTATCTCATGCACTTTGAAGGAGCAACAAACCTACTCCATTAGGTATCATCGTGACTTCATTCGTTTCTGCATTTTAGTGCTTTCTAGAGATCATGTCAAGTAGGACTTTACCTCTTTCCTTGCCATGTCAAGTAGGAATAGAGATACATGAAAGGGATCTTCGTTGTTGATATCTATCAGGAATCCCTCTGGTTTATTTGAAGACCTGTTTAAGGCAATTCCGCATATGTGCCTTATTTTATACTTGTGTTTATTTAAAATCCTACCTTTGAAGTAGGTATTCTGCACATGCGTTTACATTTGTGCTCACATCTATTCCGCCATCCCTTATTGAAGTCCTCAAAAGGAGGCACGCAGAAAGGGTCTGTAATCGAACCCCACATATTCTAGTCCATTCCATCCTTAGCTCGCGTTGTGCGCTGATGCTTCAGAGTTGTGCCTACTCTTGTTATCGAGTTGTCATGTGGAAAATGGTTTGGTCCGAACCCCTACCATTTGTCAGGAGTTTGCAATGGCCATTGCTGACACATTGCTACCCGCTTGTTTGCTTCGGGTGATCCGCTCCCCTTAGCTAAAGTAATGCTTTTCTTTTTTATTTCATCTCAGTATCCCGCTTGTTTGTTTCGGGTGATCCGCTCCCCTTAGATAAATCATTTTCTCTTCATACCCTCATCCCCTGAGTTAGTATACCCTGATTGTGCGCTTCTACCAAAGCACTTGTTTGATATGCCATACTCCCTTAGGATTTCTTGTATAGGGTTAGTCCTCGAGCTAGACATTAGGATATCTATCCATGTATGTTCACTTAGGTAGATATTTCTCTTTCTTCCTTGACGTAGGGTCATCATTATATAATTACACTAGGGCTAGAGATTAGGATAGTCTCCCTTAGTTATTTTTATTTTCTTTGGATATTGCATCTTAAAACAAAAAAAAACTTTCTTTTTCTTGGAATATCATAAAACATCTCTAATGAACTTAAGTCCTTCTTTGAGGTAAAAAATACAAACCAATCTTAATTGTTTGTGCGCCTTTTGGCTCTGTTTTAAATCTTGTCAAGTTGACATTTTGTCATCCTTGCCATGATATATTTCTATCTTTGTATCGATGTTTTACCATTGCGTATGTTTATTATCCAACTTTTATTTTCAATGTCATTGTTAGATGTGATATTTTATCATCTAAATTGTAATGTTTTGCCATCTTTTCCATGATATTTTGCTATCTTTGTGTCGATGTTTTTCCATCTCTTATGTTTTTTATCCTACTTTAATTTTCAATATCATTGTTAGGTGTGATGTTTTATCATCTAAATTGTAATGTTTTTCCATCATTTATGTGATATTTTTCCATCTTTGTGTCGATGTTTCGCCATCGTGTATATTTGTTATCCTACTTTGATTTTCAATACCATTGTTAGGTGTGATGTTTTATCATCTAAATTGTTATGTTTTGCCATCATTGTTGATGTTTTGCCATCATTGTTGATGATTTGCCTTTGTTGTTGATATTTTGCCATCATTATTGATGTTTTGCCATTGTTGTTGATGTTTTGCCATCATTGTCTTTGTCTTGTCGTTGTTGTTGATGTTTCGTCATCATATCTGATGTTTTGACATCTTAATTATTGCTTTTGTCTTTTTAACTAAAAAACACAAACAAACCAAAATGTGTGAGCCGAACTACGAATGCTCTGATTCCTTAAAAGGGATACATAGGCATTAGGGTAGGTCCCGAACAAGTACAACTTTATTTTTCCTTACATTATTTTCTCTTTTCTTTTTCATGCATTCCCTTTTTTTATTTTCTTTTAGCTATTATGGTTAGATTTGAAACACACCCTTTGATTAGAACAACAAGAGTGGATACCATAGAGTACTACAGATGTGTGGGATGCTAATACCTTTCCCTCGCGTAACAGACTCCCTTACCCGTATCTCTTGGTCGTTTGACCTTGATTTCACTCTTCTTAGGTCTACTTGATGTTTACCTTTCCCTTCATATGGGATAAAAAAACGTTCGCTGGCAACTTCATTGATTTTATATCCGATGGCGGTCCGCCCAATTGTTTCAGCTGGCGACTTCATCGGGGAAACGTTTACCAAATGTTGGTCCATCCCAGAGTCGATCTTAGATCTTTCTTTCTTTTCATTGGGTGTTTATTTTTATGCTTTATATCTTGTTCATTTTGTACATATTTATCTGAGCATATGTTTGCATTGCATTTTATCGCTTTTCATATATTGATGATACTGTTGTGTTGGCTCTGTTTTCATGATTGGGCGGGTGTTACTATGAGGTAAAAGGCCCAATACCCAAACCAAGTTACAACCATAGTAACATTAGGAATATAGTGGAACATTTCAGCTAGTTGACTTAGGTTTCACTATTGTCGTCATGTCATCCACGCTCAAATGAGGTACAAATGAGGGGCTATCATTTTCACGTAGGTGATACGACGATAGTTTTTCAGGAGTACCCTAAATTTTGGGTTACCCGACCATACCTTGGTCTAGTTTTCACCCGTGAATGGGGAGGGACTTGATTACCACAGGTACAGCTGGTGACTATGTTCAGATGGTGACCGTGTTTTGTTGGAGGCTATTTTGTTCTGATGGTTCTCAGATTTATTTTTTGAGTCTCTGATCCGTTAACCAATAAGTTCATTTGGGTTTATGTTTTGGACCTTTGATATTGTTTTGTCCAGTGATTCAGAAGCAAGTACATAGTT